>CM034156.1:417110596-417398062 GCA_019776745.2 Taxus chinensis
ACCGCCAAATCCTTGCTATTTGAGTATATAATGCGACCATTTCCCTACCCCCCAATAAGACCTTATGACCCATCTAAACCTCACCTATAAGTTTATGATTAGTCTAAGATCTGAGTTATCACCGCACACCAGGGACATATGTGGAGGGATGGCAAGCTTTAAAACATCCTCGTCAGGCACCTCTCCCAGATAAAAGGTAAGGTAAAGACAACTTTCCGAAGGAGAGACCTTTAGCTTTCAATTCCCTCTCCTTACCATCCTATCCCCAACTCACCACGATCTATCATTATTACAACCCCACCTCTTGAAGCCATATTTTAATCCCAACCATCTTCTCATCTCAGGTTTAACGAGATGAAAATGATTAGTAGTTGCTACTCGAGCGCGAGAAAAATAATGAGAAAGCGAAATAAGCACACCTGCGCCCCTCTCCTTCTCCGGTCCAGCCATCCCGATTGGTGCACCACCCCCAAAGTGGTTATTCTTCGTTGGACCTGCTTACCCCCCATCTCTATGGAGCCGCCCATCGAGCCATGATAAAAACAGCTTCAACCAAATCAATCAGCCCGTGAAAAGACACTATATGATCTCATTCAACTTCTGAATCTCATCGACCAGCTCTCGTTTAAATTCTTCAAGGGATCAAGGCTTACCTATGAAGCCCTGCCTGTTGCCTTCATTCTAACACCAATCACGGTGCCTCTCTCACCAAACAACCACACCCCACACCCCCAACCACTATTCTATCTCTGTACCACAAGCTGCTGTAGTCATTTTCTCTGAGATGAACACTTGTCGATTTTGTACAGAGATCTTGACCCTACCCTGTCATCTCAGCTTACGTTCGTCGAGACATTCGTGTACATAGTGTTATGAGTGACGGGGGTGCTATCCTAAACAAGCATCTCTCACAAGCTTTTCACAAATGAATATCCTTCTAGCTACATGTGTGGCCAACCCATCATGTTTCGGTCATTCATGACGCTATGTACTTACCTCTACCTTAGGCACCAGATCCTCACATTGGTAGACCCACCGTACTTTACCCGAACATTCTATGTCCTTCTTGAAGGGAGAGTTTCCAATTACTATTGCTGGGGTCGTCCTGCTCCGGGCCACTGTGATGGCGTTCCCTCCTCACCCTTACCTAGATGCATAAAAATTTGAGTCACGAGGGAAGTCCTACACCTAAAAGCAATCCTCTCCTCCCCCCCTTTAAAAAAACCTCCAATAGGTGTTATACCCGCCCCAATGATGTGCTATAACCAATCAGAACCCCTTCTTCAACCCAACATCTCTTCAACTATGCTCACCCAAATGTACAAAACCGCATCGCACCTACGCCTTCACTAATGAACCACCATTTTTGCAAAACCACTTCCCTTCCCCAACTAACATCCCAACCGCAACCCCTAGTCAGATGTTTTTCATTTCACGCCTTACCTGGGGGAGTATCGCCTATATAACGTTAGGGTTTCTTTCCATAATCCCCACAGGAGTACGGACAGGTACCTGCCCATCCGAACTATGACCGTCATAGTCGGTTGGGGGAAGTAAGTAATCTCTACGGACCACCTAACTGCCGCAACTAACCTAACGTATGGGGGTGTCGACGCAATTCTTCCGTTCCCCTGAGCCTGCCTCGTGGTGTGGTTCCTTTTCCAGTCCGATTTTCCAATACCTTACCAATGCACTTTTTCCCTCACCCTTCTTGAAATCGATGTGCTTGGAAAGGCTTTGGTTTTGGTCTTTTATGAACAAGGACGACATACGCTCATCCCCATCACCACACGCAAACATAATGATCGTAGTGGTCTCAGTTTTCCTGAAACACCTACACAGGAGACACCTCGTGTCAGCTGTATTTTGGAAGAAGACGACGTCACCCCTACCAAACCATCATCACCCACTTTGCCATCATCACCCACAGAATCTATAGACCCTGAATCTATCCCTCCTAACTTTTTTTTTTCATAAATGCTATCTTCATAGGTCCTCTCACTTATCAACGCGATAATGAGGACCCATCTTCTCTTCCCCTTTTGTATCCAGACATGATCAAAGAGGATTCACCTTTGATTAATGTTGTTGAGTGTCAGGATGAAGACTCCATCCTCACTTACCTTGGCGTGGATGATTCTTATATTCAACGAGCCTTACCATCTGAAACCCAAACCATGCTAAACGAATCTACTCTAGAAATCAACATCCACATGGAGGAGGATCCTCACATTGTGAAGATCGGACAATCCCTTAATGCATCAGAACAAGTCACCTTTGCTACTTTCCTCCGTGCTCGCAACCAAGATTTCGCTTGGTCCTACGCTGACATGCCAGGAATTGATCCTACCATTACCATCCATAACATCACTCTAAACCCCGATTCCAAACCAGTCAAACAAAAACTGAGAAAAATGCATCCACGCATTGCCCTCTTGGTCAAAGAAGAGCTTTAACGACTTCTTTATGTTTCCTTCATCTTTCCTATTGACTATCCTCAATGGATTTCTAACATCGTACCTGTCACTAAAGCGACTGGGGGACTTCGGATATGCACGGATTTCCAGGATCTTAACCTCGCTTGCCCTAAGGATGACTTCCCCCTACCTAGCATTGACCAAATTGTTGATCTCACTGCAGGCCATGAGATGCTCTCCTCTCATGGATGGCTTTCAGGATACAACCAAATTTTGGTTGCCCCTGCCGATCAACACAAAACTACCTTCATAACTCCTTGGGGAACCTTTTGTTACCAGGGTGTTAATGCGTTCGGCCTTAAGAATGCTGGTGCCACCTATCAACGGCTATGACCTACATTTTCATGACATAATTGCACACTATCCTTGAAGATTACGTCGACGATCTTCTTGGCAAGTCTACACACGCAGTGAACATCTCGATTTTTTAACCATTATTTTTTGAGCCGCCTACTACAATATTCTGTCTGTCTTCAACCAAAGAAATGTGTCTTTGGTGTCCTTTCGGGAAAGCTTCTTGGTTTATCGTCTCTTTGCGTGGCATCGAGGTCGATCCATCTAAAGTCAAAGCTATCATAGAATGCCCCCCACCTACTAATCTCAAACAATTTGCGTAGCTTACAAGGTAAGTTACATCTATCCGACGTTTCATCATCTCCCACTCTCGGATCGATGTCAACCTTTCCATCACCTCCTTAAAAGGACATTGAGTTTCAATGGAGTGAAGAGTGCCACCAAGCCTTTGAAGCTCTCAAAACTTATCTCTTGCAGCCACCCGTACTTATCCACCTCAAGATGACCGCTCTTTCTCTTTCTACCTTTACCTTTCCGCCACTGACCACGCTGTATGGGCCATGCTTGCACATCGTGACTCTTAAAATCGAGAACAAGCCGTTTATTATATAAGTCGTACTTTGGTGGATTATGAGACTAGGTATAACAGGTAGAAAAATTGTGCCTAGCCCTATCATTCGTGGCTACCAAGCTCCGACACTACCTTCTGAATCACAAAACTTTACAATTTCATCATCACCAGACACAGATCCCATCATTACATGTATTCCAAACCTCATCTAAAACCAACGCATCGCCCCGATGGCTCCATGCTCCTCGCCGACCTCGACTTTGAGTTTGTCCACCAGAAATCAATCAAAGGACAAACCATCGCAGACCAACTTGCGGAAGCCCTTTACCTGGAGAACAATTTACCAATTTTATCATTCCTCGACGAACTCATTGCCACTCTTTCACTCAAGGAGGAGTCCGTATCCAATGACTCTCTTCTTCGATGGATCCAAATGCCAACGTGGTGGAGGAGCTGGCGTTGTTCTCGTTCCTCTTGACGGCCGAGCCTATGCCTCTTTCATCCGACTTCGATTTCCCTTGCACTAATAATACAACGGAAATACGAGGCCCTTGTTCTGGGTCTCTAGGTTGCGCTGCACTTAGGTATCAAATGTATCAATATTTTGGTGAACTCTCAATTGGTAGTCAATCAAGTTATGGGCAATCTACCATTGCAAAAATGGAGGAACTTCAAAAAATACAAACACTATGTGGATTCGCTTCTAGCCTTATTTACTCACTATTCTATCCAAACCATTCCACGCTCTACTAACAATTTGTGGATACTATGGCTTGCTTAGCCTCGCAAATTCCAGCCTCATCAACTGACTCTGACATTTTTGTCTTGGTCCATACAACTCTTTGCCCCATCTTATTCAGCCCCCGGTTGTTTGTACGATAAATACTGTGTCTGCTAACCTCGCAGATACCTGGTATCACCGATTCCATTGACTACCTTACACCTCTGTTCTCCCTTCTGACCTTACTAGTACTGGTAAACGTGCTTTTCTTAAATGCGTTTCTCGTTATGTAGTTATGGGGGGGCTCCTTTATAAACGTGGCTTTGATGGCATCCTCCTTCGATGTCTCAGCGGTGCGGAGATCACCCATACCATCCAACAAGTCCATGACGGTATTTGTGGTGGACATTTTAGTTGCCTTGCCGTGGCTAAACGAATCCTTCGCCTAGGTTATTATTGGCCTACTCTCAATAACGACTGCTACGAATATGTTAAGCGTTGTGTTATGTGTCAACAACATGCTAACCTTCAACATACTCATAGCCATCCGCTGCAAGGTTGCATGAGATCTTTGGCCTTTCTCACAATGGGGGTTTAGACCTTATAGGTGAGATTCACCCGTCCTCTTCACAACGTCACCGATGGATAATCACAGCCACCGAATATTACAACAAAATGGGTGGAGTCTATTCCACTCATTTCAACTAAAAAGGAAAAAATTGTCGAATTCATTAACCATCACATTATCTATCGTTTTGGTATTCCTCATCGCCTAATAACAGATAATGGTAAATATTTTAAAAACAAGTTGTTACAAGACCTTTGTGACAACTTTGGTATCAAACTTAGTTTCTCATCGCCTTACTATCCGCAGGCCAATGGTCAGCTGAATCTTCTAATAAAACCCTAACCAAAATCCTCATGAAAGTTGTCAATGAATCCGGAAAAAATTGGCACGATCACATTCCCTTTGCCCTTTGGGCTTATCGTACTAGCATTCATACCTCTACTAATTCCACACCTTTTTCTTTGGTATATGGTACCGAGGCTGTTTTGCCTCTCGAAATATAAATACCCTCCCTTAGAATATCTCTTCAGGATATTCTCACCAACGATGATTTCCGCCAAGAGCGGTTAGCCCAATTGGAGCTTCTTGACGAACGTCGTCTTACAGCTCTTGATCACCTTCAAATCTATCAAAAAAAGCATCAAATGTGCTTATGATAAGCAACTTCATGAGCGTACCTTTAAGGTTGGTGATCTTGTCCTCAAAGAGAATCAACATGTCACCAAACTAGAAAAGAGAAAACGTGGAAAATTTGCTCCCAATTGGATTGGGCCTTACATAATCACTCACACCTATGGATCAGACACTTATCGTTTAGCTTCGCTTAATGGTAAGCCTGAGCCTGAACCCCTTAATGCCTTGCATCTCAACCATTCTACTGTTGAATTTAGTGTTATATCACTTCTTATCTACCTGCCACTCGTCCTTGAGCTCACATACCACCACATGCACTTCGTTTCCTACACCTCATAATAAAATCAAGCTCACATAGTTTGATTCTCACCTCACCTAAACGATGCCTTCCCCTTTTTAGTCTAGTCCATGACTTCAAAGTTTTCAAATAGGCCGTATTCTTATGGTATTTTCTTGAGTCAAAACTTCCTACCAAACTAGAGGCTTCAACGCCAAAAGAACATCTAGCTATCTAAATTATATATAGACTGTTCCCTCGAAGGATAGCTATATGCCAAATTATTGTTGCTATTCTATATAGACTACTCCCCTGAAGGACAGCTATGCACTAAAATCATATCTGCTACTATAAATAGACTGCTCCCTCAAAGGACAGCTATACACAGTCAGCCTTTATCAGAAGCTTCTCGCATTGATCAGCTTCGTGAAGACCTCAAGAATAGCATAATAATATCCCTTGTAGACTTCCCGCATCGATCAGTCTATATTCAGTAAAATAAAAGCCTCATTCAAAAAGAACTTTTGGGTCATGGACTTGTCTATTTAGGGTAGGTTCTCTTTCGTCAGAACACTCACTTTGTAATAAATTCTCTGTACCTCAGCTATATCATCCACCTCACCTCACCATTTGTTTCAACTCAAGGGACGTAACGTACACCCGATATATTGTGATCATACAAATCTTTTCACCTATGGACTTCTCGTCTATCACGGTACCTAGGGCTTCAAGCTCGTTCTACGTTTGGTGGTTTGTTTAGCTCTTTTCACCTATGGAGCACTCTTTCCGCTTTGCCTCGCATCTAGGATTGTGTGTTGATCTTAATCAGGACATGGTTCCCTAGCACTTGGGTAGGCTAACTTCGCTTCCCTTATAACCTTTTACAAACATCACCAATTCATTTCCGACACCAACAAACTTACCTTACCAATATTAATATCAATATTCTTACCAATCAACCAATTGCCTAAACCGTACCAATTGCCTGAATTCACCTCTCCCCTGATCCTAAGGGAGAACTACATCGGTTTGAGGCCCCTCCTTGCTTTGTGCAATGGGCTTATGTAGGTAGCACTTCGGAGACATGGGGTCTCCCAAGGTTAGCTCGACCATCCCCTACCATAACCTATCATGTGTGGTAAATATAAATATTTTTGTGTATTTCTATTTAATCACATTCCTCTTTATCATTTTTCAAAACACCGAAAAGTCAAAACGAAAACATTCTTATTATTATAACTCAAATCAACATACATATTCAGTTTTATTTAGATGTTAAACAAATACATCTTCTCTATCATCGACACGCAGGTCGGTACTCTTATTTATTCTTATACCTTGCTAACATTTATTTAGACCCTCACGCCTCATCCCGAACTAGGTGATGATCATGATCGTCGACCCCTCTCGCCAGGCCTCTCTGTTCTCAATGGTACCACAGCTATTGGTACCACCCACTGATCTGCCAATCTCTCCTGTAACATATGAATATGCCCTCTCGCATGGAGGACTCCAGCCTCTAGTCTCTCCACCCGTGACTTCGCAACCACTAATGATCCTCTTGTCTCATTCACCTGCGTTTGGAGCTGCTGAACCAAACGCTGCAGAAAATCCCTCTCTGCTGTAATCACCGCTATGTCAGGACGATCACGTACACCTCGCAGTTCTGCTACCCACCATAATCTATAGGCCTCTGTCGTTCCTGCATCCATTACCCTGCGATCGGCTGCTACTTCTTCAGGACCTTCTGGAGGTGTTGGCTGGGGAGGTGAGAATACTGCCTCTGCGTCGATCCTCATATATGGTCTATAAGCCTGTGGTATAAACTGCACGAATCCAAATTGTCGCCGCACACAATCTATAGGAATCCTCTTATACTCACCTGGCCTGTGCCCTGCGATCCACCTCAATCGCTCTACACCCCTCAACTCCTCAGCTATATTCTCTGTTACCATATAGTTCCCGTAAGGCCGCCAACAGATATCCGCAATCGTCACCCTCTCCCATACCTGCCTATAATACTCAATGTCACCCGTCATAGCCTGGGATCTTGCCTCTTGTTCTATTTGGACCCATCGTCTGAATCCCAACCTCTGTACTCCAGTCTAACCTGACTGGATGGGTCGGCCTATTGGTCGCACACAAACAATGTGCTCATAGGCCCAACAGTGTAATAAGTATGAACAATCTAGTGTCGTTATGTGATTTCGCCTATAAGCCCATAAACCCCTGTATAGCTCCGCCAAATATGCAGGTGCCCATGCAAAAGTCACGTTCCTTTCTATCATCTCCCAAATAACACACATCAATGCCTTTGGAAATCTTCCCCCTTCTACCCTCGGTAATGCATAATACCCTACCGCTATCATTAATATTACTGCTAACCTTGTCTCCTCAAGATGTGCTACATACATTATCCCATATGTAAATGACAAACCTCGCTGTGTTAAGTCTCGTGCGTATGGACCAAATAATGTTGTTATCGCTCCCCGTGCCGCGCTAGGTAATGCCTGATATATTGGTTTTCCTGTAATTGGGAGTCTCAAAATACGAAACACATCTTCCAATGTTACTGTCATTTCCCCTGTTGGCAGATAGAAGGTATTTGTCTCAGGATTCCATCTCTCAATCAACGCCTGTAACATAGCATGGTTACGTGTGATTCGTGAATAATAGCGGATTCCACTTAACCCCAAATGATTTATCAATGTCCATTCAGCTGGCGTTACATCCGCTTGGATTCATGACAACAGCGCTGGTACACTATCATTCATCCTCAACCCTGCCTCTGCCTGCATACATCCAAATAACAAAAAACTATTTAATTCCTCCAATCCCCCTGGGTTTTTTCTCAAATTCTAGAAATTCCTACAGCAACCGGTATCGTTTACAGCTAACCGGTACCGGTTGAGTAACCGATACCGGTTACCCCTAACCGATATCAATCCCTGTTACTTTCATACACCTTGCCTGAACAACCACCTACAACAATAATTTGAGCGTTTATTCCTTTCTATACCTACAAACATACCTGAAACCCCTGATCACCTACCCCGTAACACTTACAACCCTTGCTATCATGTTTTCTTTTCATATCTACCCACTTAATCTCTTATTCATAACACATGCAAAAATCAAATCACAACCAAAACGTTTACCTCTTGGGTTGCAGTAGCTTGAGGTGGCCCTTGTCTTCCGTCTTGTCCCTGCCTGCTGGATGTTTCTCCTCGTTCTGCCATTATCACCACCTTTTTCAACCCTGCCTTTCTATCTTCTGAATCTCAGATTACAATCACTTTCCCTGTCTCTTTACTCCTAATCACTCAAATCTCTCATGCAAATACCTGTCTCAGTCGTCAAAAAGCGTCGCGTTCACGTATTTAACTCTTGCATGGCTCTAAAAATAAGAACTTAAGTTGTCACCCTAGCTTTTTTATTTTTAGAAAAGCTCATACCTAAATAACCGGTATCGGTTATGTAACCGATATCGGTCTACTATCTACCGACGTCGGTTACCTAACCGATATCGGTTATAGACCTATCTTTCTACAACATGGTTCTTTTTCTTCATTTTTTACCTAATTTTTTGTCGCGCCCGCCCTTTTTCCTGCATAACAACACCATTATCCATATTTCTCCATCCACCACCCATATCATTACAATGTCCATAACATCATCTATTTTACAAAAACAAACAAACCATCAACTAAGTCACATCTACACAAAACCAAAAACTCATCATTTGGATCCAACTCATCAGATACATATATAACAATGTCACAAAACTAGCCCAAAACATGCAACATTTCATCATATAACATGTCATCCATATATACTTGCAAAAACAAAAACATCAACATCATCCATATATCAACATGTCAACTAAACTCATCCTACATTCTATATCACAAACCATCGACAAAATGCTTAAACACATTTTTGAACACTGCATGTGGATCAAAACATCATCTCTATATATATATATACAAATTTTTAAATATACAATGTGCCCTGCATTGGGGCCTCTGTGATCTCATCATACAACTAAGCCGGCATGCAGGCCGCAATAACTATCCAAAATCTCGACTCGGCTCGCAGGCCGGTATCAAATATACAACCCGTACTCGACTCGCAGGCCGGTATATAATGAATAAATGAATCCATACATGAATAAATGACGGCACGCAGGCCTCTATCAACACAACCGGTTCGCAAACTGGTGCCCATGTCCCTATACAGAAAACTATGTGGGGATCCCTCAGCTCTCCCTGCTAGTCCCTGTGGCGCCTCTCACCTCCTGCCTGTAACAGACATGCCGGTTGTGGCTGCACCTCCCTGCGATCTCTGACTACGCGAGGTCTCCGCTCAGTGTGCCGCATACGGCTGATACTCAGCTCCGGTACTATCAAGAACATCCTGATAGTACCGGGCCTCCACTCTCGCCTCCATGTATCTATCCCGTGCCACCGTTGGTACTGGGGATGGTCCCCAGACTCCTACTGCCAGTACCCCCTGTGCCTGTGCTGGTGGTGCCTGTGGCTGTGCTACTGCTGGCGGTGGTATCTGTACCTTCGCCTGGGGCTATGGCTGTGCTGCTGCTGGTACTGCTGCCTGTGCCTGTGCCTGAGCCTGGGCTGGCTTCCCCTGTAAGACCCCTATCAGTGCCTGTGCAGCAGCATGCTGCCCCTGTAATAACTACACCTGGCCCCTGAGCTGATCTCTCTCTGCCGTCACTACTGCCAAGTCTGGCTGTGTGGGCTGTGCTACCCTCGCCACTCTCTGACCAGCCCACCAAACCCTGTATGCTCCCGTGCACCCAGCATCATCTACACCATCATCTGCTGGCCTCTCTGCAACCCAATCTGGATCCAAGGGCTGTGGTGCAGGCAATGGGGCCTCTACATCATCCCTCCTGTACTGAGGGAAGGGAGGTGGCTCATCCTGTCGCAGCCCCATCTGCCTGCGTACCCTCTCTAGGGGTATCCTCTCGCACTCTCCTGGCCTCCGTCCTACTATCCAGAAAGTGTACTGGATCCAGCATAACTGTACTTGGCCTCCTCTGTGTGGGTGATGACCTCTGTAAGGTCTCCATATGATGTTTACCGCTGTCAGGCCCTCTAATAAATGTCTATAATACGCCACATCTCGACCTGCAAGCACTACTCGTGGCTGCCCCACGACTCCCAACCACCTCTGAAAGCCGTATCTGTATATAACCTATGGCCCTGGCTACTGGGGCAGCCCTACTAGTCTGATGCATATGATGTGCTCATATGCCCAACAGTGAAGTAAAAATTTCGAACAGATACCGAATCGCCTCATCCGGCGATAACCCCAGAGCTCTCTGTATAGCTGCACCAGATACACTGGTGCCCACGCATAGCAAGTATGCTCCTCAATCATCTCAAGTAACACCCCCATCAACGCCCGTGGAAAGCGGCCTCCCTCTGAGTCTGGGAGGGCGAAGCCGGTGATCCCAATCATCATCAGCACAGCCAGCCGTGTCTCGTGTCGATGCGCACGGTACATGTCACCATACCCAATGCTCGTGCTGTGATAGGTAAGTAGCGCAGCTGCATCTCCAAAAACCTGTAATATGCTGTCCATGGCAGTCTCTGAATCTACCTGGAAGACTTCCTCTCCCTCGATAGGCAGTTGAAGGATGCGATACACATCCTCCAACGTGATAGTCATCTCCCTAGTCGGGAGATGGAACACATTGGTCACCGGATCCCATCTCTCGATGAGGGCGACCATCAGGCTGTGATCTCTCTATCGCTCTGTACCTCTAGACTCCACCGAGTCCCACCTCACGCATGATCGCCCAGTGAGCTGCGGACACATGTGGTCTCATCTGCACCAACAGCGGGGGCATCCTATCCCGCATCGTCAACTACTGACGTGCCTGCAAAACCAACCCACATCCTTAGACCTACTCTTTATCACAACATCTACTTTACCCTCTAAACCCCCTTTTATCCCCCCGACCACACCCCAACTCTCTACCACCCCCCTCTAGCAACCTACCTTCAACCACCCAACCCAAAACCCACCTAACCCCAACCCATACAAATCCCATACCTACCCACAACTCAACCCACCCAAACCACTACCTGACCCAAAGCCCAAAATCTACCCAAACCTAACCCAACCCACCCCATCCAAACTCCACCCCAACCAAACCCCACCCCACCCAACACCCCACCCCACCCAACACCCAAACCCACCCAACCCAACCCATACCCATACAAACCCAAACCGACGCCGGCCAACATACGACCGACGCCGATCCAGCCCAACACACCCTGTCCACACAATTTCTGACCGATGCCGGTCGCTTAGCAACCGACATCGGTCGCTGTAATTGCCGGGAGCCGAACCCCCGCACGGCCCCCCGCCCATATTTTTCCATTTTTATACTTATCTACCCACCCAAACACCATAAAAACCTACCCACCCAGCCGACTTGCCCTATTTTACCCCTCTATCCTCTTCATTTTTCAAATTACGTCAATTTACTCATTATTTCCTAAAAAATGTAAATTCCTACCCAAACCCCCAATTTCGCATAATACCATTCAAATGCACAAAATAAAAAGTTCCGAGCCTACCCGTACGACAACACGTCATCATGGTGGGATGGGTGGTGGTGGTCCAGCTGGTCCAGCCCCTCCTGCTCCTCCTGCCTGTGCCATGGCTCCAATTCTACTCTGCTGGGTCCTCGGCCAATCAACTGCTGCCTCCTCCTCACTCGGGCCCGCAAACAACTCACTCCTCCAGCAAAATAGCTCCACCTCACTCAATAAACCTCCAATCTCAACTCTCCACGTCAGACAAGTCAATTTGGTTTTCAAAATAACAAAGTGACAATGACAAGCCGTATTTTTCTTTTTATAGGTTTTTCACCCTTAACCGATATCGGTTTCATTTTGCCCCAACGAACCGGTATCGGTCTCTTAACCGATATCGGTCATGTAGAATCGACATCGGTTTTTCTGCCAACTTTCCCCCAATTTTTTTTCCCTTATTTACCATTTGCCCCTTTTTTAACCACATATCACCTATATTCACCTTTGCTGAACACCATTGTTTACCTATTTGGCCTGACCCAAGGCCCTCGCCCTACCTATTTGGCCCGACCCAAGGCCTCAACCTACCTATTTGGCCCGACCCAAGGCCTCGCCCCTACCTATTTGGCCCGACCCAAGCCTCAACCTACCTATTCGGCCCGACCCAAGGCCTCAACCTACCTATTCGGCCCGACCCAAGGCCTCAACCTACCCATTTGGCCCGACCCAAGGCCTCAACCTACCCATTTGGCCCGACCCAAGGCCTCACCCTACCCATCCGGCATGACCCAAGGCCTCACCCTAACCATCCGGCCCGACCCAAGGCTGTAACCTAGCAACTTGGCTCGACCCATGGCCGTACCACTTTGATACCTCACCCAACATCAACAACATATACTTTTATCCATCCATCCTGTACCTTTTGTTCCATCGAGCTCACCTGTTTGTGTTTTAGCATGATTAGGGTCCTTGACTTGATCTGTCGACCAACTTTTCCTAGATCTAGACCGTGACGTTTATCTCAACCAAACCAGCCATTTGGTACTGCCGAACACGCCTAAATGTTCATGTACCTTACCTATTATATACCCTGGAGCTACTTCCTATGCCTTGGATACCAGGATTATATCACCCTTGTTTGGATAAACTATCGACCTTTGCCTATGCACTGCTAGTTTGTTCGTCAAATCATGTACCCTAGTCGTACTATTGCATTTTACCATGCGTCTGCTTCCTTGGACCTACCCCACCATCTTACCATCCCCTCTACCCCATTTACCCTTTATCAACCCTATCCCTGATTTCCCGTTCACTCAATCTGTGATAGATTTGAGGGGGATTACCTATACCCTTAACAGGGGAAACCACTTCATATTATTGTCCGTGCAGCTTTACAAAACAAGCTACACGACAATAAGGGGCTAATGTAGACACCAAATTTGTGTCTTACGACCCCTTGTGACCCGCATCTCATCTCGCAACTTAACCTCATCACCTAAACCTTACACAATTATTTATTAATTACCTTGTAATTGATAAATCCACATCACCTTACCTGCCACCTCATTTTGCCACCTCATCATGACCTAGCCCTAACCCTAAACTAACCTAATTAAGACCTATGACTTGGTCTAGACTCACATCCATAACTAATGCCTCCTTACTCACACCCAAAACCGACCTTCTAGCCACTTGACCAAGCCCGCAACTGATCTCTCAGGAGAAAAGCAGGGAAGGTGGGTTATTTTACTAAAAATAGCCTACTTTTTCCTTACCGATGCCGGTTCCTACTCGACCGCCATCGGTTACGCAACCGCCATCGGCTCCCTATAAATGGCCTCCCCAAACCAAAAACAAGGGATCGAAAATTCATTTTTGGATCAAAGGAAAGGATTTTTGAATCAACAGAGATCATTGGGAGTGAAAAACATAGTCCAGATCTTCACTTGACCGAGCAGAGATGAGTGAAGAAACCAGAAGTGTTTACAGCAAAGGAGATCAACTTGCATCTTTGTCAAAACCAGTAAGTCACATCTTGCATGTCCTCTGTTATAACATTTCTTATGCTTTTTGAATCACAGTCCTCCTAAATCCATTCTTGGATCCACTACCCAACGTGTCATTGCATCTAACTATCATTCATCTACCTCTCATCACCTTATTTCCTAATACCACCTATATACAGCCTTACAAACAACACAACTACCCCACAAAGCAACTAACCTACAAATCCTAGAACCCACCGGTATCGGTTATCAGTAACCGGCATCGGTTCCTCCGATCAAAACCAGAAAACCAGCCTTTCCCCTACCCAGTTCAACGAAGCAACTTAATTGATATTTTACAGTCTTTTGTGTTAATTCATATTAGCAGGGAAACTGACCACCTTCGAAAGGAAGTTTTATATTTCCTGGGCCCAAGGCAGTTTCCTCATTTATTGTCTAATCAAAATCTTGTGGTCTTGTGTTCTTATTTGCAGGTAGTCCTTCCAAGACAAAAAGGAGTTCTTCGCAATCAGCCTAATCTTTCTCTACAGTACGCACACACCATCTCGACATTCTACAGGTATTCCTCCTAGCCCCTAACCTTATCTGTTTCTAAAAGGAACGAATCATTCCGAGTGAAACAGACATCTACCCATTCGATACAAGAAAATGTTCCGCCCATTCAATACAAGACAATGTAAAAATGCACAAACAATTTCATAAATATATACAAGCCGTGAGAGTGGGTGCCCATTTTAAAACAAAATGACAGTAAATTCTACTATTTAAAATATCATGGTTTCAACTTTCATTATTTATTATTGTAGGATAGTTTCAAATTTTTTATAACTATATACAAGACATGAGAGTGAGTGCCCATTCTAAAACACAATAAATATGTAAAAAGTACAATGTATTTAAATTTAGTTATTATAAAACATATATTTTTACATATATGTCTCATTATTAACAAATCTATTTAAAAAATTTAAATGGGTCCGATAAATTCAAATATCTAAGCATATTACAGTATATTAAAGCATTAATAGGTGTTGATTAATTAATGTATTGTATATTAAAAATATTAAAGAATTAAAAGGTGGTGATTACAGTATATTAAATCATTAATAGGTGGTGATTTGTTAATGTATTATATATTCAGATTTTGAATGTATGTACAAAAATAACACTATGCATTTTTGTATTATTCTAATAAATTTTCAAAACATTTAAATGTTTCTAAACATTGGGATAATATGACATTAAAGAATTAAATATATTCAAGCATTAAAGGTTAGTGATTTATAATGGTTAAATAGATTCAAATTTCAAGACTTACGATATTAAGATACTAAAAACATTTAATCATTAAAGGGAGGTGATTTATTATGGTAGGTTAAATTCAAATTTCAAATTTTTGGTGCCATTTGTTAGAGGCAATTTTTCTTGGTGGATTACTATATAAAAATATAGATTTTGAATGGCCAGGGTTTTGATTTTTTGCTCTCTTATAGATGAGTTTTTTTTTCTATTACAGCCGGGTTTTTTTTCCATTCAGAGATTTTGTATGAGAAATAAGAAGTTATGCGAAAGGTTTTGGGATGATTGGAAATAAAGATTATTGAAAAAGAAAGTTGTTGCAGTGGTAATAAAAAAAGTTACAAAAAGATAATTGTGTTATTTGGTTTATATAATCTTTTTTTGTTTATGCAAAAGGATTTTTCATGATTGGATACAAATATTATTGAAAAATAAACTTGTTACAGGGGTTAATAAAAAAGACACAGAAACAGACAGGTGGTATTTAATCTATATAATCATTTTTTCCACACCATAAACTTTTACACATCTGAACGAAATAATTTTGATTTGTATATTCGACAGCTGTTATGTTTACGAATGTAATGAAATTGTTTTCTCTATTTGTTTACTGTTATGTTTATGAATGGAAATAAATCGATATATTTTTTCAGACATAAAATTAAACGAGATATATGGAAAAATGGTTTAGATAGTCTATTGTGAACTAAAAGATCTATGCTTATACATTTTTTAGGATTTATAAGTAAACAAGCAAAAAATGAGATATAAAGACCTGAAATATCCATTGTTGTTTTCCCTTCGAGAAATCTTGAAAAGTCTCCCTTGGAAAATAATTGGATCAGTGACTATTTATTCTACAAAATATTTGTTTCTTTGTATTTCTCCAGCTACATCTATGTTCTTCAGCTTTCCCCAAGTAAATCTCTGAATGAAAAAATATTAGTCACAATAGAGTAAAAATCAAAACCTAATTCATTCAAAATCATTATTTTTATAATATGTACTTGGCCAAAAAAAGTGCCTCATGAAAAATAGCACCCAAAATTCAAAATTTGAATCAAACCTACCATAATAAATGACCAAATCTACAAACAAAGAGCATCGAAACTTCAATATTTGAATTAAAGATACCATAATTAATGACCATTAAGAGCCTTCCAAAAAGAAAGCGCTAAAAATTTGAAATTTGAGACAATCGTGATGGTATTATTAAAAATTAAGTATTATTAAAAGTTAATTAATCAATGACAACATGTATTAATAGAATTAAAATTATTTCTAATCAAGATATGATATTAGTAATTAATAGTACTATAGTAAATTAGTATTTCTACTAATTTAAATAATTAATTAGTGAAAAATAATCCTATCAAATAATATTAAATACAAGAATTATTATTACCAACAAACTTACATTACTATGTTATAATGGTGAGAGGTCAAATTTAAAATAAGCCCAGACTCCTAAGTTAACAGATGATGGATTTATAGAAGTAAGGATTAAGAAGAATCAATAGAAAGCATCATCTGAACCTCATTTCTAGATGGCAAAGCACCATGTTCAAGTGGAGAAACTCATTCCTTCAAAAATTTTGGATAATCTTATGAAGGAAGTGGATATGGAGCATTTCCCTCGTAAGCTAAAAGAGATGAGTCTTGATGAAATTATGGGTCCTTTTACTAATCATTTTGAAAATATTCTGGGTTGTGAGGAGAATGATCTAATGATTGAAAATGAAGAACAAATGGAAATTGTCAATGTCCAAAGGATCATTCTAGAAACTTTATCCCCACAGCAAGAATCTCTTAGTGACTAGAAAAAAATAGTGGAAGTGGATCCCAAAGAGGTGGAATTAGTGATCTCCTTGAAAATCCCATCTTAAAAAGGGAGTCTTCAGAGGACACCCCAAAAGATAAGAAAACATGTTTAGGAAGACATACTAAGCAGGTTGCTAGAAAAAAGCAGAGTCAAAAAGATACTGATAATGGAACTCAGTCCAAGCTTGATCTATGGAGCTTTAGAAGAACCAAAAATCAAGGATTTGAATGAATATTGTCTCATGGAATGTTAGGGGTTTAAATAACCCTACGAAATGGAGGTTAATGAAAGAACTGGATTCTAAACACAAACCTGATATCATGGTATTATAGGAAACTAAGATGGAGGAAGAATTTTTTTGGAAGTAAAATGTAAGAATTGCAAGAGACTTGTGGGACTGGCTATTAGCTCAAAAGGTTCTGCAGGAGGAATGGATATCATTTGGAATAAGGAAAAACTCAAAGGTATGAACCTTCTTAAAAGAATTAATCACATGGCTATGCTATTTCAAGATAAGAAATATAAAGAATTTTGGGTGCTTTTTAACATATATGCTCATTATAACAAAGGAGAAAGAATTTTTTTTTGGGTTGAACTCTCTAAATTTCAAAACATTATTAAAGGGACTAAATGGCTGATTATGGGTGACTTAAACACCCCTTCGAGTCTTGGGGAAAAGAAGGGTGGTAATATTGAAGTAACTTAGAGCATGGAAGTTCTTTAGGATTTTATTATACAAAATAATCTCATGGATATTGAGTTGAAGGGTAGCAGATTCACTTGATCTAATAGGAGAAATGGAGATCAATTGATTCAAGTCAAACTTGATAGGTCTCTAACTTCATGGGGATGGTTGAATAAAGAAGCTTGCCTCTTTTCACTCCCTTAGATTGACTCAGACTACAATCCGCTTCTTTTTGAAATCAAAGATAGAGAGAGGAAGAGAAATCCCTTTATATTTGAGAAGATGTGTTTACAAAATGAGGAAATTTTTGATCTTATGAAAGATTGGTGGAATGTGAAAATAAAGGGAACAACTATGTTTAGAATTGAAAATAAACTTGTTCATGTTAAGGTTAATTTGAAAGGATGGAATAATAAATGTTTTGGTAATATTTTTTAGAAAAATAAGTCTCTGGAAAATGAGATATCCTCCCTTTAGGCTACTTTAGAAAATTTGAAGTAAGGAAAATATTCAGACATGTACAAAAAAAAGAGTGTGAACTATTGTCAGCATTACCATAACATTCTTCTGAAAGAGGATACTTTATGGATGTACAGAAATCCAGTGGTATAATGGCTATCAGGGAAGGGGATAAAAAACATGAAATTATTCCATATTTCAACCCTAAAAATGGATAAGAACTAACAGAATAATGTGTGTCACAGAGAGAATATGGTGTGATGCTCATCTAATAGTAAGGATATTAAACTTACAACCACTTCCTTATTTAGCATAGACTTCTTTCTTCAAGCTAGTTCATCTACCAACAATAAGGAAGAGTACTTTCTGGATTGAATTCCTCAACTGATAGATGAGACTGATAATAGCATCCTCACTAAGATTTCGTCAATGGAAGAAATGGAATTCATGTTGAAGACTTTGAGCCCTGATAAAGCTCCAACACCTAATAGATTTCTGACTTTCTTTTTTCCAAAATTTTTGGGAGATTGTCAAGGATGATACATGCAAAGCTATCTATGTTTTTTTCAAGAAAAAAAATATGCTTCATGAAATAAATAGCACCATCCTAGCCTTATTCCCTGAAAAATCATAATCCTACGGATTTCAAGAATTTTAGATCTATTAGCCTTATGTTATTGTATCTAAAAAATGTGTTCTAAAATCCTTTCTTTAAGAATTCAAAATTGTTCTTGCCTTCTATTATTTCTTATCAGCAAGGATGGTTTGTTATGGGAAGATAGATCCAATATAGTATTGTCCACTATTCAAGAGACTCTTCACATGGCCAAGAAAAATAAAAAGGAAGCTATGTTCATTAAGCTTGATATGGAAAAATCCTATGATCATGTCTCTGGGTCCTTTCTTCTCAAGTTATTAACTAGGTTTGGTTTTGATGAATACTTTAGGATTTTGATACAAACATGTATTTACACATCTAAGTTTTCTGTTATGATCAATGGGACTCCCTATGTGGTATTTCTAATAGCTCCAGAAGTCTAAGACAAGGATATCCTATCTCTCCCTTTATATTTATAATCATGGATGAAAATCTCAACATAGCTCTTAATAATACTAATTCAGAAGGAAGAATAAAAGGCATCTGTTTGACTATTAATAATGACAATGTTGTTCACTAGCATTTTGTTTGATGACACCATATCTGGTTGGAGAGGATACCATCCCAAAAGCAAGAGAGTTTAAATAGATAATGATATGATTATGAGGAAGCCTCTAACCAAATGATCAATTATGGCAAAATTTTGGTATTTTTTTATCAAGACCCATGAAAGAAGATGTGCTAAAATTATTGGTATTCTAGGCTGTATAATTAAAACATTCCCTGCTAAGTATTTGGGAATGATTATTGGCATTAAAAAAACTAATATTGCCGAATGGAATATTTTGATAGAAAAATATCTCAAGAAATTAGAAGGTTGGAAAGGCTCACTCTCTATCCCAATCAGGTAAAGTTTTCCTTCTCAAATGCTCAATTCAAAATTTTCCTATGTACTCCATGTATATTTATAGATTACCTTGGAAAATTGCTAATAAATTGGATAATATTCAAACAAATATTCATTTGGAGTGGATCAAGAACAAAAAGATAGAATTCCTATCATGGCATGGGAGAAGGTTTGTAAGACAAATAAAATGGGGGGCCTTGGTATTAGAGATTTGGATAAATTGAATAAAGATATGCTGTCAAAGATGATTTGAAGATTGGTTAAGGAATACTACAGTGTGGACTTCCATCATAAGACATAGAAATACTGGGCAAATCTCCTAGCCAACGAATAGTGTTTTAGCAATGCTAACTTTAATGGTTCTATTTTTTAGAAATCTATAAACTTGGATCAATACATTATCTCTGAGGGAAGAGAATGGATGATTGGAAACATGAGAGTGATTAATTTCTAGGAAGATAAATGGTTAGGGTACAAACCTCTTAAGGTTATATATCCTAACATCTATAAGGATGATGTGGTTAAATATGTGACTAAGGTAAAAGATTATTTCAATTTTGATGAACCCGTGGGTCAATGGAAAACTATTGAATTGGATGTACATAAAAAAAATTATATCCTTTCCATTAAAAATAAAATAAAAGGGTTTATTGTTAATAAAGGAAGTTTAGAAGATGACAACATATATTGGTCTAAAGAGGATAATGATATCTTCTCAGTTTGAAGTGCCTACAATGTCTTTTTCCTTGATGAAGTTGATCCTTATAGCTTCAAATGGGAAAGTGTGTGGGTTAAGTAAGTTACTCCCAAGACCAATATGTTGTAGTGGCTGGTTCTCCACGATGAAATCCTCACTTTCAGCAATCTTAATAAGCGAAATTTTGATATGGTGAATAGGTGTGTTCTCTGTGAAAAAGATACTAAAGAATCTTTACATCTATTCATCCATTTCCCTTTTCTGACAGTGGTTTGAAACACCCTTCTTAACCTATTTGAATATAAATGGGTCTTCCCACATTCCATTAAACAATTGTGGTCCCAATGGCTCACCTATTTTAGGATTCAAGGACTCAAACATCTATGGACTTTTTCTATTATGCACCTAGCCTAGGGAATATGGAAAGAGAAAAATAGGTGGAGTTTTAAAGGGATGAAGGAGTCAGAAATGAAAGTTGGAACTAGTTTTTTAATGCTATTATGGCTAACTTCTCAAACATAGGCCTACATAAAAAAAACAATTCTTCAAACTGAGAGTAAATTTTCAAGAATTGGGGTTTATGCACTACTCAAAATGTCACTCCAACAGTCAATCCTAGACTCCAAGGTTGGAAAAAACCTAGAAAGGAATGGATAAATCTAAATTTTGATGGAACCTCCAAAGGAAACCTAGAAAAGATGGTTGTGGAGGGGTCTTCTGTGATTTTGAAGGAAGATTCATTCTTGGTTATCATTGTAATCTTGGCATACAAACGAATCACGTTGCTGAAGAAATGACTTTTTATTGGGGGGTTTTATAGACTATCAGCACAAATTTTTTAGATTGGAAGTGGAAGAAGATTATTTGAACATTATTAACAACATTTATGGTAAAGGTACCACTTCTACATCTATCCAAAACTCTATAACTAGTATAAAGTAAATGTGTAAATTATTTGAAACTATCACTTTTAAACATAATTATAGAGAGGCTAACTATATTGCTGATTAATTTTCATGAGATGACACTAATCAATGATGAAGAAGTTCTTGACACTAAGGTGCAAGCACACCTCCAAAATGACCAATATGGACACATCACCAAATAATGTCAGGTCATGGTATATTAAGGTAATAATGGGTATGAGCCGTATGAATAGTGTGAATTTATGTTGGAATGATGAGAAGATTTGGGCTCAGATTCATTGATGTCATCTTAAGGCCATTATTTCCACATGTGATTGTAACATCAACATTGCTGAGATTGTTTGTAGTATTCAGGGTAATCTGAAGCTTTGGTTTTCTACAAACTGGTATTCATTTTTAAAAATGGGGTGAGATCTTGTTAGAACCGAGCCTTTTGACTTGGAGGGGGTGAATCCAAAAGTGATGGACATGTTTGAAGTAAAGGGTTTCTCCCCTTTCCTCAAAATCTTTGAAGGCCAGTATGAAAATATCAGTAAAGACTTTGCTAGAGCATGGAAGACTACCAAAAGGGGATGTTGTGGAAATGAAAGGTATTCATATTGATATCATGGTGGAATATGTTGCTAAAGTGATGGACTTGCCAATTACTAATAGAGAGGTTTATAAGCCCAAGAAAGAATCCTTGGATGAACTGAATCTGTTCCTGAGAGGTAATGAAAAACTCACCTCCCACTTTACCGATTTTCATCGCTCTACTTTACTTAGACCTTATGATGATGTGGATTTGACCCTAATACAATTCCTCACTTTATAAGGACATCATAAGTGTATCTATGCCTACCATCTACCCATGCTTAATCATTTTTGACATGGCCATAGTTTTAGTTTCATGTACTTTCTATTTCAATCTTTGAGTGCTTCCATTTTCTAGTTTAAAAACAATAGAACTTCTATCCCTCTCCACCAGGGATTTATCCTTACCCTTGTTAAAAGAGCCACTCTTTATATAGACAAAATGGGTACCATAACAAAATATCTTGAGGTTTATGCCAAGGAAGAAGACTTGGAATCAGATGAGGAGGACTCTAATGATGATTCAGAGACATAGGAAGGAGGTTTGTCAGGGGAGGATAAGGATGTCATGGAAACTGATTTCACTCAGAATCTTAGAGATATTAATTCGAAGTAGGTTCCTAGTCGATTTGTCAAATCCAAAGGTGAATCCAACAAGCAGGAGAATAAAACTCATGTTAATGAACAACTGGAACGATAGTTTGTGGCTCTGGGATAAGTGGGTCTTGTGAGGGGGGATAATCATTTAGCCAAGATGGCTATGGATATTGAAGAGTTGAAGGGTGATATGAGACTTACCAAGAGTTCTGTTCAATTTCTTTTACTTGATTGGCACAAAATGAAGATGCATGTTGAGGATGTGGCAAAAATTAGTAATGGGGGAGAGACTGAAATTATGAAATCCAATTACATTAACCTCTCTAATGAGATGGATCACATTAGAGATATTTTACATAGCTATATGGAATGGAGTGTGGTTACAATGAAATCAACTTTGCATCACCTACAAATGCTTGGTCAGCTAGCCAACACCTACAGGATCGTGGATGATTATGGAAATTCCAAGAAAAAAAAAGCCGATGCTGATGGATGTGATTTGGCTTTGTTGGGTGTCAATATTGAATCCTTGGATAAGGAGTGGGAAAAAGTACTTGATGGTCTGAAACAGGCCAAAAATTGATGTCTATAGGGGTGGTTGTTGTTACACTATTTATCTTTTTACTATGTTATTCGTTACTTTGTTGTTTTATATTTTCTATTATATCTCTTTTTGTTATGTTATAAACTGGTCTATTTGCTCTTGGAGGAGCCAGAATGTTATAATCGATATATATGTATCTTTTTGAATGTTGTTTAATGACTTATTTGCTCTTTTGGAGCTTTGACTTGTAAGGGGTAGGGCCCCCCCAACCCTGTTTTACCTTTATTAAAAAGAATTAACTATAAACATATTAATAACATCTAATTATATTATTAAATTTTATAAATATAATGCTTAATTAATTATAGTACAAATTATCCTATCAAACAATATTAAATACAAGAATTATTATTACCAACAAATTATTGCAAATAAACTTGCATTACCATATTAACTACAAAACTATTAATAGCATCTTCATATAGATATAATTAAATTTTATTTATCACCATTATTTATAATGCTTAATTAATTATAATGCATTTTAAAATTGTGAAAAATACAATAAAACTTCATAAAACTAATCAAAGAAAATTAATGTTATCCAAAATTCACCCCTCAAGGTAATTTTGATAACATGCATCAAATTCTCAAGTCCCAGGCAAATAGATTGAGTTAGGGCAAAAATTTCATGTTTCTAGGGTCCCCTCATATTTTTCTAACTCCCCTGTCCAAGAAGAAGAGAGCAAGTTCTGAGGAAATGTGAAAAAAATGAAAAAAATAAGCTCGGGCCAGGAAAAATCACGAAAAATGGCTAATTCCTAGTCCAGGCGGTCCTCGGAATAGTTGGGACAAAAGGGCGCGAACCGGCCGAAAGGCCGCCAGGTAGTCTGCGTAGCATTTGGGACATCTGGGCCAAAGGGACGCGCGGGACACGAAAATCCGAACTAGCCAAAAAGTTGAAAAAATTGACTAACTGTTGAAACAGGCAGTTTGGGACATCTGGGCAATTAGTACGTGGACCGACCGGATCGGCCGAAATGAGTCAAGGCAGCCCGGAACAGTTGGGCCGAAGGTACGCGAACCGGCCGGATCGGCCGAAATGAGAACTGTCAGTCAAGGACGCGCGGGACAAAAGTACGTGAACCGGCCGAACCAGGTGAATCGGGAAAATTTGTCCCAAACAGTCTGAAAGCAAATGGGACAGAGGGACGCGAAAAGCCGAAGGAGCCGAAATCCAATCGGATCACGCCACGTGTCACCGGCAGAAAAGGGACATGGAAGTCCATTTCGGGCAGTTCGGAAGAATTTGTCCCGCATAGCACTGGGACATCTGGGACAAAGGGACGTGCAGGACGCGAAAAGCCGAAGCGGCCGAAGGCAGAGAAGAAAAGTCAACGTTTGACCTGTGAAACTTCAAACGGCCATAACTTTTGACTCCGAGCTCCGATTTTCACAAAATTGGACTTTCTGGAATGAGCACGACGTCCTCT
This sequence comes from Taxus chinensis, assembly GCA_019776745.2. Classification (NCBI taxonomy): domain Eukaryota; kingdom Viridiplantae; phylum Streptophyta; class Pinopsida; order Cupressales; family Taxaceae; genus Taxus; species Taxus chinensis. The sequence continues at coordinate 417,135,313 of CM034156.1, forward strand.
ATGCCACATAAACTGGATTTATTATTTTTAATGAGGGTGGAGATATTTAAATAAAGGAAACGTGTTCGGCTCCAGTCAGTTAATGCTCTTTCCCGTCAAATGATAGAAAACGTCTGCCAGGTCCAAAATAGCTGCCCGCACTTAGATGGCCATAAATTTTGCATTTCTCAACAAAATCACACGAAATTGGTACCGTTGGAATTGTGGTTCTGAGCCCGATGCACAGCAATCAAGAAATTCCAGATTTGATTAGAAATTGATTGAGTTTTTTAAGAAAATGTGGCCGGGTTCATAACAATGTTTTATTTGGTAGCTGGGAGTGCAATTAAGAGGCATGGTCATCATTCTTTCTCTGCTGCAGCACATGGGATAGTATGGGGAGCCTTTTACAAGTAATGTGTAACCATTTCACTCAATTTAATGCCCCTTACAGGTGGTTGAAGGACAGATTTTGGGATTTCCATTTTCCCTTCTCTTCTCGTTCTCATTTTTTCTATAAATTGGAGTGTTGGGCTCATTGTAAAAGAGAGAGTTTTTGGGTAGCAAAGCTCTGCCAAAATTGCTTTGTGAAGCCAGTGTGTTTCAGGCCCTTGTAGTGGACTCCTTGCATGGTGATCCAGGCCCTTATCTTGTAATAGACTGAACTGTGCATACCAGGAAGCAATAAAATACAAGTTTGTGGATGTATCTCCCCCTGTTGTGTTTTCTTGCATTCTTCTTGCCCTTTTATCTTTCTACAAGAATATTGTGTCTATTTTTATGTTCTTGCAGGAATTCATTAACATTGTGTATGCTTGGAACATTGTTGTGAATGCATTTTGCTAGATTATGGTGATCTGTCATCACCTCTTCTAGTGTGCACTTTGCCTCTGTATTTCACACATTTGGAGATTACTCTCACACCCTCCTTTTCTGGTGTATCACCGCTTTAGTGTAGGATTTCATTTTATGCATTCTCTCTCCCTGGTCCCTTGGAAATTTAGATTAGAATAGTTAACTTATCCTGCATTAGAGTAGATTGTGGCAGGTAGTTTAGGAGCAAGAACCAACTTTCTCTAGAGGTCTATCTCAAGTAGCAAGTCCCACAACTTGGAGATAGTACCCATGTTATCCAATCACACTGTGAGTTCAGGTATATGCACAGGGGTGCTGTGATTCGGTGATAACAATTAATTAATCAACAACATTAATTAATACTACTAATAATTAAATACAAGAAATAATATCGTATCATTTAATAACTCAAATAAATTTCAAAACTTCATATGGGAATTTGTCTACTCGAGTGGGCATGTCATGAAGATGAAGTGGATTGTGCCCCATTTGGCGATGAAATGAAAAAGAGATGTTATTCTTCACATTGAGAAGAGTTAGAAATATTCATTTTTTGTTTTTTATGAAGAGAGAGAGAGAGAGAGAGAGAGAGAAAAAGCTAAAGAATAAACACTATAAAGACTATCAGAATGGGCCTTTCCATTGCAATCATCTTCCTTCCATGCAAAATGGGGAAAAATCCAATAATAAATTTTTGTTTGTTCGAGACTGGACAAATGCCCATATATCTAAATGCCTACAACTATTCCTATAAAAAACAATGAACTACTTAAGACTTGATCCCCCTTGAGATGGTATTTAACACAATATGCTAATTAATCCAATATGAGAATGGGCATCTACCATTTCTAAACCAAATTGATAGAACTATGAGAATGGGCATCCCCCTCAAGATGATATTTAACAAAATATGCTAATTACTCCAATATGAGAATGGGAATCTTCCATTTCTAAACCAAATTGATAAAACTATGAGAATGTGCATCCCCCTCGAGACAGTCTATAACAAAATATGATAATTACTCTAATATGAGAATGGGCATCTACCATTTCTAAACCAAATTGATACAACTATGAGAATGGGCATCCCCCTCGAGATGGTCTTTAACAAAATATGTTAATTAATCTAATATGAGAATGGGCATCTGCCATTTCTAAATCAAATAGGCATCTCCCTAGAGATGGTATTTAACAAAATATTCTAATTCTAAATCAAATGGGCATCCCCCTAGAGATGGTCTTTAACAAAATATGCTAATTACTTCAATATGAGAATGGGCATATTCCATTTCTAAATTAAATGGGCATCCCCCTAGAGACGGTCTTTAAAAAAATATGCTGATTACTCCAATATGAGAATGGGCATCTGCCATTTCTAAATCAAATTGATATAACTATGAGAATGGGAAACTCCATTCTAAATCAAATTAATATAACTATGAGAATGGGAACATGCCATTTATAAATCAAATACATACAACTATGAGAATGGGCATCTGCCATTTCTAAATCCAATTAATACAACTATGATAATGGGCTTCTTCCATTTCTAAAAACAAAATAATAGAGCTACCGAACACTTGATCCCCCTCAAGATGGTCTTTAACAAAATATGCTAATTACTACGATCAAATTAATATAACTATGAGAATGGGAACATGTCATTTGTAAATAAAATAAATACAACTATGAGAATGGGCATATGCCATGTCTAAATCCAATTACTAGAACTATGATAATGGGCTTCTTCCATTTCAAAAAATAATAATAGAGTTACATAATGCTTGATCCCCCTCGAGATGGTATTTAACAAAATATGCTAATTACTATGAGAATGGGCATTTGTCATTTCTATAACAAATTGATACAACTATGAGAATGGGCTTCTTCCATTTCTAAAATAATAATAATAGAGCTACATAACACTTGATACAACACTTGGCGGAGCCACGATGCCCATTCCTAATACAAAATAGTAGAGCTACATATGGCTTGATCCCTCTCGAGATGGACTTTAACAAAATATGCTAATCAGGAAAAAAAAGAGTATGGAAATATTCCATTTCTAAATCGAATTAATATAACTATTCTTAAAAAAAATTATAGAACTACATAAGGCTTGATCCCCCGTGAGGTTATGCAGTGTAGCACTTGGTAGAGGCATAACATATCTCCACTAGGGATAGTCTAGCCTAAATGATACAATTGTATTCAAGATAAAATGAAAAAATGTTTGTTTGTTTGTATGAAAGAATGAAAAATGGGCATCTGTCTACTCGAATGGGCATGACATGAAGATAAAGTAGATAGTTCCCCATTTTTCTATGGAAGGAAAACCAGATGTAATTATTCACATTGATAAGAGTTGGAAATATTCATTGTTGTTTTGATGAAAAGAGAGAGACAAAAAGTGAAAGACTAAACAATAATTAGAGATAGAGGCTTCATATCCCTTTAAGGGTATGCAATGCAACACTAGGCTTCTTCAGGGATAGTCCAACCAATATGATACAATTAGTAATTCTATAAAGACTGTCAGAATGTTTTTACACTACCCAAACATGAATTTGAATGAATATTGAGATGAGGCAAGATGTCGAGCAATGGTCCTCCTTCCATGAAAAATGGGGAACTACCCAACAATAAATGTTTGTTTGTTAGCAAATGGAAAAATGCCAATATTTCTAAATATTCCAATACGATTGACAAAAAATATGGCCAAAAAAATGTTAGAATGTTAAGAGAATGGGATAATGTTTGTTCTCATTATTATGAGCTATCCAAGTCTTGTTTTAAAAAATATATTTGCATGGTCGTCTTGATATGTCATGATATTAAACAATATATGTTAACTTATCCTATATGAAAATGGGAATCTGCCATTTCTAAATCAAATTAATATAACTATTCCGAAATTTTTTTTATAGAAATGCATAAGGCTTGATTGCCCTCAAGGGTATGTAGTGCAGCACTTGGCAGAGGCATAACATGTCTCCACCAGGGATAGTCATGCCTAAATGATACAATTGTATTCAAGATAAAATGAAAAAATATTTATTTCTTTTTTAGTATGAAGGAATGAAAAATGGGCATCTGTCTACTCGAATGGGCATTACATGAAGATAAAGTAGATAGTATCCCATTTTTCTATGGAAGGAAAACCAGATGTTATTCTTCACATTGAGAAGAGTTGGAAATATTCATTCTTTTTTTCATGAAAAGAGAGAGACCAAAAGAGAAATAATAAACAATAATTAGAGATAGAGGATTCATATCCCTTTATGGGTATGTAGTGCAACACTAGGCTCCTCTAGGGATAGTCCAAATGATGAGCCCCAATTTTGTCATTATAAACCTTGTGTATTTATGTTCAAGCCATGCCATAACCTATTCTACTTTTGATATTATTATGCACGATGGAAAAATACATACTTTATATTTACTATTTTACTATGTTTATGGGAAATTATTATGTGTACTTATGATGTTTTACCTTGTTAAGTTTTGTGCATAAAAGGCTTGAATATGATGTGGATAAATATTAATTGTGTGTGGATAAATATTGAATTGTTATATGGAGCACATGACTTGGTATATACACTGGCATAGGACTCTGTTTTGTGTGATAGTGCATGAATCTCATTTGTGTGTTGGAGAAGGAATTTCATCCTCATCGATCAAATGTCTAGCTCATCAAAACCTGATCCCCCAAAGCTCAAGTGACACAAACATACATTTAGATAACTTAGATTTTGGAATTCCATCTGACGACATCATTTGTTGTCCAGAATCATCACCATTTATCAATCAACATCCAAGCCACAAGAAGAGTGAAGCAATAATGACTGAAGACTCACAACCACTTCAGTTTCTTTAATTAGTTATGATTTGGAGAATCTTCTAGGGGTGATTGAATCCTTCAAGGAGTCAATCACAGATCCCGTCTTTAGTTATTGTAAACTCTTCAAGATCAAACAACTACGAATTTTTCCTGTCATTAATGTATTACCAAGAATCAATGGAATGTTTTAGTTCAAACAAGTAGTTAGATTTAGAATTAGTCATTCAAAATAACTATGTGCCATACAGAGACTAAGACTCTTTTTTTGGATATAAAAGAGAGAATGTAATTAGAGTTGGATATTCCATATTTTTTCCCCAGTTGTAGCAACATATTTTTAATTCAATAAAGATAAATTTTAGGAGAAAGTTTATTTGTCTAGAAGTTATGTATAGACCTAATCAAAGGGTAGGAACAAGGGACACTCCTACCTAATGAGAAGGATATTCACTCTTACTTTCTTGCTTTTTTATTTAACAATTGTTATTAGTAGTTTACTATTTATTTTTTAATGCAATGCAATTTGTAATATTGATGTTTTAAGTTAAACTTAGTTTCTGATTTCAATTCCAGTAGTTTAATTTCATGCATTATATTTGTAATCATGACCATTTCAATGAATTCTTAGATTTAAGATAGAAACCCATGCTAAGACTATGTTCCTACTGTTCCCCTTGTTACAAAAAACCATTATATGCTGCCCTGGATTGAAAAATTAAATTAATTAAAGTACGAGCCCAATGATACTCATCACTTTTTGGCACCGTTTCCGAGGAACAAGGTGTCATCAAGGGTTAAGGTAATAACTAGAAGATACTGTGAGGGTGTCTGGTAAGTTTCCATTTAGAAAATTCATTTCCATAAATCTTTCTCTTTTTCTTTTTTTCTTAAAAAAAATCAGGAGACTTTGAATTGACAATAAGGATCCCTTGTGATTAGTATGTGGAACACACACAACAAAGTTCAGTATCAATAGTTAGGGAACCGATTTTAGTATGATAAGATTGCATGTTTAGACCTAAAAACCATAGAGGAATATTTATTAGGATAAACCTTCAAAAACCTCCTCCAAACCAGCCTATGGAACAACCTGTTGCTCAGAACAAGGTGGATGACCCCAACAATGGGGATAATGGTGTAGAAATTCCACCAGGCAGAACATTTATCTATCCTATTCGGTTGGATCCCAATGATCAAACTCCAATGAAAATCATATCCCATTTAATTTTTCTAAACTTTTGGGGGATAGTTTTAGAGGAACCTGATCAATTCCTTTTTGAATTTAAAGTTTTGTATCAAACTTATGACTACCCTGTTGATGGCCAAAAACTTAAACTTTTTCCCTCCACCTTAAAAGATGTAACTATGAGATGGTTTATGGGGTTGACCCCAGATTCCATCAATACGTGGGAAGAAATGGAACAAGTTTTCCTGGATAAATACCAGTATTACTATTGAGTAAGGGATAGGAAATAATAACTCTTCCGAATCTAGCAGAAAGAGGATGAAAGTGTAGAAGACTACCTAGACCAGTTCCTTTTTCTTCATCAAAGGTGTAGAGATGGCCTAGAAATTAACCTATTCAAAACCTTATTTATCAAAGGATTAAATGATGAAAATCAAGAAGCATTCAACCTAATGGTGAAGGGAGACATGAATAAGTTAAAATTCATGGATATCATTGACCTTTGTATGAATTACTCGAGAACTCACCCCAATCTTAGGAAACAAAAATGCAAAATGGCTAATGGGGATCTATCCAAGCTAAGGGAAGAAATTACAAATTTAAAGATTGACCTCTTAATTCAACTCAACACTACTATGGATAGAGAAAATTCTAGAAATACAGAACCCTTGTTCATCTACTGCCCAAGGTGTAGGAAAAAACATGGACTAAAGGACTATCCATTAGACAAGACATAAATTTGTATTATCTGTGAACTTAAGCATGCCACTGACTAGTGTAGTCTACTTCCCCTACTAAAGAACCATCTAAAGAAAAAAAATCAAGAAGAATCTGAACTTAACTACATGGGTTAGAGGTAGGGAGGAAATTTTCAGTCAAATCAAAATCAAAACTACAACCAAAAATCACAATGGGTCCCGAACCAATGGAATGGACCATCATCATATCCACCCCCTTGGGCCCAACAAGTGAGTGGATCCCATAGTATAAAAAACCAAATTTTTATCAACAACCATGGGCTCCACATCCAAACATTCCAAAATAATCACAGTATAATTCTCAGTACCAATTGTAGTGGAATGTCCCACAAGGGTCTAGACAATAATATTATAATCAATGAAGATCACAAGGTCAAAAATCCTTGTTAGCTGGACTGAGTAATGTTTCCCAACCTGAAAAACCTGCCCAACCACAAATACCTTCTTAGACCATGGAAAATATTAAACATATAAGGTAGGGAAATCCAACATATATGGTAAAAATAGAGAAAAACCCTACAATAAACTTTTTGGATTGTAAGAACATAATATTATGCTCAGGGAAGGTTACATATAAATCTTATTCTCCAGTCATTGAGGATATACCTAAAGACAAAAAAGAACCAGAGAAAAAGCATCCTAAGAATGTTGAAGAAACTTAACCATTAGACATTAACATTCCTTTTCCATCTAGACTAGCAAAGAAACAAACTGCCACAGTTCTTGAGAGTTAGAATTAATTCTAGGATTGAGGAAGTTAAGTATTGGAATTCCTTTTCTACATGCTCTCAAAGAAATTCCTAAATTAAAAACCCATTAAAGATCTCTGCTTCAAGACTCCAAGGAGAAGGAAGAATTAACAGTTAACCTTTCATGTTGATGGGAAACTTGCTAACATCTTAGAAGGAACTAATCCTCTTCTTAAGTATGGGGATCTTGGAAGTCCTATTGTAACTATTTGCATAGGAAATATACAAATCCCTAATGTACTCATTGATTTAGGAGCTGCCATCAACGTCATGACTACAGATACTCTATCCTCATTGGCACTCATTGAACCTCATTCAACATATATCATCTTGCAAATGGAAGATTAGTTAGTGAATAAGTCCAAGGGAATATTAGAAGATGTTATAGTTACAATTGAGTCTTGGGAATACGTAGTGATTTAATTATAATCAAAACAAATAATAGAAATATTGCTTACCCCGTAATCCTACGACGTTCATGGTTAGCTATGGCTACTGCCCTCAATGAGTGAAAGTCAAGAAATATGGTCATTACTAATGGTCAAGATTCCAAGAAATTATCACTATACTCTACAACTAAACCATTTTCCACAGACAACAAACATTGGTCTAATGATGACTCTGATGGTTCTAAGGATATCATTTCCTCTCTTTTCATTTTAGTAATTCAAGAACACTCAGATCATATTCAATATGACTACCATGGCATTGATTATGTACATAGCTTGAGCCCTATGCCTAAGTCTCGTGCTAGGTTCATTCAAAGTCATGTGTTTAACTAAGGTACTGGTTCTTGTGTTATTCCAATGTTGTGACTTACTGAAATAAAAAATGAATTATTTGATAAGAATAACCAGCCCATTATTTGTTCATTTGCGAGGAATGTAGATTTAACATAATGCTTATTTCAAAACATAACCTTGGTGCACTTAAGTATACCACATAAATGTCCATTGAATTCACTTCTAATAAGATATCTAGAGGTCAATTCAATTCAACTTGATACAAAAATATTTCCTATTCTTCCTGGAAGAACTCTAACAGTAAATAACTGGTTGAACAGTGAAGAGGAAAACACATTGTTCGAAATCCTCTGCTCTCATCCCCAGGATTTTTCTTTGGAATACAATGATATGAAGGGTGTACATCCTAGAATATGTACACATCAAATTTACACCACTGAGGCCAAACCAGTCAGGAAACATCAAAGAAGGATAAACCCAACACTTATAGACATTATTAAGACTGAAATTGAAAAGCTCTTGAATGTAGGGCTTATTTATCCAATTTTAGATAGTCAGTGGGTTTCTCCTTTGGTCACAGTACATAAAAATAATGGGAAATGGAGAGTGTTTGTGGAATATAGAGATTTGAACAAGTCCACTCACTGGGACTATTTCCCATTACTGTTTATTGATTAGGCCCTAGATAGCTTATCAGGTAAAAGATACTTCTCATTTCTAGATGGATTTAGTGGATATAGTCAGATCACTGCAGCTCCTGAAGACTAAGAAAAGACAAAATTCACCTGACCTTGGGGGACCTTTTCTTATAGGGTGCTTCCTTTTGGGTTATGTAATTCCCAAGACACTTTCCTATACAACAACTGAAAACTAATTCCTAGCTGTGGTGTATGCAGTAAAATTTTTTAGACATTATATTATAGGATATGAAGTCATTCTACATATTGACCACTCTTCCATTAAATATCTCATGAATAAACCTTTGGTTCATGGTATAATTGTTAGATGGTTATTTCTACTACAGGAATTCAATATTAAAATTGTTGATAAACCAGGGATGTTGAACGTTATTGCTGACTTCCTCTCCAGGCTCACAACTTCAGAAGAAGAGGGACAAGTTAGTGATAAATTTATAGATGAACATTTGTTTGAACTATTTACTACCTCCCCTTGGTATGTAGATAGTGCTAATTATGTAGCAACATGGAAGTTTCCAAAAAATTTCACACAATAAAAATAAGAAATTAATCAAGTAGAGTGTGATGTACACTTAGTTGAATGGAATATTATTTAAATATTGTCCTAATCATGTATTACATAGGTTTGCACTGATAAGGAACTATTTGATATCCTACAGGCATGACATGATGAACAATCAGGAGGCCACTACTTGGTGAAAATAACCATTCATAAAATCCTGGGATCTGGATATTATTGGCCTTCCTTATTCAAGGATGTCAAGAAGTATGTGTGGAGGTGTGATAAATTCCAAAGAATGGGGAAAATAACATTCATATCAGAGATGCCCCTCCAACCACAAGATATTCTGAAGCCATTTGAGAAATGGGGTCTATATTTCATCGGGTCATTCAACCCAATCTCCCAAGGTAAGGAGTATATATTAGTTTTTACTGACTATCTTACCAAATGAGATGAAGTGCAAGAACTTACACATGCAAGAGATGATAATGTTGCCGATTTTCTCTATGAACTAATATTCCAAATATTTGGAGCACCAAGATAAATTGTGTTAGACCAAGGGCCACAATTTATGTCAAGGGTAATCACTTATTTTTTGGAGGCATATTAATTGAAACATAAGAAGTCATCTTCCTATCACCCAAAATCAAATGGGAAAGTTGAGGTGACCAACAGAAAATTGGAAAATATACTTATAAAGACTATGGACATCTTAAGGAAAAATTTGGCTAAGAAGTTACCAGACATAGTATGGGCCTATAATACTACATGGAAAACAACAAAAAGGTTTACACCATATGAATTGGTCTATGGGAAGAAACCAATCATTCCGATAGAATTTTAAATCCAAATATTGAGGAATGCTTTTGAGGTGGGGATAGAATTGACTCAAGTACAACAAGAAAGAATTATTCAATTAAATGAATTGGATGATTTCAAGCTTCAAGCATTACAGCAGACTGAGATCATCCAACAACAAAGGAAACTATGGCATGACAAAAAAATCAAGCCAAAGAATTTTTAGAAAGGAGATTGGGCCTTACTTTTTGATTCGAAATATAAAGAGTTCAAAGGGAAGCTATAGATGAGGTGGATGGGTGCTTACCAAATTGCAGAAGTATATGATAATGGGACCATCTAGCTGATTTCAATTGATGGTGAAAGGAAATTCATGATGGTTAATGGTCACAGACTTAGGCTATATCATAAACTAGCATCTCAACAAGAGTTTTAGAGAGCAATTTAGGAATATTCAAATCTTCATTGTGTAGGCAAGGTTTCTTTGCCTATCACGATGTAGAACTGAACTATCATCTTATAGAAATAAAGAGGGGATGGTTGAAAACCAGAAATGGTAATCATCTTCCTCTAGAGAATTGGGTGAAAACCAGAGATGGTACCCCATGTTTCATAAAAAGATAAGATTGAAAACCAGCAATGGCGATCTTCTCTCTCCTGAATCGATCAATATAAATAAAACGTAGTACCACTTACGCTTAGAGCATGATGTCATGGAAGGTAGTAGAGAGAAGTCATACTTATTTCAAATAACGATGGAGATTGACAAGATATAATATCAAGGTATGCACAATTAATGACCCTTATCATTATAAGGTTTTAAATTGTTCCATCATACATATTAATTAACCATATTTTCCAAAATCATATCACACATCCCAACATTCACTCTAAATACACCACCCATTAAATGCCATAATGTTTCACATGCGTCAAAGTATTATCCCATCACCTCGGGATTTTGGCTTGAATTTTCCACATTAAGTCATATCATGTGCATAACAAGGTTGTTCGACATTTTTTCTCTCAATTAGGTTGGTCTCTATCCTGTGCCATACTTCTTTTGCACTATTTCTAGCAAATCCTACATAACTAGTTTTGTACTGCTTAAGTCCTTCTTCCTGAAACCTAAAATGGGATCTAGAATCACACATGAGCCTACTAATTCAGTTGAAATCTTGCGGATGCAAATTTAGTGGAAATTTTTGACAGAGTTGGGTGGTTGGATTTTCTCCTGGCATGTAAAGAATTCAACATCCCCATGATAGAGGAATTCACAAGGAATATGGAGGAAAGATACTCCACCATAAATGGTAAGAAAATACCCTTCTCCCTAACTGTAATCCGTCAATTGTCTATAATTTCAAATGATGGTTTAGTTATTATTGAGCAGAAAATGTACCATGAATTAATTAAAATATTTGTGGTAGGAAGAAGAGAAAAATTATAGTTGGTAGTTGATAATAAAGGGAAGGCAAAAGGGATCAAAATATTGAGTATACCAGAACCCTCGATAGGGGTAGAAAAATGGCTGATTAAATATTTTACTTGTGAAGGGAAGTATGAGATAGTGCTAGGTCCGGTATTGAGGATGCTCATACATTTACACCACAATAAGGAAAAACCCCAGCATAAGATTAATTTTCCCCAATTTCTCTATGAAGCTATCTATGTGGCCACTGAAAAATTCTACTTGGGGGCAACCTATCTCAAATTTTAGGGTCTCATTCATTTAATCTGCAAGCATAATTTTTAGAAACAGTGAAATGACATGAGACAGTGGCTTAAATTTCAACAATCATACTCTCCCTCATCCACTTCTAATAGACCTATAAAATTTTGTTGTACCTCTCATACAGACCCTGTTATCCCTCAATCCCTAGAGGAAAATCCATTGACACAAGAAGAACATGAAGTAGCCAAAACCATTCAAAAATTTATTAGCACTCCTCCTGAGTCTCCAACTGAGCCAACTCTTCCATCCATTTATGAAGAAAGATTGGTTATAGATAAGGGTAAGGCACCTATGGAAGAAGGAGAACCTAGTTCTCTAGACCTTGATAATTTGTTTCCCAATGTGTTGTCCTTGTCTAAATTTTAGTTGGAAATTAAAATGGTTCAGGAAAGGGTTAACCAATTACAAACATTATTGGATGCAAAGGATGCTGGTTTTTCCCAGTAATTATCTTCTCAATAAAAATAGATTCAGGAACTACAGAATATGGTATCACACCAAGAAGAGGAAACTCTTTAATTAGAACATGCCTTGCGTGAAAAGGAGTAACAAGTATATTTATTGGAAGAATCCATTACTCAGTTACAAAAATAAAAACAACAAGACTTCCCTCAAATAATTGTCATGAAGGGGATGACCAAATGGATGGAAGAATGTTACTAGTTGAAAAATATTGAGGAAGAGAATGCAAGTTTAAAATAAGTGATTGAGTTGCTGAAACAAAATTTTGTCCATGTTAGTCAGTTGCATGACCAGGTACTCTCCTGCAAACCTCGCTCCAATTTTTATGCCCTATTCTTAAAAGAACAATTCTTAAAATGGAAAATCAATAGATCCAGGGCTCAGTTGGACATTGAATTTGAAGATGAGCATCAATTTCTAGGAGCATAAACTACTCCAAATGATGTCAATAAGAATTTATTATGTGAATTTTATGTGCACAAATTCTTGCTCCCTAAGAAAATAGAAATACTAGTAAATCTCTATGTGGGATAATTTCAAATGACATCATTTGTTTTGACCCTAAGATATCAAGGTGAGTGGAGAGATAAAGGGAAATATTTTCATAGTTAGAGTCTATAGTAGGACTCCTCATGAGGCATGATTTTATAGCACCAATCATATTTTTTAACAAGTTTAGATCAAAAGTGTACTATCTACGTCTTGTAGATAGGTACACTAAAATAATGTAGAGTTGTGTCAAGAAATTTTGAGAGAAAGTGATTACCACTTTTAATGTCAACTTTTTGACATCACAACTATGATATCAACTGTTGGTGGAGCCATATAAAAGGAAGGAAGTAATTTAACCCACCAATCTCAGGTGGTCATCAAAAAGGGAAAAGGATGTATGTAAAATTATTCTAGGACTTAAAGAGTAGTGGATTGGAATGCACTATAGGTCACCTATTCTTCTTATACCAATACCCACATGGAACTCAATTAATGATCAAGTAGAAGATAATTATACTACCCAGTGAAAGGATGTGGTAGATAACTTTGGCTTTTCTGATATAACCACTAAAGAGACATGGTAGGCATTCACAAACGAGTATAGCTATTATTAAATAGTACAACTCCTTAATAGGTAGCATGAGGACTTGCTAAATCTCTAGTCAGGGGGAGGTGATGAGCCCCATTTTTATCATGATAAATCTTGTGTAATTATGTTCAAGCCATGCCAAAACCTATTCTAATTTTGATATTATTATGCATGATGGAAACATACATACTTTATATTTACTATTTTACTATGTTTATGGGAAATTATTATGTGTACTTATGATGTTCCACCTTATTAATTTTTGTGCATAAAAGGATTTAATATGATGTGGATAAATATTAATAATGTCTGCAAAAAGTGCAAGAGCATAGGACTTGGTATATACATTGGCGCAGGACTCTGTGTGATAGCGCAGGACTCTGGTTCATGTGCTAGCATAGGACTTACATCCTCATCAATAAAAGGTCTAGATCATAAAAACCTTATTCCCAAAATCTCAAGTGGCACAAGCATTTATGTAGATAACTCAAATTCTAGACTTCCAGTTGACAACATCATTTGCTACCCAAAATAATCTCCATTTATCAATTAACATTTAAGCCAAAAGAAGAGTGAAGAAATAATTACTGAAGACTCACACCCACTTCAGTTTCTTAAATAATTTATGATTTGGAGAATATTGTAGGGGTGATTGAATCCTTCAAGGAGTCAATTGTAGACACCAAAAATGGGTCACACTCCCCTTGGTCCCCTTTTGAATAACCAACTCAAACACATTCACCTAACCATGACCCTTATACCCCACATTAATATAAATTTAATTATTTACAATTAAATTAATAACCATCCTCACCCCATTTATAAATTCAATTTAGTTACTTTAATTAAATGGATGCACACCTCACGTAGACACCTCACCATAGACCTATTCATAGCATGTTTCCATAAATGAATAAGACTTAGTGCAACCCTAAAAATCAATGCCTATTATTCCTTTAACCACCTTCCCACTCATAAAAATATAATGTCCATTATGATCTACGAATAAATGGACAGACCTAACCAAAATGATGGAAAATCTGTCATTTTTAGTGAACCTAGAGAATCTTGCCTTAACCGATGCCGGTCATCCCTAAACCGACAGAGGTCAACCAAGAACCATTGTCGATTACCATATAACCATTTTGGTAATCTTGTTTGACAGTTTGGTCACATTCTCAAATTTTTGGGAGTAAAAGAGATCTACATGCAAGCAAGAACCAGAGCTCTTTCACACATCTAAGAAACCACAGCCAACATCAAGATAGATCCAGAGGTATTTCTCTCACAGTAGCATTCCAAGAAGCACCACTGTGGCACTAAGTTCCATCCCAGTGATCAATCATCACCACCACATAGAAATTGGACCTATAACACTAGTAAGTACATTTATCACCTGTATTATCTCATCCTTGTCCTATCTTAAAGTTTTTTTCATCTTTGTTATCATTTTCTACTTGCATTCCCCTTTCCCAACTATTCCTCTTTCTGTAAACTCAACCATTCCCCCACCCACATCATAGAACCACCTATAACTGACCTCTATATATCTATGAGTGTTGCTAAGATCCCCGTATACCTCGTCATGACCTCTGTCATATTTTCTTATACTCAACTCAAACCCCACCACCAGATCTTATTGAGTTTTATTAGCCCACCTCGACCAACGCCGGTTACCCATAACCATCATTGGTTCTTCCTAATTGTGGTCAGTCACTTCCAACTAATGCTAATATCTGTGGCTTCCAACACTTTGTAAACCAGTAACTAACCTACCTAGCAAAAAAACCTAAACACCTTACCCAAACCTGTTAATACCCTGTCTGTGACCTGCAGACCAACTGAACAACCTACAACTTGACTTGAAGACCTTGACCCACATAGTTTTTAGTATTTAATTGGATCAATGCTGATAGTGACCTAAGGTACCCAAATCAGAATACTAGCACTAGATTTGTTTATGTACGTATTTCATCTATTTTATAATTTGTCTGATAAAAATAGTGGGTTGAAAGCCTTCTAGGAAGTATCACACTTCCCAGATCTAGCATATGTTAGGCATTCAACTGTCATATATTATTTGACTCTTCTTTGGTGGTCTTGTTTTCTATTTTAGGTAGTTCCTCCTAGCCAAAAGGCAGCTCTCACAGTTAGCATTGGATCAAGAATTCAGAACGTGTGCATGAACCTCCAACCGACCAACACAATAGGTATTCCTCCTCATCCCATAACCCTATCTATTTTTTCCCATTCAAAATGTAAAGAAAATGGTGAAACATTTTGGCATGCCCGGTGGGACCCATTAACGGTTTTGTTGCATTTATACATTCCTAGGTTAAAGTTGTGTGTTTATTTCCCTTCAAAAATCTTACACATTAATTTTTCTTCTCTTGAATAATTCTTCCTCTCTTTATTGTCTAAAAGCAATCGTGTTTTTGGTGCTTTAAAAAGAACACATTCTTCTTTCTTTTCGCATTGCATTAGTGAAAGAGCAATCCTCTTCCTATTCGTCACTTGCTACATCAAAAATAATATTTTGATTTGGGTTTTCAAAACACTTACATTGCGTTCTGATTTGTTGCATTTTTAGTTCACATTAAAATGAGGGCAACCTATATGCTGGAATTCATGCTCAGTTGATGGTTGACACAATTGAACCATAGAAAGAACTCTCTTTCTTCTTCTACCAAACTGCACAAATATGAATATAAACACTTTCTTAAATGACATCTTACCTAGAAATGCCTGTCACTGATCACGCAATCAAAGGATTGACAGGTACTCCCCAGCTGGTTATCTCTATCCAGTCACCTATTAGAGAGCACCCCCTCCATAACATAACCTAAAACCTCACCTTTTAGATATCCTTCTTCGTAGGATGCCTTCCCAACCAAAAAGTATATTCTGAATTCACATGGTCAGTTCTAAATAGCATAAGCTAAACAAAACTAAGAAAACCACTTTTAGGATCATGTTTTTTCTTAGCATTCCTCTTGACTTGTGTTTTGAGGTGTGAGACTACGAATCTACATTGTTCTTCTTCCTTGAACACTCCACCATTGTAGTTGGAGTATTCAGAATTTGTATGAGTCCATCAGGATCCCATCTTCTAATTCTCAGATTTATGAGTTTGATTCTTCACCAAATTTAATTCACAAAGCCCAGTTTCTTCATTGTTCTCTCATTTCATAGTAACCAGTGTCGGTCCAGCGACTATCATTGGTTCATATCTGACCATCATCAATTAAACCTAACTGGTGTCAGCTTCTGGATTTCCAATTGTTTTTCCTAGAATAGCCTTCATCACTCCTTCTGTTCTATTTTTGGCCCTCAGGGCACCATCCTATTCCCCTCTATTGATATTTAAGTCATACATAGTTTCCCCATTACACTTTCATCAATCCTGTTTCACTTTCTGAAACTGGTGTTTTTCCATAGTAACCGGTATCGGTTTCTGTAACTGTCATTAGTTCCCCATTAACCGTCACCGGTCATCTTGACCATTGTCGGTGTTTATGTTTGGTTCTCAAAATCCAAACCTTGAACCAATTCACCCTCTCAGCCTCATTTTTCTCTGTTCCTACCATTTTCTATGTCATTTACAAAATATAGTCTTACCAGGTCAATAATTATTCACATGGTGTTTACTCGCAGCCAAAATAACTCTCTTATATTCCATGCCAGCCGTTAACCACTCCCACCTAGTTCCTCACCACCTTCTATCCTGTCACCCATGGATCCAACTCTACCTACCACCATTGCTACAGGTAACAAGGAGTTCACACGACTCCTTGATCAGAATCCCGTAGCCTTACAGTTATACCTTTCCCACTCTTCCACTCAAGATTCCTCATACCAGTTGATATTTGGAATGCACATATCCATCTCTCCTAAAATTGTCCCCACTTCTACATCAGCCCCTTCTAGTTCAGTATTAACCTCACCTGCTTTCCCCCAGTGGTTTCGCAACTAAGCCCCACACCCACTACAACTATTGTATCTGTAACATCAATCCCACCCATAGTATTGGTTGTTCCTTCATTGACCACCCAGAGCATAACCCCATTCATGCCCATTATCTCATATATAAAAATTACAACACAACCAATCCCCACACCCACTACGATTGCTATATCTATAACATCAATCCCACCCGTAGTATTGGTTGTTCCTTCATTGACCACCCAGAGCATAACCCCATTCATGCCCATTATCTCATATATAAAAATTACAACACAACCACCCATGGTGTTGATGACCCCTACCCCATTATAGAATCTTATCATCTCCATCCTGCAGTCTCTACCCCCAATCGAAACTAGAGTCACTTCAGCTTCCCCACCTACATATACATATTATCAACAACCCCCTATCTCATCCGTCATTCATTTTGGGTATATTCCCTCCATGTCGGTCCCTAATTCTTAACCTTCCTATTTGGAATCACCATACACTGGAATGCCACCCACATCACATGTTCGACACCAACCCTCTCATGCCACAGGAGGTGCCATTCTATCACAACCTACCAATGACCTCATCAAATTAATGATGGAAAGGATGCATACACTAGAAGCATCAGTTTCTAGCTCACACAATTCTGTCACCTATGATGAAATCAGTAATGAGCCCATTCATCCATCCATTCCTATTCACTCATACCATGTACATTGGAAAATGCCAAAATTCAACCGCTTTAATAGTAAAGAAGACCCGCAACAACATTTGTGGTCTTTCAAACATGGGTGTTACCTGATCACCCATGATGACGCTTTACTCTTACGAACCTTCTCAATGTCCCTCAAAAAACATACATTGGACTGGTATAGTGGCTACCTGGACATTCCATCTACTCATTTAATCAAGTATCCCAACCCTTCTTAGACCACTTCTCAATCAAAATTGTTAAGAAAGTCACCATGACTGATCTCTACTCCACTCGATAGTATGATGATGAGTCTATCATTGACTTTATCACTCATTGGCATAGCCTAATTAACTAGCTCACATTTCAATTAACTCAAACTGAGCCCATAGGGACATTTACTTGGGATTATGTTAGACACATTTCGCCAACCCATTATGTGTAGACATTCCACACCTTTGACGAGGAATTCACCATGGCATGAAAATTAGAGATTCGTGCTATTGAAGAGAGGAAAATTCAACTACATAACAAAAACACTGTGTTCAAATCAAATGATGCTTCTTCATCTTTGAAACTCCAAAACAACTATTTGAAATCCAAAGGATCTTCCAATGCTATGTATCGCAAGGATGGATCCTCTCACCCATAAAACTAGGCGAAACCTTCTGCTAATCTCTTGCCCATCCAAACTTTCCAATTCAGACAAGAACAATGAAATAACACCCCAATAGGGGAACCATATTCTTCTATTTTGGAAAAGCTTATTAAGGTTGGTGTCATTACCCTTCCACCTATAAAACCACACACTGGTTTTGACCCTGATCGCCCTACGCCTGCGTGGTATAAAGAACATGAATTTTGTAACTATTATCATTTCAAAGGTCATAGCAATGGTAACTGCATCACCTTCAAGAATATCATCCAAGAAATTTTAGACAATAGAGATCTAGTCTTAGATAACCCAAATGCAACCAAAACCTATATATCTTCAAAAAAACATTCCCTAATGATGCCCCCTCTTCTAACCAAATTTGTGACACTTCAACTAATGATAGCAATGTCTACGAGGTCCACACTATTTTTGATGACATACCAGTTGCTTCCCAATTGCCCCTTATTCCTTCCATAGATGAAATCCTAGCCCGAGATCCGCCACCTACACAGGAACCTATTTCATCTACTCCTCCACCCACAGAGGAACCCCCTTCATTTTCTCCTTCACCTGTGAAAGAGCCCATGATTAGCACTCTACCTTTGGCCTCTCAAATTACTAAGTAGTCATTAGTATCACCTCTCCTACTCATAGGGTGCCCATGTCCACTCCCTACACCATTACAAGGAGAGTCTACCTCATCTGGCCCATCATCTCCTTTACCCATAGAAGATCCTGTAGAAACACCATTTCCTTTAGGGGACCATTCTCCACCGGACTTCCAAGATCCTACTGATCTACTTTCAGCTCTCTTACCTACAGAGTCTGAAGCTAGCCATTTCCATGTTTCTAAAACACATTTTACGGGTATTTCTACTTGATCCACATCAACCCCGCTTACAACAATACTATTTTCATGCTTGGTCATTCACCTAGATTATATTGATAGAGCCTTAGTTTGGGGAAATCTTTTACTTCCTTCTTATACCCAAATGTAGATGTAACTCACAAACACCTTCACAATCTATCTAAAAGTGTTTTGAGTGATCAAACCAAACATAACCATGTCTATTGGAACACCTTATATGTCATTTCTGACAACCCATCACACGCCTCTGCCCACAACCCAACACACACCTATACCCAAACACCTACCCACACCTATATCATCTCCTTCACCTAAGCCCATCACTACCTTAGGGGTCATGCCAACATCGAACCTTATTCATCCACTTGTCAAATTAGATTTAGCCACATCTTCCCAAACCAACACTAGACTCATTCCTACCCCTAAAAGGAAGATCCAGCCTTATAGGCCTTATACACAAACCTCACCTACCACACCATTTTCACCTTCACCTCTTCCATCCATCATAGGACCTCACCCCTCAATCCTAGCCAAACAACCTTCTTCCACCGGTAAACCAAGAATGAAGTAGCTCACCTCCTCATCATGGCCCTCTAATATACTCAAGTGAACTACATAACCCCCAATGTCACGCGTGAAATTTTTACCACCCATACAACCACTACCTTCCATAACTTCTTCACTACCCATGACACTCTCATCTCTCCCACTCACACCTTCTACCCAACCTCTACTAACCACCTCCACCACAACTTGGTTTCACCCGTGGGTAACCCGTCCTCTTCCACCATTCACTTTTCCCTCTACATCCTGTACTCCCATGTCACCTTTACCCAAGAAGGTGCAACCCAAAGCTAAGAATTTGATACCCTACAATAAGGTAGTCAAACCAACCAAACCTTCCATCACCAACTCTTCTACCCCACCTTTACCCAAACAGATGCCTGCAAGACCTAAAACCACTCCGCACACAAAACTAGTGTACCAACCCATTCCTCATCCTGTATAACCTCTTCTTTCACAATCAACCACACTTGTACCCAAACCCACACTCACCTCCCCTTGTGATTTGTTAGCGGGGTCCTACACCAAGATTTTAACCAATCTATTAAGGACTTCCATAATCACATTACCACTACTTCGACCTTATGATCCTCTCAAAACAAAACCAAAAGAGTTTGATGAAACAAATATTTGTGCCTATCATTGTGTGTCAGGACATGATGTTGAAAATTATAAGGCCTTGAAGACTTTTCTTATCCACATTTTTCCTCCTTAGCACAATTTTGACAATGATGACCTTCTCAATGAGGACCATACTCCACCTTCACCTATTACCACACATCATCATCCTTTAACGATTCAGAAACCAATATATTTTCCCCCACAACACTTTTATCCACCCCCAAAATTTGAAATCAACACGATCCACATTGCCACCCACACTCAGAAAGACAAAGGAAAAGAAAAGGAAGCTAGCCCATCAACCAACCCTATACCCAACATACCCTCTGCACTCACACCCAAATTCACCATTCGAGGTCCCACATATCCTATTTCCGATGGGGTCACACATCACACAATGCTGAAACAATTGCACAAATCCTCCCTCAAAATGGTCTTTATATTACCTCATCTAAACCTCTGAGTCACATCTTCAACCCCTAATAGAGGTCCAAAAATCTATAGAGGTTTTACCAAATGACCCCACACCTGTAGCCTCCATTATTACCACTCATCACGTAATGTCTCTCACTAAGTTTTCACCTTACTCTACGCTTCCACCTACTCACCAAGTAGCTGCCCTCAACTTTTCGGATGAAGAGATCACTCCCTTCCAGTCTGATTAACCTGATCCTATTATTTTCATCTCTGTCCATATTGATAATATATGTATATGACACATTATGATTAATGGCAGTGCTCGTATTAACATCTTATCATCCCATGCATACAACCAAATGCTCATACCTGATAATTGTATACATTGTAATCTAGTTATGGTGTGATCCTTCAATGATGCCATGACCTCTACCCTGGGTACCATCATTCTCCA
The DNA here is from genome assembly GCA_019776745.2 of Taxus chinensis. Taxonomy (NCBI): domain Eukaryota; kingdom Viridiplantae; phylum Streptophyta; class Pinopsida; order Cupressales; family Taxaceae; genus Taxus; species Taxus chinensis. Next base: position 417,156,924 of record CM034156.1, read on the forward strand.
TGTCTTCGTAGGTCCCCGCACTATCCCAAAACTATTATATGTACTAGAAGGAGAGTTCCAGTATAATTTTTTGCTTGGCCAACCTTGGATACGAGCCATGGGTTGTGTCCATTCGAATTTACACCGCTACCTCAAATTTGAACATGAAGGACATAAATACACCATCCTGGCTGACCCATCACCTTTCAATGCTTGTAACATGCTATACCAGACCAATGATGTTTCTGTACCAGAGGTATCCCCACCTCACCTTCACCCAAAATCCCATCCACCAAGACTGCCACTGCCTCTCCAACATCTAACCCTTCTATTCCTACTGCCACCACAACCTCTGCAGCTGAATCACCTTCTTCCCAATCATCTAGCGAGTTGTCTATCCCCGCTACCCACATATTGACTACTGATCCCTTAAAATGTGTATTTCAATGCATCACTCTAGGGGAGTACCACCTATACAATATTGACACATTCCTCACTCCACAAGAGTATGGGAACCTGAGTTAGCACCTTAGTTATGATTACTGAGTAGGTGATGTTTTTCCTTATGGTCCTCCCCACCTTCGCACTAATCTAACATATGGGGGACTTGATATTGCCACTTATTCCCCTGAACCTCCATCCCAAACACAACCATTTTCATCTGACTTACACTCCCTTACTAATCACTGCCTGACTCACACTTTCCTTCACCGTTGTGCATGGAAAGGCTTTGACTTCATTTTTTATGAACAAGGCCTCCATACTATCATTTCCTATACCACCTGTAAAAAAAATGATCGTAGTGGAATTGGATTTAACACACCACCTCTCAAGAAGGCTGGAGTTGACCTCATTAAGGAAGAAAAACCTTCCCCACCTCATTCTCCCACGTCACCATCTTCACTCATGGAGTCCATAGATCCTGAATCTATTCCTCCTAACTTTGTTTCTTTTGTAAACACAATTTCTATGGGACCTCTACCTATCAATGTGATGATGAGGCTCCCTCTTCTCTCCCATTCCTATATCTTGACATGATCGATGATGATACACCTTCTATTAATGTCGTTAAATGTTAGGATGATGAGTTCATCCTCACCTACCTAGGCGCGGAATATTATTATATTCACCGGTTGTTACCTTCTGAGATGTAAACCATGTTGAATGAATTGACCATTGAAATCAACACTAACACTCAGGATGACCCACACATTCTAAAGGTAGGCTAATATTTAGATGCTAATGAGTATGAAGATTTTACTCTTTCCTTTGGTACCATAGCAACGCTTTTTCCTAGTCCTTTGTCGATATGCCTGGCATTGATCCAAAAATAATGGTCCACTATATCGTAACCATTATTGATGCCAAAACCATCAAAAAAAGCTGCGAAAAATGCATCCTCACATTTCTCTTCTAGTCAAAGAAGAACTTAAGTGCCTTCTCTCAATTTCCTTCATCCTACCCATTGATTATCCCCAATGGATTTCTAACATCATTCCTATCACAAAGGTGACAAGGGGACTCCGCATTTGCATGGAAGTCCGTGACCTCAACCTAGCTTGTCCCAAAGACAATTTTCCCCTACCAGGCATTGACCAACTAGTTGATCTCACCACTGGACATGAAATAATATCACTCATGGATAGTTTCTTGGGTTCTAATCAAATATTACTTGCTCCAAAAGATCAACACAAGACTACCTTCATTACCGATTAGGGGAATTTATACTATCGAGTCATGCCTTTTGGCCTTGAAAAAGTCGGTGCTACATACGAACGAGCCATGACTTACATCTTCCTTGACATCATGCATCACATATTGAAATATTACGTAGATGATCTTCTTGCCAAATCCAAACATTATACTGAACACCTGACCATCCTTAAGGTCATCTTTGACCACCTCATCAAGTATTGTGTTTGTCTTCAACCAAAAATTGCATCTTTGCAGTACTTTCAAGAAAACTCCTTGATTTCATCATTTCTTTGCATGGCATAGAAGTTGATCCTGCTAAAGTAAAGGCTATTCTAGAAATACCTCTACCTACTAATCTCTCTCAACTTTGAATCCTATTAGGTAAGTTGTAATCCATTCATCATTCTATCTCACAACTTTCTGACTGCTATTAACCATTTCATCATCTTCTCAAGTAAGACGTTTCATTGAAATGGGATGATGAATGCTATCAAGCCTTTGAAGCCTTAAAACAATACCTTCTTCAACCACTTATGTTCATTCCTTCTAAATATGATCACCCCTTTTACCTATATATTCCCACCACTGACATTTCTTTAGGTACCATGCTCGCTCATCGTGACAAGCAACATAGAGAGAAAATGGTTTATTACATAAGACGTACCCTTCTGGAATATGAAACTAGATATACCCACACCAAAAAAATATGCTTAGCCTTAGTTTTCTTTTCCACCAAACTCTGCCATTACCTACTCAGCCAAAAAAACTTTGTTATTACTAATATTGACCCCTTACACTATATGTACACCAAACTCTATCAATATCTATATGTACCCCTTAAACTATATGTACACACTAGCTTATGCTTGTTGCTAACCTCGACCTTGAATTTTTCCATCAAAAGTCCATCAAGGGCCAAGGTATTGATGAAAAACTAGTAGATGCACCTCTTTCTGAGAATCAACTCTCTAACTTTGATTTCCCATATGAATACATAGCTACCTTCTCCATAGATGAACCTGATTCCCAAATGACACTTTTTTTCAATGGCTTCAAGTGTCAGTATGGAGATGGGGCTGGTGTTATCCTCATCCCTCTTGATGGTGAACCTATGCCTTTGTCTTTCAAACTTGATTTTGATTATACAAACAATATTTCTGAATATGAAGCACTCGTATTGGGCTTTCAGGTTACGTATGCCTTATATTTTAAGTCCATCAATATCTTCAGTGATTCCTAGCTGGTCATAAACCAAGTCAATGGTATATACCAATGTAATAATGAGATACTTAAAAATTATAAACATCACGTAGATATAATTTTGACCACCTTCGACTGTTACAAACTTCAAACCACCCCACGTTCTACCAATAAGTTTACGGATACAACGACCTACTTGGCTTCTCAAATACCCACTTCGCCTGCTGACTCTAAAATATTTGTCACAATATAAAGGCTACAATCACCCTCTTATTTACCTCATGAACTCTACTCTGTCAGAACTGTTGCACCTGACAGATGGGACCTTTGGTATAAGCAATTTGCAGACTATCTTTCCCTTTCCATTCTACCCGCTAATCTCACTCATAATGGAAAATGTGCCTTTCTTAAAAGTGTCTCTCATTATGTCATCATGGGTGGTCTCCTTTATAAGCGTGGCTTCGATAGTATTCTCTTACGATGCCTTATGAGTTTTGAAATTACCTACACCATTAAGGAAGTCCATGATGGAATTTGCGGAGGTCACTTTAGTGGTTTAGTTGTAGAAAAACACATCCTTTGCCTTTCATATTATTGGCAAACCTTAAACCTTGTTTTTTATGACTATGTCAAACGTTGTGTGAAATTCCAGCAACATGCTAATCTCCATCACACACCTAGTCATCCCTTACATGTCGCACGATATATTTAGCCTTTTTCTCAATGGGGATTGGATCTTGTCAGTGAGATCAATCCCCATTCTTTACAACACCACCAATGGATCATAATCGCTACTAAATACTACACGAAATGGGTAGAGTCCATTCCCCTTATTTCTACAAAATATGAGAAACTAAGTGAATTCATCAAGCATCACATCATTTTTCACTTTCATGTTCCTCACCACCTCATCACTGATAATGGAAAGAAATTCAAAAACAAAACCCTACATAAGCTATGCAACACTTTTTTCATATAACTTAGTTTCTCAACACCTTATTACCTGCAAACCAATGGTTAAGAAGAATCGACCAATAAAACCTTGAACAAAATTCTTATGAAAGTAGTTGAAGATACTGGAAAGGATTGGCATTCACACATTCCTTTCACCTTATGGGATTATCACACTATTATTCACACTTTGACTACTGCCACACCTTTTTCTCTGGTCTATGGTTCTGATGCTGTCTTACCTCTCAAAGTCCAGATTCCATATCTCCACATCTCACTACAAGACATGATCAATGACGATTAATTTCACCAAGATCGTTTGGCGCAACTTGAGTTATTAGATGAACATCATCTCAATGCTCTTTACCATCTCCAAATCTACCAAAAACGTATCAAACGTGCCAACAAAAAATGTGTTCACGAATGAACATTTTAGGTCATCGACCTCATCCTGAAAGAAAATCAACATGTAACCAAAGAAGAGAAAAGTAAGCAGGGAAAATTTTCTCCTAATTGGATTGGACCCTATATCGTTACCCATGGCTATGGATCAAGTGCTTATCATTTGTATTCACTTGAATTTAAACTCGAACCTGGGCCTCTCAACACCTTACATCTTTGGGAATTTTATTGTTGACATCAAGTCCTATACCACCTTCTACGAGTTGAATCGCTCGTTCCTTGAGCACTGTTCACCTTCCATATTACCCATTTTTGAGGATCCACGACTAAACAAGAATCATGTGATTACCCTTCACCTTTCAGCCTTAGCTTCAATATGAGTACCAAAAATCTACTCATAGCATGATTCTCATTGATACTTTTCATATTTTTAAATATGGAATCCCATGGTTGTTAATCACTCAAAATAACCCCTTTCATAGTTAACCCCTATGTATTATGGTTTTGTCTTCCGAAAAAGAGCCTACTCTTCCTCTATAGTCTTGTCCATGACCTAAACATCCAAAAAAAAAAAGGGATTCAATTCCTTTAGTCAAAATTCTATAAAAATATGACTCCCTCAAAAAAGGGACATCTCTTCACTCTATTTCCACCGCTATAAATAGACTATTCCCTTAAAGGACAACTATATAAAGCCATTGCAAAAATACAATAAACATATCCAAAACCTTCCCACATTGATCAACTTCATGAAGACCTCAAGGAGATAATATAACCATCCCATATAGACTTCTCTCATTGATTAGTCTATAAAAATCAAACACAAAAGAAGAAAATGATAAATTTTTCGTCATGGACTTGCCTATTTTTATCATGGGTTTTTTTTCCAGGTAAAAATTTTGTCGTACACTAAGTTACGGTAAACCAGCTACTTTCACCTCATTACCTTTTACACCCTAGTTTTCTCTCTACTCAAGGGACGTACCACTAAATGTGACATTTTTTGATCATGTGAAGTTTTTCACCCTTAAAATTGTCCATTATGCAACACCTTTAAGGTCTTACATTCATAAGCCCATCTTGGGTATGGTAGACTCATTATGATTCTTATCAATTAAGCAACTCTTTTTCCACTTCTTCCCATTCACCTTCCTCATTACTTATTGATTATATTACACATGACCAGATTATCAACACGTATATTTAAAACAAATCAACCATGCCTATGACCTACACCCAATCATGTCTATGGCCTACATTCAACCATGAATAACACCTACAAACCCATTCCTCTACTTCATCATATTCTTCCCTTGCTTATTGGAGAACTACATTGGCTTGAGGCCCCTTTTCACTGGGGCTATGTAGGTAGAACTTTGAGGGCATGGGGCCCTTGAAGGCTAGCTTAGCCACCCTTTACCCTAACTTATTTTCTCCTTTATTTCCCTATTCACATCCTACCTTAGTTCATTTCCATTTTATATCAAAATTTTGAAATTAAACCAAACAAGTAATAATTGTTGAACATTTTTACCCCATCATCACATCGTTCATTTATTATTTTCCAATTTCCACTATAGAAAATATTGGGAACCTTAAACCATAATATGCATATACATCATCATTTATCTCCATCACCCTATAACTGACATTGGTCCACCTTATAACTATTTGGTCTTGCTAAGATTCCTTTTTCCTATAACCATTCATGTCAACATGCCCTTTTATCATCCCAGACACCCATTGAACCATACCTACACACCCATCCTACCCCTACATTTCCTTTGATGCATCTTAGGAGTTGTTATTTTACCTATACCTTGGCCTTACCCATGCCGTTACCTATATACCTTGACCTGAACCACTTTTTGTGACCTTTGACCCTTCGTGCTTATTGTACCTTACGACGTGGTTACCCGTGTTGTTCGGCCTACTGACCTTATCTTTCCTATTATCATGTTGTTCATCCTGACCTGACCTTTGGTGTACCAGAACATACCTAAACATTCCTGCACCTAAAATTTGTTGTGTTTCTGCACCATATCCTATACCTTGGATACCAAAATCACTTCAACCCTATTTAGATAGACCTATCGACCTTTGATGACATAGAGTTTGAAAGATTCTCAACCTAGTACTGTGTCGTAGTTTCCAACTTGTGCATGTGTTCAACTTCCACTAACTTTGACCATGGCCCTTTTACCTGTTTACCCAATTTTACCTTTTACCTTTACCCAATGCACTCACTAATCTTCATTTTCCCACCTCCTCATTTTATCAAACCACTTACTGATTCCATCTTTAACCTCATCGGTTCCTAGTTCTAGGGGGATTACCTTCACCCATGCTTGGGGAAACACCACCCTCACTTACACTCGACAATACCATTCCTATTTTTTTCAGCGTCGGTTACCAATACAAGCCATGTGACAAAAAGGGGAAAAATATAGACACCAAAAATGGGTCACACTCCCCTTAGTCCCCTTTTGAATAACCAACTTAAACACATTTACCTAACAACGACCCTTATACCCCACATTAATATTAATTTAAATATTTACAATTAAACTAATACCCATCCTTACCCCATTTATTAATTCAATTTAGTTACTTTAATTAAATGGATGTAAAAGCTCACCTAGACATCTCATCATAAACCTATTCATAACATGTTTCCATAAATGAATAAGGCTTAGTGTAACCCTAAAAATGAATGCCTATTATTCCTCTAACCACCATCCAGCTCATAAAAATATAACGTCCATTCTGATCCACAAATAAATGGACAGACCTGACCCATATGATGGAAAATCTGTCATTTTTAGTGAACCTAGAGAATCCCGCCTTAACTGACACCAGTCATCCCTAAACTGACACCGGTTAACTAGGAATTGTTGTTGGTTACCATATAACCATTTTGGTAACCTTGTTTGAAATTTTGGCCACATTCTCAAATTTTTAGGAGTAAAAGTGATCTACATGCAAGAAAAAACCATAGCTCTTTCACACATCCAAGTATTCATAGCTAGCATCGAGAAAAATATAGAGGTATTAATCTCATGGTAGCATTTTGAGAAGCACCACTACAACACCAAGCTCCATCCCACCAATCAATCATCACCACCACATAGACATTGGACATGAAACATAAGTAACTACATTTATCACCTGTGTTATCTCATCCTTGTCCTATATTAAAGGTTTTTGTCATCTTTGTTATCATTTTCTACTTGCATTCCCCTTTCCCCACTATTCCTCTTTCTATAAACTCAACCATTCCTCCACCCACACCATAAAACCACCTATACCCCACCTCTACATATCTCTGAGTGTCCCTAAGATCCTCGTATACCTTGTCATTACCTAATTCATCTTTGCCTGACCTCAACTCAAACCCCACCACTAAATCTTATTGATTTTTATTAGCCCACCTCTACCGACGCCGGTTACCCATAACCATCATCAGTTCCTCCTAACCATGGTCGGTCACACTCAACTGATGATGACCTCTGTGCCTATCAATAATGTGTAAACTAGTAACTAACCTACCTACCAAAACAACCCAAACACCTTACACAACCTGGTTAAGACCCTATATGTGACATGTAGACCAACTGAATAACCTGCTACCTTACCTGAAGACCTTGACCCACATAGTTTTTAGTATTTAATTGGATCGATGCTGATAGTGATATGAGGTACCTAAATCAGAATACTAGCACTAGATTCGTTTATGTATGTATTTCAACTATTTTATAATTTTTTTGATAAAAATAGTGGGTTAAAAGCCTTCTAGGAAGTATCACACTTCCCGGATCTAGCATGTGCTAGGAAATCCACTATCATATATTATTTGACTCTTTTTTGGTGGTATTATTTTCTATTTCAGGTATTTCCTCCTAGCCAAAAGGAAGCTCTCACATTCAACATTGTACCGAGAAGTCATAACACGTGTATCAGCCTCCAACCGACCAACACAACAGGTATTCCTCCTTAGCCCATAACCCTATCTTGTTTGTCTCATTAAAAACATAAAGAAAATGGTGAAACATCAATCACGGATCCCCTCTTTAGTTATTATAAATGCTTCAAGATCAAACACCTATGAATTGTTCCCACCATTAATGTATTATCAAGAATCAAGGAAATTATTTAGTTCAAACAAGTAGTTAGATTTAGAATTAGTCATTTAGAATAACTATGTCCCATGGAGAGACTAGGACTCTTTTTTAGATATAAAAGAGAGAATGTAATTAGTGTTGGATATTCCATATTTTTTTTCTAGTTGTAGCGGCATATTTTGAATTTAATAAAGATCAAATTTAGGAGTAAGTTTATTTTTCTAGAACTTCGGTACGGACCTAATCGAAGGGTAGGAGAAAGGGCCACTCCTACCTAATGAGAAGGATATTCGTTCTTACTTTCTTTCTTTGTTCTTTAATAATTTTTGTTACTAGTTTACTATTTCTTTTTTAATAAAAAGAAGTTCAATAATATTGATGTTTTAAGTTAAACCCAATTTCTACTTTCAATTCTAGTACTTTAATTTCATGCATTTCATTTGTAATCATGACCAGTTCAAGGAATTCTTAAATTTAAGATAGAAACCCATGATGAGACTGTGTTCCTACTATTCCCCTTGTTGCAAATAGTCATTGGACATCCCCTTGGATTGAAAGATTAAATTGATTAAAGTAATAAGATCCTCCAGGGATAGTCTAACCATTATGATAAAATTATTAAGTTTGTAAAGGTTGTCATAATATTTTTACACTACTCAAATATGGGCATTCGTCCATCCTCAAAAAAACAATTATTTACTGTTGGATAGTCCAGCTGAAATGATACAATTGTATTCAAGATAAAATGAAAAAATGTTTATTTGTTTTTATGAAAGAATGCAAAATGGGCATCTATCTACTCGAACGGGCATGACATGAAGATAAAGTAAATAGTTCCCCATTTAGCAATTAAAGGAAAAACAAATGTTATTCTTCACATTGATTGGTCCAAGACTAGTCCAAGTCTTGTTTTAAAACAATTAATTTTAATTAATAAATACATGGTGGTAAACAATAAATTTGCATGTGGTCTCGATATGTCATGGTCTTAAACAATATATGTTAATTTATCCTGTATGAAAATGGGCATCTTCCATTTCTAAATTAAATTGATAGAACTATGAGAATGGGTATCTTCCTAAGGGTATACAAATATAAAATTAGAAAAAAAAATGTATCAATTTATTGTAGCATGTTGATAATGGGCATATGCCCATTTTAAAAACAGGAATCACAAAGAAAAATAGGCATAAGGAAAACTACATATGACCATTCTAATAATAGGAATCACAAAGAAAAACAGGCATAAGGAAAATTACATATGGGCATTTGTCTACTCAAATGGACAAGACATGAAAATGAAGTGAATTGTTCCCCATATTTTTTGTAATGAAAGGAAAAGTAGATGTTATTATTCAGATTGAGAAGAGTTAGAAATATTCATTTTTGTTTTTCATGAAAAGAGAGAGAGACAAAAATCATAGGGGCTATCTGCCAGGGATAGTGTAACCAATATGATACAATTATTAATTCTATAAAGGCTATCAGTATGTTTTCTTCCGTCCTCCTTTCATGCAAATTATGGGGAGCAATCCAACAATAAATGTTTTTTGTTTGAGGATGGATGAATGCCCATAAATATAACTATTCCTAAAAAAAATCTAAAGAACTACATAAGGCTTGATCCCTCTCGAGGGTATGTAGTGCAACACTTGGCAAAGGTAGAACTTGGCTCTACTAGGGATAGTCCAACCAAAACGATACAATTTTATTCATGACATGAAGATGAAGTGGGTTGGGCTTCATTTTTCTTTTGAAGGAAAACCAAATGTTATTCTTCACATTAAGAAGAGTTAGAAATATTCATTGTTGTTTCTAAGAAATTTCGTTTGATATTCTTCATGAAAAGAATGAGATCCCAAAAGTAAAAGAGTAAACAACAATTAGAGATAGAGGCTTGATCCCCATTTAATGGTATGCAATGCAACACTAGAAACCGCTAGGGATAGTCCAGCCAATATGATATAATTACTTACTCTATAAAGGATGTCAGAATGTTTTGGCACTATTATTATTTTAATATGGTCCTCCTTCAATTGTAATGGTATTCCTTTGATGAAAAATGGGAAAAAACCCAAAAATAAATGTTTGTTTGTTATAGGATGGACAAATTCCCATATGAAAATGGGCAGAGATTGGGCATCTGCCATTTCTAAATCAAATTATTAAGAATGGGAATCTTCCCGAGGGTATGTAGTGCAACACTTGGTGTTTCCAAGATGTCATTTCTAAATCAAAATAATAGAACTATATAAGGCTTGATCCCCTTGAGGGTATGTAGTGTAACACTTGGTAGAATCAAAACTAGTCTCTGTCAGGGTTAGTCCAGGAAAAATGATATAAATCTTTGGTGGCGTTTGAATATGACTAATTCCTGTTGTACTGAAAACCCTATTTAAAAATATGGAGTGACATTAAAAATAACATGATACTGATATTTTTATAAAATTTTTTTACCAACAATTCTTTAATGCTTTGGAATTTTCCCATTCTCATAGCTTTTATAGAGGTATAAATTCTCACAACCTATACAGAGGTATTAAAATGACTAAGTTCTTGTAAAAACTAAATTCTCATTCTCACATCCTTTATAGAGGTCTAAAAATTATTGAATTTCAATATTTACTTGTATTGAATGGGTATATACCACTTTTCATTTATGAATCAAAGAAGAAATTTGTTTAAGAATATTTAGAATTAAAATTCAGCTTGTGCCCATTGTAAATATTCTAATACCCAATACTAAACAATAGAAGGGTTTTATTCAGCAAGGTAAGATCATAGTAATGGAAGTGAAACATTTAATCTCAAAGGATAAGCCATGTGTACCTTGGCCTTGTGTATGTTGTAAATCATTCAATAGTGAAAGAGAAACATACAATATCAAGGCTAACAGATGTGGCCAAGTAGCAGATGATTCACCATCGGGATAAAATTGCTTACTTGACATGAGTCGCCATTGATGCAAGGCTAGTTTTCAAGTGATTTACCTTTATGATAAAATGATTTACTTTTATTAATATTATCTAACCTTGATGAACATCTATCATGAACAAAAAATATCATTTTATGGATGAAAGAAAAATTATACAATTATCATTTATTTTGTGATCAATTGTCATGCCCAATTCAATAACTAAGCAATGCCTCCTAGGTGGTAGTACCTGTCTGTACTATGGTAAAAACATAACTGATAACTCCATGTCTTAACATGCAATATTGGCAGTGTATTTGTTAGGTAACTCCCCATCTTACCAAAAAGGAGAATCATATACATTTTTTACAAGGGAATGTGATTATGTTGAGACTCTGAAACATGCACTAAATGGTCATATTTAGATGCAATATTTTATAACTATGGAGGATAACAACTATGCAATTATTTCAAAAGTTTGAAGTGATATTTTTAAAACCCATATAAAAAATACAAAATTTCTAAAAGATGACATTATAATTTATCTTTATACCTAGAGACTGGTAATACAACATAGAAGAGTTAGAAGTATCTTTGAAAATTATCTTTAATTTAAAAAATAAGTAACTCCCCGTAATAGGAACTATGATTAGGTTAACAACTACACATGTCTCACAAAACATTGAAATGATATTCTTAATACCCAGATCAAAATATATAGAAGATAAAAAATAGGGCATTATCTTTAAACTGAGAACAAAATATAAGGGAAAGAAAAGCAAATGATATTATTCATCTCATAATAATTCAACAAAGAAGAGTTGAATAATCTATGCCTCAAATTGTCTTCAAATTTGGTTCTTCACAAGCCAAAATGGTCTTTCAAAACAAAGGGAGCCAAAAGTAGAAAGGGTCAACAAAACTTTAGCGGAGAGATAAAACAATATCTCAAAAATATTGCTCAATTTTTCTGCTTCGTAGGATGTAACGGTCTATGGGAAGGTACTTTGTTTTATAATGGGAAGTTGTGCATAATGACATTCTTTATAGAAGTTGTGCATGTTTATAATGGGCACAATCCCATTCTCATACAAACGAACATTGTTTTTTTAACTAATTAATAATTATATTATATTAACACCCTCTCCTAAAATCTTATTTTCCCCGCACCCCCTCCTGAATGGTTAACTACACAGATAAAATGGTAAATCATTCAATACATGTGTGTGTGTGTGTGTGTGTGTGTGTGTGTGTGTGTGTGTAAGTGTCTATATTTTACAAAATACATGCAACCCCAAAAAGTGGAAACTAGATGAAAAAGAAAACACAAAGGATGAACAAGAAATAGATAGCTTCATCGATCGTGGTTAACCTTGCAATTCCCAAGATATCTATAATCATTGAAAATAGTAACCGCCATCATTTTCTCTTCCATGCCATGGAAGAATTATTTGCCATTCATTTCACCAATTTCCCTCCAACAGGTGCTTGAATACGTGTTTCACAAAAAATTACCTTCAATTAATCAAAGGTGGTAAACAAATTTATTTACAAATTAATGGTAAGTAAGTACTCTATGAAGGCTACGAGAATGGGCAATTTTCCATTATAAAACAAGCTACATTTTATCTCCGTTCTTCTTTTATGATTCCACTTATGAGAACGGGAATTTTCTCATTAGATATATCATTTAATAATGTTTAGTTCGGAAGGTGAGCTCGCCCGCCCAACTCGTCCTGCATAGCTCACCTTCCCATCTAGGTCTAAGCAACTAGGTCACCCATCTTGAAAAATAAGTAACACTTCCTAGGTCCTTCTTCTTTGGGCTACCTGTATTTCATAAAAACAAATATATATATATATATATATATCTTTGTTTTTATGAAATACAGGTAGCCCAAAGAAGAAGGACCTAGAAAGTATACACACACACACATGAACATGATCCACATGCATTGAATGATTTCTTGTTTTTTCTGTGTATCTAAACATTTTTTGCAAGGGAATGATCTTTTTGAGACTCTGGGATAATACTATGCAAGTCTTACAGAATATTGAAGTGATATTCTTAAAACACACATCAATAATACCAAAGATATAAAAAAAGGCATTATCAATATACCTAGACCAAAATACAAAATAAATAAATCTAGATGATGTTCTTGATATCATAATAAATCAATAGATAAGTGTTAGAAGTATATCTTAAAATTATCTTCAATTTAAAAATAAAAAAATTCTTCTTCTATAATGGGCATTTGCCTAATTCTAAAAACAGTAATATTTATCTTCCATATGCATCTTCTAAACATCTATTGTTCTTCTATGTTTTATATGAGATACAAAATACCCACAATTATTCTATGATTATTATTTAAGAATGGACATATACCCATTCTAAACATCTACTCTTATTTCATCTGTTCTTTTACGTTTTTATATGAGAATGGGCATCTGCCCATTTCAAATGGGCTAAACATGAAGATGAAGATTACTTGTTTTACAATGGCCCAGTCCTCACTTTGTAATGGAAGATGCCTTTCAAAAAAATTACCTTTAATTAATAGACAAAATGTGTTAATAAAATAAACAATAACATCCAAAACGTGAAAATTAAATACAAAAGATGCAATGCTTAGGCTATCCAAAATGATTTAGTTAAATATTTCCCGACCATTCTAAAACTAAATAATAGAACTACATAAGGCTTGATCCCTCTTGAGGGTATGTAGTGCAGAACTTGCCGGTGTCAGCACTTGACTCCATCAAGGTTAGTCCAACCAAAATGATAGTAATAATTATAAACAAAATAATAGAACTACATAAGGCTCATTTTGTTCATCTATTTCCCACAACATGAATATGGATAAGGAATTAGGCCAGCAAAAAATACATTAAAAAATGTTTACCATTCTCAGAAGACAAAAATATTTTTACCATGCTTAGAATAAATAAATTATCTATGCTAGAAAAAGACATTTCAGAATCTGCAAAAGAGAAATTATTATTAAAACAAGCTCAAAATTGATGAAAAGATTCATCTTTTTTGATTTGATGAAAATTCATTCAAAATTGATTAAAAGATTCATCTTTTTTTATTTGATGAAAATTTATACAAAATTGATAATGGTTGTTGCTATGTAGATCCTATAAAATACATATACAGATCACTTGATTTAGCAAGTGTTAGTTTCCTTGTCCACTCTATGTTATGCAACCCTATACCTTTTCAGCGGGATGTAATTTTGCTTCCTTTTTAAAAAATTTACTGGTGTTATTTGTTTTTGGGATTCCATTGTATTTTCCCCATCATTTCTATATTATTTATGGGCAACATACAATGGATGCTAAAAAAATACTTTCAAATCCTGATTTTTCATCTATTAGTTATATAAAAAACTACATGGATTAAATTTATCTCTATAATTCTTATAACGGTTATATAAAATAAACTACATGAGAATGGATATATATATATATATATATATTGAGATGAAAACTACATAAGGATTTATACCCCTCAGGGGTATGTAGTGCATCACTTGGCTCTACCAGGGATAGTCTAGCCAATATGATATAATTATAAACAATTATGAATTATAAATGCAGACAATGCATTTCAAGGGATGTTAGTTATTTTTTCCATTTATGGTGTTCATAATTCAACGAACATGGAGGTGGAATATGTGACAGTGGATCGAGATTGATAACATTCAGAGCCCTTGGATATTAACAAACTGAATGAAATTGGATTTTTCATCCTTGAACATTCTTTCAAATGATCAAGATTAGTGCATATTTGGGAGCACATGATCGATAGATGCAACTCATATGCATCCCCTGTATGCATATCTCAGATCTCATGAATATTTATCAAGTATTTTTAAAAATATCATATCCTTTTTTACTTGTCAATATTAGTTTGAATCGATTTGATAAATATATATTAATTTCAGTTTTTATGTGCAGATACAACTGGAGAATATCCAAAAAAATATATGTAAAGAAACAAGTAAAAATATTAAACATTTTCATTTGTCAATATTAGTTGGAATCATTTTGATAAATATATCCTACTTTTAATTTTTATGTGGAGATGCAGTTGGAGAAAATCTAGAAAACCTACAACTAACAAATATGTGTAAAGAAATAGGTAAAATTATTTTGTGAAATATTATTATAGTATTTGAAATACATACAAGTTAATAATGAAGTTTAATAACAAATGTCTATTTCCCAATTTATAACTTCTGTATCTAAAGAGTTTTATCAAATTACATTCTCATGGTCTATGTTGGAAACTGATGACAATGTAGAAAAACTAAATTGGATGGAAATCCTTTGTTTTGTTGTGGTATGGAGCATTACGAAAAAGAGGGAGACAAATTTATTAAATATTTGGAAACAATTTGGAAAACACTAGAATTTATATACAAATGTGAAACTACGGTTTTAGTTAATGTAATCAACAAAGGAGTTCCTGAAGAATTTTTTGGTGTCTTCAAAGGTTTCTGACAAAGAATTTTAAAACAATAAGTGGCTTGTGTCATCGTTGTTTACAGAACTATTATTGGTAGGGGTTACATATGATGTAAGATATGACTTAAATGGATGTTATCTATTTCAAACAACAGTGGAACAAATCAATATATAAAATTATGTTTATTACATTTTTCTAGTTCTTTTTCCCATATTCCATTTGAAGTGATGTTATTGATGGCTATTAGTATGTAGTGCTCAAAATTTGTTTATTACTTTTTTTTAGTTCTTCTTCACATTTCATCCAAATAATGTGATTAGTATATAATGTTGAAATCTAGCTTTGACATGTTTATACAAAGATCTCGTTTTCCATGAAAAGAAGTTATTGGTTTTGGGAGTGGAAATTTTATTGCATTATATATAAAATTTTCACACTTAGTGTGTACATGGGTTATTGAACTTATTATCATCATTTTATGAAAATAGAAACAAAAAAAAATTATGACTTGTATTATCTCATAACAATAAATTTCCATGATTACTGAGCTTGATTGAGTTTACTTGTTAGTATTATGTTGATTAATAAATATAAATTAATTGGCTTGTTTTTTTGTAGTCTATATCATAAAAATATATTAAAATTGGTATTTTGTTATAAACTGTCTCTTAACAATTTATTTATTACCATCATTTTATGTTGTAAATATTTCATAACACATTTCTGACCTTCATTCTATGCAAATAAATCAATGTTATAATTAAACATTTGTCACACAAATATATATGATAAAAATATACAACATTGCAATGCACACTACCCCTTAGTTAAGATAACTCACATCTAAATTTTTCTTTCTTTCTATATGAGTTTATTTTTCTTTTATGATTCTTATATGAGAATGGGCATATTCCCCACTCAAAACAAGATAAAAATGTTTGTTTGTATGAGAATGGACATATCCCTATTCAATACAAGATAAAAATGTTTGTTTGTATGAGAATGGAAAATATAAGTATTTGTTATTCATTGCAATGTTATAAATGTATTAATTATTCCAATAAGTATTTCTTAATGTTATTATAAAATTGTAAAATCCTAAAATGGAAATCCCTCATACATGATATATAATTAAAAAATACCTTTTTGGATTCTAATAATAGCCAAATCAAATTCCAAAAAGCCCCTTTTTGGATTCCAATACTAGCCAAATCAAATTCCAATATTTGGTATAAGAAAACTAGTATAGATGATTTTTTTATTTAATCTAGATTTTAAAATGTCTAAATTTAATGAAATTATGATTAAGATCATGATTCTCGAAGAGGTTGAACAATCAGATGTATTCTTGTTCATACCTAGGTTTATGGTTAGCCTCTGGAAAACCATTGAAGGTTGTTTAGATATGTTCCTTATTGAGTTCTCACATTTCAAGGTTAGATATGTTCCCTAGAGTGAATGGTTGATAAGTAGATGATTCCTAAACCTATTCCCACCCTCTTCGGCTAGACATGTTTCTAATAGTGTATGGTTGATAAGAAGTTTATTTATTACTTCTTCTACCTTCAGTTCAAGTTGTGTACCAAGATCATGAGTGAGCAGGGGAAAGAAATTTGTAGAAAGAAGTGTGAAATAGTTTATACCATGTAAGCACTAAGGGGGGAATGTTAGGAATCTAGTGTTCACATGGTTATGGGTTATTTACCGGTATGGTAATTATGATTGGGTAAGTTAGTAATATGAATAATTACGTGAGTAATTATTCATTAGTAGAAAGTTGTTAGTTGGTGAATATGTGAATAATAGTGGTTGAAACTATTTAGGTACTTAGCTTGGGTTGTTTATAGTTATATAATTTACGAGAAAACAATACTATATATTTGCAAATGTCTTGTATTGTATAAGAAGAGAAAGATGATCATTTTTGTGAGTCAAAATAGCTGTTGTACTAATATTTTCTAATTCCTTATGCAAGTTTTAAGCCTCCTTTACTTTTTTCTTTATTTTCATTATTTAGGTCCTTTTCTATTTGGGTATTGTGCTTGTTTTTGTTTATTTTACAAGTGTTTTTATAGTATATTAGGGTGTATTGGGTTTTATGTAGGTTTACATATTGTGGGAAGTGTGTTGTTTCAAACCCAAATCAGCCCCAACTAACGGAGATAGGAACTGAGTTGGCCACCCCAGATTACTAATCTCCTCCCCTTCTTATCTCCTTATACACCCAACATTCCCACCTTGAATCTACTCCTTGGATCGCCCAAACTTTGTAACTCAATATGGACCCTGTTATCAATCAGGGCTCATTTTATCAGTGTCGTGATGATTTCATATGTGATCGTGTATTATTTTTTCACATTCATTGAAGCTTCCCTTAGCTGGGGATCTTGATATCCTCATTGAGTTCACCATGTGTTGACCTAGATTTGATCTCTATAAACGATTATCTCTCTCCCATATTTGGCCTCGACATACATTTGAGATATGCATCACTGTATTGGTTCATTCTCTCCTCAAGATATTGATTATTACATGTGTATGCAACTTGAGATCATGTGTCTCACTTCTTTACCATGTCATGCCCTCCAGATTGTCTAGATCCCAATTCGATATGTTGTGCATTATCCCAATATTTCCATACTTTCCCACTACACTCATTTCTCTTCCTGTACTTCCTGGATCAATTGTTTCTGCCATGATCTCACCAAGATGGTTCAGAATTTGCATCATATAAATGCTCACCTATGTCATCCTCAACAACACATGGAGTCTCACCCTTACTCTACCATGGAGTCAGTCTTAGCCATTAGCTTACTGCGTTCACTACAACGTAATCCATCAACTCAGCTCTACCACAAAATGTGAAGGAACCTCTAGATCACAACATGGATTTGTGCCTGGATCACCATTGTTTAACTTGGAATCATGCCACTTATCAACCCAACTCAGGCTAGCCTAACTCATCTCCCATCAACCATCTCACAAAGCTGAGCTGGCCATCCACCCTCAAAAATGTATTATTATTATTTTTTTTTATACTCTTCTTAATCTAGATTGATTAATTTTAATTAATTTTAGTTTATAACATTAGGAAAAAAATTCATTTTAAAGAAGGAACTATCTTTTTTATATTTTAAAAAGGGTTATTAGGATTTTACGAGCTCAAATTTTCAGCTCTCCATTGTAATATTATTATTCTTTGCTTGTGGGTTAGTTAGTGCGTCTGCCACAACCTTGTTTTAAGAGATCCTCATTCTTGTCCTTCTCCTTCTTTGTTTTCTTTTGTGCTTGTTACTGTGAATTGTTGTGCATGAATGAATTTATTGTGGTCTTCAAGCTTGTGTGATATTTATCCAATAATAAGGTGAGTGAACAACTAATTTACATCACACAAATGATTGGGTGTAATTAACACACTAATAAAGTGGTACAATCAAGGGGTGTTTAATTTGTGTGGTTATTTTCTTTCTTCCATCTCTTTTACTCACTCTTATCTGCCATGGATCTCAATTTAATTCCTTTTCTTACCCCCTTTAACTGTAATGAATTAAAGGATGTTGTAACTATCACCTTGCAAAACCACAAAAATTATCATATAATAATGGGTTTGTAAGCTCAACCAAAACATGTTGTAGAGAAAGAGAAATGGTTCAAAAAATGTGATGAAGCCTATGGGTTTTTATGTATTTCCATGTCACCTGATCTATGCATTCATATTACTTTAGACAAAGCACCCAAGGAAGTTTGGGATGCCTTAGACAAAATTTATGGGAAACATGATGAAATGAGAGGGCATGAACTAGAAAATGAGTTGATTAGTGTAGACACCTATAATTTGGATCCACTAATTCAAACACTTAGATTACGCTAATAAAACCCTTTCCCACAAATTGATGACATATCATTAATAATGAACCTTTTCTCTTCTATCACTGTTAATTAATTAAATTATGCTAATTAGTTAACTCTTATATCAATCAAAAATGCCGATTAATGACCTTCTGTTAAGTATTCCCCCTTTCTATCTAAATTAATTAATTATTCCTAATTAATTAACTCTCTCTTCTATTAGATTAATAAATCATCATTTATTTGATTAAATTCCTCTCATAGCTTAGTTTATGCTAACTTTATTCTAAAAAGCTTCTATAAGCTTGCACATCCCTATTAATTAATCACTATGATTTAATTAATGCACCCTCATCAATTCTCATGTATCACTAATGGAAAAATTAAACTCTCCTAAAGAAAACTCAACCACTCTAAACCATGATTATCCATTACTAACCGAGCTTTACTATTATCTCACATATAATAGGATGAAAAGCTTCTTCAAACCAGAGGGTTATATAAATAACCATCCTCCTACCTTTATTCTTACACATTTTCATGAATATAGCTTAAACTATAGGCATTTTCATCTTTGAGCTTTGTCCATTAGTGTTAAGCTAGGCATATTCATATTGCATTTCATCAATCCAAGCTTTTGATTCATATACACAAAATCAAAATGGTCTTGTAGCCATGTCTTGATGAGCCTCCATTCTCAAACCCCTAAAGATAAAAAAAAAACATTTGATTGTCATGGATCTATCTAGGTTCATTTGTAGTTGCAATCTAAAGAGTAGAGGTTAAATTATTAACATATTAGTTTGATTTTCCTTCAAAGTTCTAATGCATAATGTTGGTAGTTAGTCTCTTTAAGCTCTTAGCACGATTATCTTTGTGTAGTTAGCTTTATTTTGGAACTATTTGTAGACACCAAAATTGGGTCAAAACCCCTTACAATTAATTAATAGAAACACATGCCTAACCACGTCCCCTTCCACACATTAGTATTAATCTAATTACCCATATTTAAATTAATCCTTATTCCACCTCACATCTCTAAGTCACCTAGCCACCTCATAAATCCACCTCATCCTAGACCTATTCCAAGCTCATTAATTAACCAAGACCAAGTCCCTACTCCCCTTAACCAACTAGGACTTATTATAACCTTAATATTAATGGTCTATTATTCCTCTAACTACTCTCCCACTCCATTTAGCTTCATTCCATACTTTTAACCCGAAACCAAAATCTCAATCAAACCAAATTTGGGAGTAATTAAGATATTTTTAGCATATATGACCTTTTCTCCCTAACTGATGCCGGTTATTCCTTTCCTGGTGCTAGTTACCTAAGCACCATTGGTTACTTTAAATAGGATTTCCAAACTCTTTGTTCAGGTTCTAAATCTCATTTTCTGGCTCTTGAGACCTTTCATCCTAACTCACAAGATTTCTAGTGATCTTGTGACATACCAAAGGACCTTACAACATTTATACACCATACGATTCATCAAAATATTAGTCCAGAGCCCCAGTGCACTCATAGGGAAGCACCATGCCCTCCTCCTCCTACTACATTCGTTCAAGACCACCTTCTCCTGCAACAATCACCACCACCTGCTTTCTTCTTGCTTTCTACGAGTAAGTTCATTCCTCCTTTGTCATTGGTGTTGATAGATTAGTTCCTTATTACCGATCTGTTTCATCCAATCCTCTACCATACTCAAATCTCTCCCACAACATCTCCATTCAACCGTAGTATCATTTTACCAATCATACCTTGCCCAAACACCCATTTTATTACCTCTGAGACCTCATAAACATCCCAAGACCTTTACCAACCTTCCCTCACTCTCTGTGCAATCACAGAGAGCTTCCATCAACCCATTTTTAATATTTCTACCGAATTTCCCGTACTAACACTGGTCACCTAATTGACATCGGTTCACTACCAGTACCGGCTTTGGTCAACAACTGATACTGGTCTCTATGATTGGTAATTTCCTCCAAACTAGCAACCTAATTTACCTATCCAAAATCTCCCAAAACTCCCCAGAACCTCATCCAGACCTCTGTAACACTCTCTGTCATACCTGCAGACCTTGAACCATAGATCACCATCTTTATATTTAGTCTTATATGCCTTTATTAGAATATATTTAATTTACTACTCTTGTGTAGGATACATAAACTATACAACTATAATAGGTGTCTTTATTTCATGTTCTTTATTAGCATTAAATTGTTTTAAAATGTGGATTGAAAGCATTCTAGGAAGCACCTCACTTCTCAGATCTAGATTTTACTAGGCAATCCACCAATCGATATTTTTAATCTTATTTTGTGGTCATGTGTTCTATTTCAGGTCTCTTCTCCTAGCAAAAGGGAAGATCTTCACAATCATCTTGCTCAACATTCAATGCGCGCATAACCTATCTTTGAATATATACATGTATTCCTCCTCGCCTTTACCTCTTATCTATTTTATCTCTATTTTGTGGTGAAAAATTTTGGTAGGCCCAGTGGGACCCTCTTATGGTTTATTTTCATTGTTCATAGAGGGTGCATTTATGTGTTTGTTTCTTTCCTAAAAAATTCACACTAAATATCTCCCTGGGAATATTCTTTTCACTCTATTTTTCTAAAATAAATGTTCTTTAGT
The DNA here is from genome assembly GCA_019776745.2 of Taxus chinensis. Classification (NCBI taxonomy): domain Eukaryota; kingdom Viridiplantae; phylum Streptophyta; class Pinopsida; order Cupressales; family Taxaceae; genus Taxus; species Taxus chinensis. The sequence continues at coordinate 417,179,161 of CM034156.1, forward strand.
GCTTAAAAAGAACACTTCTTTTCTTCTATACTACATTTAGTGAAAGAGCATTCTTCTTCCAGTTCTACTTTTTCTACATTGAATCTCATTTTTGATTTGGGATTAAAATATGTGCATTTCATCCTTTGAGTGTTGCATTAGATCACATAGATTTAATTAGCAATCACATGGTGGAGGTCATGACCACTTGGTGATTGGATTTGGATTAAGCGTAGTTAACGTTTGTGCACACACTCGCATGCCAAACCACTTAAATAATTTATAAATTTCTTAAACTTTTCCTTTATAGGATGAATTCGTTAAGAATATAACAATCTGTTGATGGTGGGAACCACCTAGTGTTCTGATCAGTTTGTCATATAAGAGAATGGACCACATGTACTAAAAGGTATATTGGGCCACTTTATCCAAAACTAACCTGAAACCAACCATAGTTTGCTTATAGGGAACCTTTGTTATCCAAAAACTCTAGTTTATTCATAGTGAGTTTAACAAGGCATATGACACTAAATAATAAAATATGACACCTAGGATTTGCGAGTTTTACTAGTTTTTACTTCATTGAATTTCATTTTGAGTTGTGAGGATAGTTCATCACTTTTTTATTCTCTTTCACACTCCACAATCACAACTGGTGTATTCTGGTTCTTTTTGAGTGTAATAACACATCTTGTTTCCATACATAGCTTCCAGGTTGGCTTTTATTTTGACTTAATTCACTCTTAATAAAAAAATTATTCATTTGGTCAAAAATTTGAGTAACCAACATTGGTCCAGTGATTGACATCAGTTCCTTCATCATACAGGAACTGGTTAATTGACCGGTATTAGTTTACCTCTATTTTTGATATTCTTGTCAAAAACATCATTTATTCACATTCACCTCTTTCTATGTTCTGTTTTCTTCTGATAAATAATTTCTGAGTCTCTATCACTCGTAACAGAACATAGGTTCACAAGCTTTATAATTTTTTCTCCATATTTCCAAATTTCTTGGTTATTCTCAGTTACCGACATCGGCCTTCTTGCCTAACTGGTAATGATGACCTAACCAGTATCGGTCTCTATGCTTTTTATTTTTATTAGAAACAATAACCTATTTCTATCCTTCATATTCTTCTTGTCTTTTGTTTCTATGTTTCTATAGCATTTTCAGAGCTCAAACCACCTATTTTTCTATCATTCACATGGTTTTGACTCATCAGCAAGCCAATTCCCTAGTTTTTCATGCCAGTCGCTAGCTGTTACCTCCCCTTCCTTCACCACCTTATATTTATTCACCCATGGACCCCACTGGTTCTACCACTATACCTGCATGTGACGTGGAATTCATGAAATTCCTTGATCATAATACGGCAGCCTCGCAATATTATCTTTCCCATTCCTCCACCCATGATTCATTAAGTCAACCCATGTTTGGAATGCTTACCTCCATTTCTTGCACTCTCACCCCCACTTCCGTATTGGCCAACACTAGTGTAGCATTACCTGCTCCCACATCACAACCCGTTATTTCTCAGATCATCCCTACATCTTTGATATTTGTCACACGTACGAAATCTATCACACCTTCAGTGTTTGTGGGCCCTTCAACATCCACCTCACCATCATCTATAAATTTTAGTGTAGGGATACCCACATCATCAACACCTCATGTGCCCATTTCTTATCAACCACCAGTCACTTTATCATCTCATACTCCCTTCCAAAACCTGGTTCTTTCCATACCCAAAATTTTTCCACCTATTGTTATGAGGGTCTTCAAATTTTTTTCTCCCACCTATACCTTACTTCAATAACTGACCATCACTTTTACTTCTTATTTAGGGTACATGCCTTCTTCATCTATTCCCTCTTAGATATCCCCACCGCATTTTTCTTATTCAACACCACCATACACTTGTTAGGAATTAGTATTTACATCATGGTTAGTTTTATATATATTGTTATAAAAAATGTATAACAATATATTAATATGGGTTTTATATTGTTTATACTTCCTACTTTATATGAAGTTGGTTTTCCTATTTGGATGGCTATTTAATAACACTCCATACATTGTAATAGATATAGAACATAATATAGCGTGAATGAATTATTATTGGTGTGTCGTTTACGAATTATATACCTCATCCACCCCCTTATACTATGGAGGGTGTTCCTCAATCGAAACTTACAAATGATCTTATAAATGATTATGATGGATAAGATGCAGAATCTCAAAGAATCTATTTCCATCTCTCGCAATACCTTGACTTACAATGAAATCTGTAATGAGATTATTCATCCATCTATACCCATTCATCCTTATCCCGCACATTGGTAGATGCCTAAGTTTAATCGATTTAATAGTAAGGAAGATCTGCAACAAAATTTGTGATCATTCAAACACATTTGTTATTTAATCACTCACGATGATGCCTTACTCTTTAGGAATTTTCCCATGTCCTTGACAGGGCCTTCTCTTGATTGGTACAATGCTCTACCTAAGCAATCAATCATCTCCTTCAATCAGTTAGCCTAGACCTTCCTTGACCAATTTTCCATCAATATCTCTAATAAGGTCTCCATGACTGATTTATACTCTACTTTTTAGTACAATGACGAGTCTATCATTGAATTCGTTGCACACTGACGGGGTCTCATTAATCATCTCACCTTTCAACTTTCATAACCTGAGTTGATAGATTCGTTCACTAGGGCTTGTGTTAGGCACATTTCCCCAACTCTTTAGGTACAAACGTTTTGAACATTTGATGAGGCATTCACCATGGAATAGAAGATAGAGATCCATACCCTTGAAGATGAAAATATTAAGTTTCACAACAAGAATGCTTCATTAAGGTCAAATTAATCTTCTTCTTATTCTAAGCTGCAAAAAAATCATTCTAAGGAAAAAGGATCTGCCAATGCGGTGGTCCTGAAAGATGGCCCCTCTCATCTATCAAACCACATGAAACCTCCTCCTAATCCATCCTTTGTTCATAGTTTCCAGTAAAATTATGAACAAAGATGTTATACCTCCATAGGATAACCTTACTCCTATGTATTTGAAAAGATGTTAAAAGTGGGAGCCATCACTCTTCCACCTGTAAAACCACATACTAGTTTTGACCCTTCTTGACCTCTACCCACATGGTATAAGGAGAATGACTACTGTAACTATTACCATGTTAGGGGGCATAGTGATGGCAATTGTTAAACATTCAAGAAAATCATCCAAGAAATGTTAGATAATGAAGATATCATCCTGGAAAACCCTAATGTGCCAGAATATCACAACCTTCAGGTCTTTAAGAAACCTTTTCCAAACCAAACTGTTAGTGCAAATCAACAGCACCCTCTGGATGTTCTATCATATTTCTAGTTTGACATTTTAGCATCCAGTGTGATTGCACAACATTGAATCTTTTCCCCAAGTGTGGGACTTGTAAAATTAGGAAAAGAATCTTCAGATTGGAGGCTGGTTCCTAAACTCCTCTGATCAGATGTATTACTTGAAAGTTGCAGAGGTTTAAACTCAAAATCCTACTCTAAATTCCAAGAGGACAGAGATAGAGAATGCAAAAGAAATAAAACTAATACTAATAAGGTGATATACCAAAGGAGTGGTGAACATTTACTTCTACAAATTGACACAGATTATAGAAATGCAACAAAACATCATGCACAAATTGATAAAATGTAATGAAAGATCATGAATTAATCAAGCAACACAAGAAGAGGGCTGAAACTCATTCACAGAGCTTGCATTGTCATCTCCAATATCAAAATACATGCATTACAACAACAGAGAGGCAGAAAACATGTTGCAGTCCTGAAAGAGGTCTGATATTCCAAAAAATCACTTCCTAGGGTGAAAGAGGGAGCCTGCAAAACATAAAAATGTCCAACCCTTACAGAATGAGCCAAATCTGGCTTTTAACAATGAAAATTCGAGCCTAGGAGAGAGAAACATGGGAAAAGTGAGAGGAGCTTCCAACCACCAACCAAATTACATTAAAACAACATGGGCACCTTCAAAAGTTCATTCCCCAATGTTTTTGACCATGCCAGGAGAGAATTCGAGCCATACTCCATTAAAAATGGTGGTTGAAACGTCATTTCTATTGATTTTCATGTGCCAGAGGTATTTTCCAATTTTATCCCTCCAAACTATACCAAAACACAAAATTGAGCCTGGAATCATGTAGAGAATTTCACCACCTTTCCAATGATATAAAAAACGCAAAAAATTGAGTTATGGATTGACAGTTATGCCCTTCTAAACATTTAGGGCAAAACAGGGCCGAAAATGGGTTGGCGGGACAAAAATTTAAAATTTTCCCACTTTTTACTTGGGAAAATTTCCCCAAAAATCTCCGCACCCCGCTGCTCTAGTGCCACGTGGCATGATTTGATTGGTTGCAGGCCCTTCCTGCTTCATTTTCCATCGTTCCAGCCTTTGGAAATTTTTTTAAAAATTCTCTATCGGTCGAAGCCCCGAGGCCACGTGTCATGATATGATTCATCACAGGCCTCCCATCTCAAATTTTTTGCCGCTTCCGACCACCCTCCCTGAATTGGACATGTGGCGTGATCCCACTGGACGTGGGTCTTGCCTTTCATTTTTCTCTGTGGGCTTCCCTTGTGTTTTTTTGTCACCATGTGGACACGTGGCATGATTTTACTGGCTCAGGCTTAGGGGGCGGGCTTTTCTTTCAAATTTTTCCCCTTTTGCCAAATGGAAAATTTTCCTCTACATCTCTGATCTCCGCCGGGCCGAGGACACGTGGCCTCCTCCCATTGGCTCGGGCTTAGGGGCGGGCTTTGCTTTTGAAATTTTCCAAACTTGGGTGAAAAGAAAAAATTCCTTTCGCGCTTCCCACCCCCAATCCCCCGAGGACACATGGCACGATCCTATTGGTTGGTGGGCCTTCGGGCCGAAATTTCCCCTTCGCGCCTAAGCCAAACACTTTGGCAATTCTTCCATATTTCCTCCACCTCCCGACACCCCCTCGGTCTAAGGAAACGTGGCGCGATGCTATTGGATGTGGGCCTTAGGCCAAAAAATTTGTTTGCGCTAACCTTGGGAAAATTTTCCCAACTCCTCCCCGCCGGTTTGGCTCCCGACTCCCCCTGGGACACGTGACTGCATCTTATTTGCCGGCGGGTCCTTGGGCCGAAAATTTCCTCCTTGAACCCCACCAAACACTTGTTAAAAATTTCTAAGTTGACTCCACCCCCCACCAATTTTTGCTGACATGGCACTCTCTGATTGGTTGGCGGGCCTATCCAGGGAAGATTTCCCACAAAAACTTCGCTGAGCCATAACTTCAAAAATACATGGAATTAGGAGGAAAACTTTACCTTTCTAGAAAGATGAGAAGGAGATCTATCCAATGGTGTTGTTTCTAGAACATTTTGAGTGCCTAAAAAATAAAAATTCTGACTAAGGCACAATGGAAGAAGGCATGAAGGGAGTTAGCCAAAAAATAAGCAAGGGGCTTATTTTGGATAACAATTTTGGCAACTCAGAGGGGTCATCTGTCTGCTGGATGAAGTTACCAGTTTCCTAAAGCAATCCATTGGGCATGGAGTCATCGAATTCTCTGCTTGGTACCCCAACTAATTAGAACAATGCAAGGAGGAAGATGGAGGGCAGAACACCATCAGATTGGGGCAAGGCCTGCAAAATGCATTTCCAGGAATAGCAAGCTTGCGCTAAAGCACTTAGGGAAAGAAAGCTAAACTACAACAAAACAATGTGCATAAGCACTTGAAAGAATGAAAACCTAAACTATTATGTACAAGGTGGAGAATTTTCCTTCAGTAGCAATGCTTCAGATGGATTCCATTGACTGGAATCTGCAATTCTTCACCATCCAATGTAGAAAATTAGAAGGCATTGTTGTCCTTACACTTTGTGACCATGTAGGGGCCACTCCAAATGGCATCAAATTTTGAATTCCTCCCCAATTTTTCTCTGTTTGCATCTCATTTTAACACTAGATCCCCAACTTGGAAAGATCTATCCTTGGCCTTTTTATCAAAGGTCTTCTTGATCAAAGCTTGATCCTTCTCCATTGCTTGGGATGCCTGATTTATGATTTATTAGAGTTCCATCAATTATGCATACCTAACCTCCATGGGCCCAAACTCCAACAACTCCAACTACTTCATGAGTTCCAATGTTGGCAACTCAAGTGACATGGGCAAGATCACCTCTCTTCCATAAATAAGCTTGAATGGATAATTACCTGTAGATCTCTTGGGGGTTATCCTATCAGCCCACAAGGCTGATTTCAACTTAGTATGCCAAGACCTCTAATTTTCATCAAGAGTCCTCTTGATGATCCTTAACAAGTTCTTGTTTGTAGATTCAGCTTGGACATTACCCTGAGGATAATAATTTAATGAAGTGCTTAGGTAGATCCCATTCTTGACAGCCCACTCAGTTACCTTGGATCCAATGAATTCCAATGCATTATTTTATATTATTGTAGTAGGTATGCCAAATCTAGTTGCTATCCATTCATAGAATTCTAGGATGCTAGATTCATTCACTTCCTTGAGTGCCACTACCTCAGTCCACTTGGTGAAGTAATCTACTGTTGTTAGAATCCACTTGTGTCCTTGGCTTGAATTTGGGTTAATGAATCCAATGAATTCCAAACCCCATTGTATGAATGGCTGGTCAACTGAAATTGGATGCAATGGGAGGGAAGCTAGTCTCTCCTTATCTGTGAAGAATGCAAAATTCTTGTACCTCTTGATCCATGCATAACAATCACTAAAAATCTTGGGCCAATAATAGCTAGCCCTCATGATCTTGAGAGCTATCACCCTTGGTGTAAAATGACCACCAGCTGATCCACCATGGAACTCTTCCAACACTATGAATCTGATTTGTACCAATGAATAAAACACCATCAACAAGGTCATATGGGATAGCTTGCAATATGAAGTGTCTCCTTTTAGTTTTATCCATCTCTGGAGGGCATAGGCCTATGTGTAGGAAGGGCATTATGTCTTAGGTCTAGCAAGGAGTGAGGACACCATCATTTTCTTCTTGAATGCTTCCTTGTTCATGGTTGTCTTGCAACGCCAAAAAAACCTCTTTCTCATTGCATGCTTCTGTTTGTTTGTTTAATATCAACTGCTCACACAATCCCTTTCCTCTGACCAACTTGGTGACCTTGACTTCAATATCATACTCCATGACAAGATTAATCCACCCTACTCTCTTTTAATTTAGGTCTTTATTGAGGAGGAAGTCTTTAACTCCCGCATGAGAAACAAACAGTTGAACATTGTTGTTTGAAACTAGATGCTTAAATTTCTTCAAGATCCTAATCACTACAAGAACATGCTTCTCAATGAAAGAATATCTCACCTCATAGTCCTCTAGGATTTGGATGAAAAAATCAATTGGCTGCTCATCATTATCTTTGTTTTGCTGTACCAAAATTGTAGAAATAGTATCATCACCTCCAAATGCATAGAGGATGAAATCCTTGGAGAAATCTGGGTTAATGAGAGTTGGATCTTGTGAGATGGCTTGTTTGATTACTTCAAAACTTGCCTTGCCTTTTTCTGTTCATTTGAAAGCTATGATTTTCTTTAACATCTTGGTGATAGGCTTGACTAGGGCTGAAAAGTTTGGGACAAACCTCCAAACAAAATTTATCCTTCCCAAGAAACTTTGAAGGGCTTTCTTGTGGCTTGGAAATGGTAGTGCTCTTATGGCTTCAATTCTTTCTAGATCAATTGCTAATCCTTCTTTGGAGACAATGTGGCCAAGGAGCTTTCCTTCATGAGCTAGAAAAATACACTTTTTGGGATTCAACGATACCCCAAATCTTCTACACCTTTGGAACACTTGTCTCAAATGAAAGAGATGGTCTGCTACATTTTTTGAAAAAAAAGTGATATCATCTAGATATATCAGCACCACTTTTTTAATCAAATCCTTGAACGCCATGTCAATTGCCCTTTGGAATGTAGCTCTAGCGTTGGACAACCCAAATGGCATTTTTCTATATGCATAAGTCCCCCATTTGGTTGTGAAGGTTGTCTTAAATTGATCCTCTTCCTTCACCATGATTTGATTGTACCTTGAATAGCCATCAAGCAATGAAAACCTTTCAGAGCCAGCAACAACTTGCAAAATCTGCTCCATAGAAGGAAGTGGGTAATGATCCTTGAGAGATGCTCTATTCAAATCTCTGAAGTCAACACAATCTGATTTCTCCACTCTTCTTTCTAACTGGAACAAGGTTGGCTACCCAACTAGAATGCTTGATAGGAAATATGATACTTTCCTCTATCAACTTATTCAATTCTCTTCTCATGAGAGGCTCCATGTGTGGATTGACTGGCCTTTTTTTCCTGATGGGTTTAACACTTGGGTCCAATTCAATAGTGTGTTGAGCTAAATTGGGATTGAAGCCTTTCGAATCCTCATAGCTCCAAGCAAACACATCAGGGAATTCTTGACAAAGCTGTATGAACTCATACCTTTCTTACTCAATTGTCACTTTACCAATTTGGAGTGACTTGCCTTCTCCCACCAAGATGGGCACTGAATCTTCTCCCTTGACTTGAATGTTTTCTTTCTCTTTCCTAAACTGATCATTAGGATTGAAAATGGACTCCAAAGTGATAAATCCCTTATGTATTTTGTTGGTTATCAGTTGTACCACTTGATCACCATACTGCTATTTTAACTTTTCCTGATTTTTAGTTGAGAACTCAGCCTCTTCTTGCAAGAAATGGATGATTTTTTGATCATTTTCAAACACTTGCCAACTTACATTGTTGTCTGGCACTGAAGGCCTTACAATCACATGAATGCTTGGCTATACTTTGTCTTTCTTGATGCTTTCAACAACATCAAAGGCTTCTCCAACTGCTGAAAGTATATCAACAACTTGGTTTTCTTTTCTAGGGATGGATTTGATGCTAAAGCCCTCAAAATATTTAATGAGGTCCCACACCCTATTTTTGTAGTAGTTGAGCAGATAATTCTTGGTAGCATGCTGCCCTTTAACTTGGTTGACAATCAACTCACTGTCACCAAATACTTGCAAGTTCTTTATTCCTCTCTTGATTGACCAATGCAATCCTTGTATCAAAGCTTCATATTCAGCAGTGTTATTAGAACATGCAAACTGAAACCTAAAAGTTTAATAGTACTTAACTCCTTGAGGTGAAACAAGAATAGCTCCCCCTCCTGCACCTTGTATACTTCTTGATCCATCAAAGAACAACTACCATACCTCATTGTCATCCTTGTGGTCTGGCTTGGTGATGCTAGGAATAGGCTGATTTTCTTCATGCATGCAATAGACTCCTAGCTCAGATTCTTCTATTTCTTGATAAGGATCAAAAGGATGCACCTTGCTTGCCCATTCATCAAGAGTAAAATATGGGATGCTCCCAACCTTGGTGTCAGCTTCATTAGTGCTTGGATAATATTCTTGATCAAACACTGAACAGTTGGTATTGATTTGGCTTGGAGTGTGAGGCTCAATGTGAAAGTTTCCAATAGGCTTAGATCTGATTATGGCTTTGGTTACATATCTTGTTTTGAAAAAAATGTGTGACCAATTAGTAGATAAGTAACCTCCAATATTATCTATGAAATCCCTTGACAAACATAGGGCAAAGAGAGGTGGAAGATTTATCACTGAGACATCTTGCAAAACAACAACACTGGGGCATGCATGCAAAGTAAGACTCAAGTTTTTAATCACTCCTACTATTTTCACTATTGTCCAATCCAATTGCACTAGCCCTTTGGATATGATTTCATATTGAAGCCCCAACTGATAAGCTATTTGCTTTGGCAATACTGAACTACTTGCCCTAGAATCAATCATGAAATTGTGTACTAATTGGTTCCCAATGATCAATGAAACATAGAATGGAGGGGGCTTAAAAATTTTACCTTGTTATCCTCCATGATTCCCTTCAGGCTGGGCAGCATTTGTGAATACCTTCTCTTTCATTTGGACATGTTGATTTGAAGTTGACCATTTCTTCATGGCACCTTGTAGCAAATCTCTTTGGCCTGGGATGGATGGTGATTTGCACATTGATATGTTCACATTTGTCTTCTTCATCTGATCAATGATGTTGAATGGAGATAAGGCATATCTCTGCTACCCTCTGACTTGCACATTCATTACTTACACGTGGGCAGCAACAACTGGCATCTGAATTGGTTTAGGAGCTGGTTTGGGTGGACCTTGCATGTTTGGAACTGCATTTTGTTTGCCAACAATTTGTGGAGTGGTAGAAGGTTGTGGATTACTTGGAGCCAATGGCTGTCCTTCACCCAAATTTCTTATTTTTGACCTTGTGTTGGCTACAACACTTTGAGAGATTGTTTGATTCATACCACAAAAGTCTTCTGCCTGCCAGTTTACAAGTGTGGTATCATTTGGAGCTGGTTGTTACTGGGATCTTTCTTGTTGTTGGTTATTTCCTTGACTCCCTTCACCCTCCACACCAGATGTTGTTACCATTAAGGCTTTATTTAGAGCAACATTGAAGCACATAGACTGGTTGTGAGGTTCATTACATGGGAAACACCATTCATACTCTTGAGCTATGTTGTTTTTTACTGGAACTAGTGCTTTAGAGGTAGATGTAGCATTGGGATTATAGGCTGAAATGGTCTGTTGGCAGGAGGCCTTGCTTGATTTTGATTTGCAGCTGGATTTGGTGGTCTTTGAGGCTGATATGGCTACCTATTAGGCTGAGCTTGAGGCTGATAAGAAGGTCTAAAACTTTGGGCTTACTGCCTCTTGAGTGTAACCAGCTCATTACCTAAATTTTGCAATTGCTTCATGACTTCTTGAAGTTCATTTGAGGCACTAGAAGATGAAGTAGAAGCTTCATTTATACTCTGATTTCTAGGAGTGGGAATAGGAGCTAATTTAGGTGCTTGACTAGTGCTTGGACTTTCTAAATTTGGATATAATGGCATTGGAGGCCTAGGAGCTAGCTTACCAGCTTGAATCAGACAATTTTCAGCCCTAATGGCAATGCTATAAGCAACAGGGATAGTTATGCCTCCCATGGATTGAATCAACATAGAAATATCAGAATTTAAAGCTTTAAGGTAATATGGGAAAGAACCTTCTACTGTTGGCCTTACTACCATTAGAATTCTCTCCCAAGTCCTTTGAAATTTAAAGTTGAAGTCAGTCAGGTGCTCATTGGGAGCTCTCTTGATAGTTGTCAATTGTTCCAAAAGGGACAAGTTATCTCCCTTTTCTCCAAACTACTCATGGAGGACTATACATAACTGGTTCTAATTTTGGATAGAGCCTGAAGCAAGGCTCCTGAACCAATGCAAGGCTTTCCCTTTGAATTAAGACGCCAACCATTTGAAAATAACTTACATCTCATCAATCTCATGGATTACACAAATATTAACAATATCCTTGACATGATCACCAAGAGTGGTCTGATTCTCTCTAGTAAAGTATGGGATGTTCTTCAATACTGCAAATGGGATTAGATTTTGTGCATTGAGAGCAAGTGAGCTACTACCAGTGAAGTTGACATATGGGTTGTGTTGTGCCATTCTGATTGGCCTTAGAACCCTTGTTGATTGGATGTAAGGTCTACCAGGTGGAGGTGTTGAAAGAGTTCTATTTTGTGGATATGGAGACCTTTGAATTATCCTCCCTCTTTTTCTTCTTCTTGGAGATAACTGTACATAATCAAACAAAACTTATTCTTCTCTAAATCTTAACCTTGTGGAGATTATTCTCATGAGTTTTTCAGGTCTGGACTGCTAAAACCAGTTGATTCTTCTTCTTTAGGGTTGCCAGATGTGCAATTCAGGGCTCTTTCAGCAAGAAACTTGCAGTAATGCTCATAAATTTTGTTTCAATGAAGATGAATACCTCTAGGGCCCCACCGGATGTGCCCAAACTATTAGTGTGAGTCAGTAGCACCCTCTAGATGTTCTATCAGATTTCTAGTTTGACATTTTAGCATCCAGTGTGATTGAAAAACATTGAATCTTTTCCCCAAGTGTGGGAATTGTAAAAATGGGAAAAGAATCTCTAGATTGGAGGCTGGTTCCTCAAATCCTCTGATCAGATGTATTACTTGAAATTTTCCCAGGTTTAAACTCAAAATCTTAATCTAAATTCCAAGAGGACAGAGATAGAGAATGCAAAAGAAATAAAACTAATACTAATAAGGTGATACACCAAAGGAGTGGTGAAAATTTACTTCTACAAATTGACACAGATTATAGAAATGCAACAAAACATCATGCACAAAATGATAAAATGTTATGAAATATCATGAATGAATCAACCAACACAAGAAGATGGCTGAAACTCATTCAGAGAGCTTGCATTGCCATCTCCAATATCAAAAAACATGCATTACAACAACAGAGAGCTAGAAAACATGTTTAAATCCTAAAAGATGTTTAATATTACACAAAATCACTTCCTATGGTGAAAGAGGGAGCTTGCAAAACATAAAAATGTCCAACCACCACAAAATGAGCCAAATCTAGCTTTTTACAATGAAAATTTGGGCCTAGGAAGGATAAAACACGGGAAAGCATGAAAAATGCTTCAACCACTAACCAAATGGTATTATAACAGCATGGGCACCCTCAAAAGTTCATTCCCCGATGTTTTTAACCATGCTAGGAGGGAATGCGAGCCATACTTCATTAAAAATGGTGGTTGAAATGTTAGTTTTGTTCATTTCCATGTGCCAGAGGATTTTTCAAATTTTCTCTCTCTCTAAGCTCCACCAAAGCACAAAAATTGATCCTAGAATCGTGTAGATAATTTCACTAGCTTTCCAATGATATAAAGAACGTGAAAAACTAAGCTCTGGATTGAAAGTTATGCCAATCTAAAAATTTAGGGCAAAACAGGGCCAAAAAGGGTTGGTGAGCCAAAAATTTGAAATTTTCCCACCTTTTTTGCATTTGGGAAAATTTCCCCAAAAATCTTTTCGCCCCACTGCTCTGGTGCCACATGACATGATTTGATTAGTTGTGGGCCCTTCCTACTTCTTTTTCCATCATTTCAGCCTTTGGAAAACTTTTCAAAAATTCTCTGCCAGCTGGATGACCCGAGGACACATGGCATGATGTGATTCGCGGCGGGCATTTACTCTCAACTTTTCCATCGCTGTTGACCATCTTCCCTGGGCCGGACATGTGGTAGAACCCTATTGGACGTGGGCCTTTCATGTTCATTTTTCCCTGCGGGCTTGCCTTTTTTTTGCTGCCACGTGGACATGTGGCATGATTTTACTGGCTCGGGCTTAGGGGGCAGGCTTTTCTTTCAAATTTTTCCCCTTTTTCCAAACGGAAAATTTTCCTCTACATCTCTGATCTCCACCGAACCGAGGACACATGGCCTCCTCCCATTGGCTCGGGTTTTGGGCTGGGCTTTGCTTTTGAAATTTTCCAAACTTGGGCGAAAAGGAAAAATTCTCTTTGCGCTTCCAACCCCCAACCCCCTAAGGACACGTGGCACAATCCTATTGGTTGGCGGGCCTTCGTGCCGAAATTTCCCCTTCACACCCAAGCCAAACAATTTAAAAATTATTCCATATTTCCTCCACCTCTCGACACCCCCTCAGTCTAAGGACACGTGGCGCGATGCTATTGGATGTGGGCCTTAGGCCGAAAAATTTGTTTGCGCTAACTTTGTGAAATTTTTCCCAACTCCTCCTCACCGGTTTGTCTCCCGACGCCCCCTAGGACACGTGGCCACATCATATTTTCCGGTGGGTCCTTGGGTTGAAAATTTCCTCCTTGAACCTCGTCAAACACTTGTTAAAAATTTCTAAGTTGACTCTGTTCCCCGCCACTTTTGCTGACGTGGCACTCTCTAATTGGTTGGCGGGCCTGTCCAAGGAAAATTTCCCACAAAAACTCCGCCGAGCCCTAACTTCAAAAATATGTGGAGTTAGGAGGAAAACTTTACCTTTTTGGAAAGCTGAGAAGGAGCTCTATCCAATGGTGCCATTTCCAGAACATTTTGAGTGCTTGAAAAATAAAAATTCTGACTGAGGCACAAGGGAAGAAGGCATGAAGGGAGTTAGCCAAAAAATAAGCAAGGGGTTTATTTTGGATAACACATACCCCTTCGTCAAACTAGGCTGGTGAGACCTCTACCAATGAAACAAATATTCACGAGGTCCATGCCATCTTTGACATAATACTTTTTCCTTCTGCTGAATTTCCTCCCATCCCATCTATTGAGGAAATTCTTGTACAAGCTCCTCTACCCACTGAGGAACATATTTCACCTACTCCTCCACCCACGGAAGAGCCTACACTACTCACTATTTTACCCACCAAGAAGCCTACCTCACTTACTCCTTCATCTACAGAGGAGTTTACGTCAATTATTCCTCTGCATATTGAGGATCCCACACTACTCATGGAAGAGTCTATCTTATCCTCTTTTTTACCTAAGGAAGAATATTCTACACCACCAACCTTTCCCACTCCTCAAACCATAGAGGAGCTAATTTTATATCCTCTTCCTATAAGTGATGCTTCTCCAAAGGTCATCCAATATCCTATCAAACTTCTTAGATCACTTCTACCAACAGATTTAGAAGCCATAAAATTCCCTATCTCACAGAGCTTAGAATTATTCACAAGGATTACCACCAAGTCTTCATCATCCTCTTCTACTTCTATGAAATCCTCTCGTTTGGTTGATCTCTTAGAATAATTTAATTAATCCACACTCTAAGGTTGCCTTTGAATCCCAATATCCACTCAAATATAGATGTTATCTCTAGATACTTCGATGATCTATCCTAAAATATTCAAGGCAAATAAATATGTAGCACCTGAGATGGTCCTATTAATCTCCTCTTCATCAATAATGCCTTTATTCTAAACTTCATCCACACCAAAACCTTCATCTTCACCTATTCCTACCACTACATGTGGGGTCTTGTCAATGTCTAGTCTAGTACATCCTCCTGTGAAGATATATTTGATCACCTCTGCACAAACCACCACCAAGTCTATTCCTACACCTAAGAGGAAGACCCAAAATCTTAAGCCTCATACTCCAGTTTCTCCTATTCCTTCTTATTCACCTTCTCCTCTTCCATAAATCTTAGGCCCACATTCATCGACCTTGGTCAAGAAACCTCTCCCCCAAGGAAAAATTAAAGTGAAACAACCCACACCATCACCTCAATTTTGTACTTTACCCACATCTTCTTCATCACCCATGCCTCTACCTTCTCCTTTACCACCACCCTCTGCATTACCTAAAACCACGCCATTACCCAAACATGTATTCTCACATTGGTTGAATAGTACACCTACACCTCCTGTATCCCCTTCTTCTTGGTGCCCTACCCTAGCACCTTTACCCAAGAAGGTGTAACCTTAACCAAAAACAACACAACCTCCCAAAAATAAAGTTAAACCGATGTAACCCCCAACTCCACATCCTTCATGAAAATCACCCACGCCTTCATCGAAACCAACAATGAATTCTCATGGTGATCAATTAGCAGGATCTTATTTTAACATCCTCGCTAGGTTATTAGAAACCTTTGCTATCAAATTTCTGCCAATCAAGAATTATAATCCACTCATAGCGCAAACCACCAAGGTTTTATGATACTAAAATATATGCATATCATTGCTCCCCATGGCATGATGACAAAGGGTGTAAGGCCCTCAAAAAAATTCTCATTCAACTCTGCAATTTGGATGGTCTTTCAGATGAACATGACCTATTAGAGGAGACTTCCATTCCTCCCTTTCCTGCCACCACAAAGCCTCATTATATATCTATTCAATGGATGTCATCTCCACCTCCACAACCATATTTTCCTCTAATTTTCAGAATCAATATGGTTCGAGTTTTCAATAGATCATAAAAATAAAAAGGAAAAGAGAAGATTCATAACCCATCTAGTACACCTATATCCACCATTCCATTTGCACCTCCCCCCAAGGAAAAAATATCCTATCTCTGATAGAATCGCACATCGTACGATGATCAAACAACTTCATCAATCTCCTCTAAAAATGTCTTTATATGACTTGATTCAAACCTCTGAGTCTCATCGTCACGCCCTCATTGAGGTCCTGTAATCTATCGAGGTTCCATGAAATGATCTGAAACCTATGACCACCATTGTTACCCCTCATCATGTCTCCACCCTAACTACTCTTCCTCAAAATTCTTTACCCGTTTCCTCTCCTCAGGTCTCCTCCATTAGTTTTGATGATTATGAGATTTCCCTTCCAATTGGATGATCCTGATCCCACTCTCTTCATCACTACCTACATCAATGATACTCATGTTCGATGCATTAATATTAATGGAGGTGCTAGCATCAATATAATTTCTTCCCATCCATATAAACAATTGTTCATACCCACCCATTATATGCATAAAAACCTGATTATGTTGTGTTCTTTCAATGATGCCTTGAATTCTACCCTCAACACTATCATCCTCCACATTTGTGTGGGTCCCCACATTAGTCCTGAATTTTTCTATGTTGTCGAGGGGTGATTTCAATATAACTTGATGCTTAGCTGACCCTGGATTCACGTTATGGGTTGTCTCACTTCAACCCTTCACCGTTGCATAAAATTTGAGCATGAATGACAGCCCTACACCATTAAGTCAGATCGTTCACCTTTCAAAACCTGTAACATGATCTACCACCCAAATGATGTCCTTGTTCAAGTCAATGTATCTACCACCCCTACCAATTAATCTTCTTCCACTTCCTCATCTACTAATTCTTCCACTACATCTTCCACAGTCAACCCATCTATCCCTTCTGCTACCGCAGCTTCCACAGCTAGCCCATCTACCAACAGACCTATTGCACCATGAACCAATACCCCAATTTCCTAGGTTTTAAGTAGCTCATCTATTCCTGCAACTCAAGTTCTTACCTCTTATCCCTTAGCAGGTATTTTTCAATTCCTTTCCTTGGGTGAATACCTCTTATATAATGTAAACACATTCCTTACTTCTCAGGAGTATGGAAGCCTTCACCAACACCAATATTATGACCATCATGTACGAGAGGTTTTTCCATATGATCCTCCCCACCTTCATACCAATTTGAATTATGGGGGACTAGAAACTTCTTTTTATTATCTGGAATAAGATACCTAAACCCAGCGTTTCTCATTTGATTTCCAATACCTCACCATTTCTTCATTGATGTTTCTGGAAAGGCTTTGGCTTTGGTCTTTTTGAGCAGGGTTATCACACAGTCATACCTTGCACCACCTGAAAACACAAAGACCATTGTGGACTTGGTTTTTCTTCATATCCACCTCCTAAGAAGGCTCATATTACACTCCTTGAGGATGAAAATACCTCTTCACTTTCCCCACCTTTCTCGCTTATTACACTACCTTCACCCATAAAGTTCATGGATCCAGAATCCATCCCTCCTAATTTTTTTTTCATATACACCATTTCCTTGGGACCTCTGACCTATAAGCGTGATGACGAGGCACTCTCTTCCCTTCCTCTTCTTTATCTTGACATGTTAGATGATGACACACCTTCTATTAATGTCGTACAATGTTAGGATGATGATTTTATTCTCATCTATTTAGGTACAGAAGATTCTTACATTCATCGGTCGTTACCTTCTAATACAAAAACCATGATGAATGAATCAACCATATAGATCAACCTTCACACTCAAGATGACCCACAAATTTTTAAGATGGGCCAATCTTTATATTCTACCAAATAGGAAGCCTTCAACTCTTTCCTCTGAGATCATAACAATGCTTTTTCTTATTCTTACACTGATATGACCATTATTGACCCTAATATCATGGTCCACAACATCATGAAAATCCCCAATGTTTAACCTATGAAGTAGAAGCTTCAAAAAATGCATACAGGCATTTCCCTTCTTGTAAAATAAGAACTCCAATGCTTTCTTTTTGTTTCCTTGATTCTACCCATTGATTATCCATAATGGATTTCTAACATTGTTCATATCACTAAAGTGACAAGGGTACTCTGCATTTTCATGAACTTATGCAACCTTAACCTTGCCTACCCTACAGATGACTTTCCTCTACCTAGCATCGACCAAATTGTTGATCTTACAACTATCCATGAGATGTTATCTCTTATGGACAGATTCTTGGGTTATATTCAAATATTAATCACATTGGAGGATCAACGCAAAACCACCTTTATTACCCCTTAGATTGAAAAATGCTAGTACCACTTATTAGCACACTATGAATTATATCTTCCACAATATCATGCATGACATATTGGAGGATTATGTCGACGACCTCCTTGATAAGTGAAAAATTCATGTCAAACACCTCTCATTCCTTAAAGTCATCTTTTATCATCTCATTAAATATTATGTTTTCCTTCAGCCTAAGAAGTGTGTCTTTGCCATGTTCTTTAGAAAAATCCTTGGTTTCATTGTCACTTTGTGGGGCGTTGAATTCAATCCCTCCAAAATCAAGGCTATTCTTAAGATGCCCCCACCTACTAACCTTAAAAAACTTCATAGTTTATAAGGAAAATTGCAATTTATTCAACACTTTATTTCCCAAATTTTTGACCTATGTAACCCTTTTCATCATCCTCTTAAAAAGGATGTCTCCTTTAATTAGAATGATGAGTGCCATAAATCCTTTCAAGCATTGAAGAAATACCTCCTTTATCCACCTATGCTCATCCCACCTAACAAAAACAAACCTTTTTACCTCTACATTTCTACCACTAATAATTCCTTGGATACCATTCTCACTCAATGTGATGATATACACATGGACCAAGAGGTTTATTACATTAGCCGTAAATTTTAGACTATGAGACTACGTATACTCATGCTGAAAATTTGTGCCTAGCCTTGGTATTCATGACCACTAAACTTCGCAACTACCTACTTAACCACAAAACCTTGTTCATCACCAACACTGACCCTCTATATTACATGTATGCTAAACCTTACCAACATCAATGCACCTCACATTGGCTTATGCTCCTTAAATACCTAGACCTGGAATTTTTTCATCAAAAGTTTTTCAAGGGACAAACCATTGCTAATTAACTTGTTGAATCTCCTCTTCATTGAAATCAATCCTCTAATTTTGATTTTCATAATGAATCTATCACCAACCTCTCCCTCAATGACAGATTTTATCATATTAACTTATTCTTTAATGGTTCTAAATGTAACATAGGGATGGCGTAGGGGTCATACTCATTCATCTTGATGGGGATCCTATGCCTTTATCATTCAAACTCGAATTCATCTACACTAATAACATTTCCTAGTATGAAGCAATTGCATTGGGTCTTCAAACTTCCATATCCTTAGATGTTAAAACCATCAATATATTTGGTGATTCTGAACTGGTTGTGAACCAAATCAATGGTTTGTACTAGTGTCGTAATAACGTCCTTCAAAAATATAAACATCATGTCGACATAATTTTGACTACATTTGACACCTACCTCATTTAAACCACTCTGCGATCCACTAAAAAATTCACAGATACCATGGCTTTCCTCACCTCACAAATACCTACCTCACCTTCAAATTCTAAAATATTTGTCATAGTATAATAGTTACAATCACCCTCTTATCTTATTCACGGGGTTAATTTTTTGGGAAGAATCGAAAACAACCCACGTGATGTTTGGTATAATAAATTCGTTGATTACCTTTCCCTTTCGATCCTCCCTCCAGATATCCCTTGCAATGGACAATGTGCCTTCCTAAAAAATGTCTCTTGCTATGTCATCATGGGGGTATTCTCTACAAATGTGGCTTTGACGGTGTCCTCATATGATGCCTCACCAGTTTTGAAATGCTGTAAACCATCAAATAAATCCATGATGAGATTTATGGTGGAAATTTTAATGGCCTTGCCATTACTAGATGTATCGTTCACCTTGGCTATTACTAGACAACCCCTAACCAAGACTTATATGAATATGTTAAGCATTGTGTGAAGTTTCAACAAAACACTAACCTTCATCATTCCTTGAGTCACACCTTACAAGTCATTAGAGACTTTTGGCCTTTCTCTTAATGAGGTTTGGATCTCGTTGGAGAGATTAACCCTCATTCTTATCAATGTCATTAATGGATCATCACAGTGACCAAATACTACACAAAGTGGGTGGAGGAGGTTCCTATAATTTCTACCAAAGGTGAAAAGATTGTGGAATTCATCAATCATCATATCATTATTCATTTTGGCTTTCCTCAACAACTTATCAATGATAATGGAAAATAGTTCAAAAACAAAAACCCTACACAAATTGTGTGACAATTTCAGCATTCAACTCAATATCTCTGCACCCTATTACCAACAAAAAAATGGCTAAGATGAATCTTCTAACAAAACCCTTGATAAAATTCTTATGAAATTCATCGATGAAACTGGTAAGGATTCTCACACACACATTCCTTTCACCTTATCGGCTTATATTACTAGCATTATTACTTCTACCAATACCACACCTTTCTCTTTGGTCTACGGTACAGAGGTCATCCTGCCTCTTGAAGTCTAAATTCCATCTCTTCATATATCACTAAAATATATTCTATCTGACAAAGATTTCTGCCAAGAATGTTTAACACAACTTGATTTACTAGATGAACACCATCTTAACACTCTAGACCACCTTCAAATCTACCAAAAACACATCAAACATGCTTATGAAAAATGTGTTCATGAACAAACATTCAAGGTTGGCGATCTTTTCCTCAAGGAAGACTAACATGTAACCAAAGCTGAGTAAAGTAAACAAGGAAAGTTTTTCCCTTATTAGGTTGGACCCTATATTGTTACCGATGCCTATGGATTAGACATTTATTGTTTATCCTCTCTTGAGGGTAAAATTGAACCTAAGCCCCTTAATGATTAGCATCTTTGACTATTTTATTATTGAATAAAGTACTACATCACTTAAAATCACTTATACACTTGTCCCTTGAGCGAACCTCTCTTTCCACCTACCTATTTTAAGGATCAATTACTAAACTATAATTGTGTGATTATCCATCGCCGTTCATCCTTATATTCAATATGAGTACCACAACTCTACTCATGGCATGATTCTCATGGATAATTTTCATCCTTCTCGGGATGGGATCCCATGGTCATTCATCACTTTAAATCCTTCTTTCATAGCTAACCTTTTTGTGTGATGGTTTTTCCCACATAATAAAGGCATATTATCCTTTATAGTCTTGCTCATGTCTTCAAGTACAAAAATAATAAAATAAAATAAATATATGGGACACCAAAAATCTACTCCTTGAGTCAAAATTATTACAAATAGATGAATCCCTCAAAAGGAAATCTATGTCTATATCTTGTTGTTATAAGTAGACTGCTCCCTCAAAATATAGCTATAAAATTCCATCCACTTATTGTAATTATTATATCCAAAAAGAAGACTAATCTGTCTCTCTCAAATAGCATAATCCTGAAGCTTCCCACATTAACCAGCTTCACAAATACCTCAAGGAGAACCTACTTATCTCGACATAGACTTCCCACATCGATCAGTCTATGAAAAAAATAAAAATAAAAAAAATTAAGAAAAATATAAACTTTTGATCATTGACTTGCCTATTATGGTTTTAGGTATCTTGCAGAAGGGGAATTCTATCTCACAACAAGGTTACGCTTAAAAAAATTTTCCACCTTATCTTCTGTTTATTATCTTCTAACTCAACACAAGAGATGTGGCATGTATTCTACACATTGTGATCACACATTTTCTTTAACCTCTAGACCCATCACTCATGTAGTGTATCTAGGGACTTATGTTCAATAAGTCTAGGGGTATGACAATTTTGGTTTATGCCAACTATGGAGCATTTTTCTTCTCTTCAATTCAACTTTTTCCTACTTTTTTCTTCTTCACACAAGGAAAGACCATCGGAATTAAAACCACCTTGATAAATTCATTTATTCTTATGCCTAATTCAACTTTCCTATTAGCTATTCAACATTTGACCTTGCCTATTTTCAAAACATGCCTTACTTGACCCACTTACCTATTCATCTTACCGAACCCAATCTCATTCTTCTATGGTTTATGGGATAACTACATCGGCCTAAGGCCCCTTTCACAAGGGCTATATAGATATTGCTTTGAGGGCGTGAGGACCTCGAAGGTTAGCTTGGCCACTATTTTCATATTAAATCAGTATCGGTCACCTTTCCTACCCAATTATACCTAATTTTCCCAAAATATTGATGAACGGTTCCATTTTCTAGTTGCCTTAGCCTTACCTTAGCCCTACAAGCTCACCTAAAAGCCTTATCACCTACCTATGACCTAAATGTACTTGTTATCCAAAATGTGCCCCTTACTCATTTTATGGCTAACTCCTCTCATTCTTCCCTATCTTGTGCCTAAGTCATAATTTTTTCTTTTCAGGCACTCAAAACTTTCTAGAAATGACACCATTGGATAGAGCTCTTTCTCAACTTTCTAGAAAGGTAAAGTTTTCCTCCTAACTCTATGTATTTTTGAAGTTATGGATCGGTGGAGTTTTTGTGGGAAATTTTCCCCTGGAAGGCCCGCAGCCAATGAGATGCCGCCACGTGTCCAAGGAAGTGGCGGGGGTCGGAAGAAAACTTGGTATTTTACCAAGTGTTTTGGTAAAATTTCAAAAAGGAAGATTTTCCCTACAGGCCCGCCGGTGAATCAGATGATGCCACGTGTCCAAGGGGAAAAAATTGAAAAAATGACTAAGTGTTGGCACAGGGAGAATTTTAATGAAGAAGGCCCACGCCTAATCATGTTGTGCCACATGTCCTATGGCACTGGACTCGTGGAGCGTGGAGGAAAGGTTAAAATTTTGGTGAAGTGTTTTTCTAATTTTGAAAACGAAGTTTTGGCCCACTTCCCCCGCCAACTAATCATGTTATGCCACGTGTCCCTAGGGGTCGGAGCTACAGAATGTGGGAGGAGATTGATATTTTTTCGCAAAAGACTGCACACAAAGGAAAAAATGTTTGCGGAGGGCCCACGGCAAATGAAAATTTTCCACGTGTTCCAGACCGGAAGAAGGCGGGGATAATTTGGGAAAATTTCCCAGGGAAAAACAAAGGAAATTTAAAAGGGAAAAGCCCACCCCTAAATGTGAGCCAATGGAATCTCGCCACGTGTCAGGTGGTGGCAAAAAATACAAGTCAAGCCTACGAGGAAAATTCGAGGGGGAAAACCCACATCTAATGGGTATTTTCCATGTGTTCAGGTCAAAAATGGTCAAAACAACGATGGAGAAATTTTGGAGGAAAAGCCTGTGTCCAATCACCTGTTGCCACGTGTCCTCAACTCATCGGCCTGGTGGGGTATTTTTAGAAAATTTTCCAAAGGGAAAAACAAAGGAAAATGAAGCATTAAGGGCCCACACCTAATCAAAACATGCCACGTGTCCTGGAAAGGTGGAGTGCGGGGATTTTTTGGGAAATTTTGCCTGTCAATCTTATTTGGCCCTGTTTTGCCCTAAAATTTAAAATGGCCATATCTTTCGATCCAAAGCTTGGTTTTTCACATTAATTATATCAATGGAAAGCTGGTGAAATTATCTACAATATTCCTTGCTCATTTTTGCATTTTGATGGAATTTAGAGAGAGAAAATTGAAAAATGCCTCTGGCACGTTGTCATGGACAGAAATGACGTTTCAACCACCGTTTTTAATGAAGAATGGCTCGCATTCTCTCCCAGCATGGCTAAAAATGTCAGGGGATGGGCTTGTAAGGATTCCCATTCTATTTTGAATGCATTTTGGTGAATGGTTGAGGCTCTCCCATGTTTTCCTATATTTCTCTCTCCTGTTCTCGTCCCTTGCACTATAAAGCTAGATTTGGCTCATTTTTAAAAAAAACATTTTTTGTGTATTGCAGGCTCCCTCTATCACTAAAAAAGTGATTTTTTGTGGAAAATAAGACCTTTTCCAAGATTGTAACCTATTTTTCCTCTCAGGTGTTGTAATGCAAGTGATTTTTGATGTTAAAATAACAATACAGGCCCTGTGATCGAGTTTTCATCCTCTGCTTGTGTTGTTTGACTCATTTCTGATCCTCCATTATAGTTATCAGTTTGTGCATGAAGTTTTGTTGCATTTTTATCAATTGTGTCAATCTGTAGAAGTAAAAAATGCTCACCACTTCTTTGGTGCATCACCTTGTTAGCACTAGTTTCAGTTTTTTGCATTCTCTATCTCTGTCCCCTTCGGAATTTAGAGTAGGATTTTGAGTTTGAAACCTCTGTATAACTTGTACGTGATATATCTAATCAGAGGAGTTAAGGAACTAACCTCTAATCTAGAGATTCCTCTCCCATTTTTACAAGTCCCACACTTGGGGAGAGGATTCAATGTTGTGTAATCACACTGGATGTTTAAGATATCAAACTAGAAGCTTGATCAACATCCAGTGGTGCTGTTGATTTACAACAACAGTTTTGGCACACCAGGTGGGACCTTAGATGTCTTCATCTTCATTGAAACAAAATTTATGTGCATTTTTTTCAAGTTTCTTGCTTAAAATAGCCCTAAATTACACATCTGGCTACTCCAAGGAAGAAGGATCAGATGGTTTTAGTAGTATAGGCATGAAAACTCATGAGAAGGATCACCACAAGGTCAAGAGTTGGAGAAGAATAAGTGTTGTTTGATTATATTCAGTTATCTCCAAGAAGAAGGTAAAGAGGGAGGATAATTCAAAGGTCTCCATCTCCACCAAACAAAACTCTCTCAACTCCTCCACCTGGTAGGCCTTTCATTTAATCAACAAGGGTTCTAAGGCCAATCAGAATGGCACAAAACAACCCCTATGTCAATTTCACTGGAAGCATCCCACTTGCTCTCAATGCACAAAATCCAATCCCAGTTGCAACATTGAATAACATTCCATACTTTACTGGAGAAAATCAGACCACTCCTAGTGATCATGTCAAGGATATTGTTAATATTTGTGCAATCCATGAGATCAATGAGATGCAAGTTGTTGTCAAACTGCTGGCATCTGCATTCAAAGGGAAAGCTTTGCAATGGTTCAGGAGTCTTGCCTCAGGTTCTATTCAAAATTGGAAACAGTTATGTATAGCCCTCCATGAGCAGTTTGAAGAAAAGGGAGATAACTTGTCCCTTTTGGAGCAGTTGACAACCATGAAGAGAGCTCCCAATGAGCAGCTGACTGACTTTAACTTCAGATTTCAAAGGACTTGGGAGAGAATTCCAGTGGAAATTAGGTCAACAGCAGAAGGTGCTTTCCTTTACTACCTTAAAGCTTTAAATTCTGATATTTCTATGTTAATTCAATCCATGGGAGGAACAACTATCCCCATTGATTATATCATTGCCATTAGAGCTGAAAATTGTTTGATTCAAGCTGGAAAGCTAGCTTCTAGACCTCCAATGCCATTATTTCCAAGTTTAGAGAGCCCAAGTACTAGCCAAGTGCCTAATTTATCTCCTATCCCCACTCCTAGAAATCAAAATTTAAGTGAAGCTTCTACTTCATCTTCTAGTACCTCAAATGAACGTTAAGAAGTCATGAAGAAATTGCAAATTTTAGGCAATGAGCTGGTTACACTCAAGAGATAGCAAGCCCAAGGTTTGAGACCTTCCTTCCAACCTCAACCTTAGCCTAACAGGCAGCCATACCAAGCCTCAAAGACCACCCAATCTAGCTATAAATCAAAATCAAGCAAGGCCTCTTGCTAATAGACCATTTCATCCCTATAATCCTAATGCTACATCTGCCTCTAAGGCATTAGTGCCAGTACATAACAACATAGCTCAAGAGGATGATTGGTGTTTCCCATGCAGTGAACCTCACAACCAGTCTATGTGCTTCAATGGTGCCTTGAATCAAGCATTAATGGTGACAACTACTGGTGTGGAGGGTGAAGGTAGTCAAGGAAATAACCAACAACAAGACACATTCCAGTAGTAATCAATTCCAAATGATACCACTCTTGTAAGCTGGCAGGCAGAAGATTTTTGTGGCATGAATCAAATAGTTTCCCAAAGTGTTGCAGCTAACATAAGGTCAAAAAGGAGAAATTTGGGTGAAGATCAGCCATTAGCTCCAAGCAATCCACAACCTTCTCACTCCACAAATTATTGGCAAACTAAATTCAATCCCAAACACGCAAGGACTACCTAAAATAGCTCCTAAGCCAACTCAAGTACCAGTTGTTACTGCCCATGTGTAAGGAATGAATGTGCAAGCCAAGGGACAGCAAAGGGATACTTCATCTCCATTCAATATCATTGATCAGAAGAAGAAGACAAATGTAAACATATCAATGTGGGAATCACTATCTTTCCCAGGCCAAAGAGATTTTCTAC
Source organism: Taxus chinensis (assembly GCA_019776745.2). Lineage (NCBI taxonomy): Eukaryota > Viridiplantae > Streptophyta > Pinopsida > Cupressales > Taxaceae > Taxus > Taxus chinensis. The sequence goes on from CM034156.1 coordinate 417,205,536, forward strand.
AAGCTACCATGAAGGATTGGTCAACTTCTAATCAGCAAGTCCAAATGCAAGAAAAGGTGCTCACAAATGTTGCCCAGCCTGAGGGCAAACATGGAGGACAGCAAGGTAAAATGTTGAAGCCCCCTCCATTATATGTTTCATTGATCATTGGAAACCAACTAGTGCACAATTGCATGATTGATTCTGGGGCAAGTAGTTCAGTAATGCCCAAGAAAATAGTTGATCAATTGGGAATTCAGTATGAAGCCATATCCAAAGGGGTAGTGTAATTGGATGGGACAACAATGACAATAGTTGGAATGATTAAAAAGTTGAGTCTTACTTTGCATGCATGCTCCAATGTGGTTGTTTTGCAAGATGTATCAGTAATAGACCTTCCACCACTCTTTTCCCTATGTTTGTAAAGGGATTTCACAGCCAAGATTGGAGGCTACTTATCTATTGATTGGTCAAACATGTTGTTCAGAATAAGATATGGAACCAGGGACACAATCAGATCTAAATCTATTGCAAACTTTCACATTGAGCCTCACACTCCAAGTCAAATCAATAATGATTGTTCAACATTTGATCAAGAGGATTATCCAAGCACTGATGAAACTAACACCAAGGTAGGAAGCATCCCAGATCTAACTGTTGATGAATGGGCAAAAAGGGTGCATGCTTTTGATCCTTATCAAGAAATAGAAGAATCCGAGCTAGGAGTCTATTGCATGCATGAAGAAAATTAGCCTATTCCTAGCATCACCATGCCAAACCACAAGGATGAAAATGAAATATGGAAATTGTTTTTTGATGGATCAAGGAGTAGATAAGGTGCAGGAGGGGGAGCTATGTTGGTTTCACCTTAAGGAGTTAAGTATTATTCAACTTTGAGATTTCAGTTTGCATGCTCTAATAACACTACTGAATATGAAGCTTTGATACAAGGATTGCATTGGTTAATCAAGAGAGGAATAAAGAACTTGCAAGTCTTTAGTGACAGTGAGTTGATTGTCAACCAAGTTAAGGGGCAGCATGCTGCCAAGAATGATCTGCTCAAGTGCTACAAGAATAGGGTGTGGGACCTCATTGAATATTTTGAGGGCTTTGGCATAAAATCCATTCCTAGAAAAGAGAACCAAGCTGTTGACAGTCTTGCAGCAGTTGGGGCAACCTTTGATGTTATTGAAAGCATTCAAAAAGATAAGGTACAACCAAAAATCCATGTGATTGTAAGGCCCTCAGTGCCACACAAAAATGTAAGCTGGCAAGTATTTGAAAAAGATCAGCAAATCATCCATTTCTTGTAAGAAGAGGCTGAGTTCTTAGCTAAAAATTAGGAAAAGTTGGAGCAGAAGTATGGTGACCAAGTGGTGTAGCTGAGAACCAACAAACTTCCAAAGGTACTTATTACTTTGGAGTCCATTTTCAATCCTAATGATCAGTTTAGGAAGGAGAAAGCAAACATCCAGGTCAAGGGAGAAGATTCAATGTTTATATTGGTGGAAGAAGGAAAATCACTACGAGTTGGTAAAGTGACAACTGAGCAAGAAAGTTATGAGTTCATACAACTTTGTCAAGAATTCCTTGATGTGTTTGCTTGGAGCTATGAAGATTTGAAAGGTTTCAATCCCAAGTTAGCTTAACACACCATTGAGTTAGACCCAGGTACTAAACCCATTAGGTAAAAACAAAGGCCAATCAATCCACACATGGAGCCTCTCATGAGAAAAGAATTGAATAAGTTGATAGAATCAAAAATCATATTCCCTATTAAGAATTCTAGTTGGGTGGCCAACTTGGTTCCTGTAAGAAAGAAGAGTGGGGAAATCAGATTGTGTGTTGACTTCAGAGATTTGAATAGAGCATCTCTCAAGGATCATTATCGACTTCCTTCCATGGAGCAAATTTTATAAGTTGTTGCTGGCTCTGAGAGGTTTTCATTACTTGATGGCTATTCAGGGTATAATCAGATTATGGTAAAAGAAGAAGATCAGTTCAAGACAGCCTTCACAACCAAATGGGGAACTTATGCATACAGGAAAATGTCATTTGGGCTGTCCAACACTGGAGCTACTTTCCAAAGAGCAATGGACATGGTGTTTAAGGACTTGATTAACAACATGGTGTTGATATATCTTGATGATATCACTATTTTTTCAAAAAATGCAGCAGACCACCTCTTTCATTTGAGACAATTGTTCCAAAGGTGTAGAAGATTTGGAGTATCCTTGAATCCTAAAAAGTGTATTTTTCTAGCCCATGAAGGAAATCTCCTTGGTCATATTGTCTCTAAAGAAGGATTAAAAACTAATCCAGAAAGAGTTGAAGCCATAAGAGCACAACCATTGCTAAGCCACAAGAAGGCATTTCAAAGTTTCTTGGGGAGAATTAATTTTGTTCGGAGGTTTGTCCCAAATTTTGCAGCCCTAGTCAATCCTATCACCAAGATGTTGAAGAAAAGCATGGATTTCAAATGGATATCAGAAGCCAAGGAAAGTTTTGAAGTAGTCAAAGAAGCCATCTCTCAAGCCTCAACTCTTATTAACCCATATTTTTCCAAGGATTTCATCCTCTATGCATTTGGGGGTGATGATACTATCTCTAAAATTTTGGTACAGCAGAACAAAGACAATGATGAGTAGCCAATTGCTTTCTTTAGCCAAATCCTGGAGAACTATGAGGTGAGATATTATTTCATTGAAAAGCATGTTCTTGCAGTAATCAGGATCTTGAAGAAATTCAACCATCTAGTTTCAAACAATAAGGTCCAATTGTTGGTTTCTCATGTGGGAGTTAAAGACTTCCTCCTCAACAAAGACTTAAATGAAAAGAGAGAAGGTTGGATTACTCGTGTCATGGAGTATGACATTGAGATCAAAGTCACCAATTTGGTGAGAGGAAAAGGATTGTGTGAGCATCTGATTTTGAGAAAACAAAAGGAAGCATGCAATGAGAAAGAAGTTGTTTTGGCGTTACAAGACAACCATGAGCAAGGAAGCACTCAAGAAGAAAATAATGGTGTCCCTGCTCCTTTCTGGACTTAAAATATAATGCACTTCCTAAGCATAGGCCTATGCCCTCCAGAGATGAACAAGACCCAAAGAAGACACTTCAGATTGTAGGCTGTCCCATATGCCCTTGTTAATGGTGTTTTGTTCAAGAAAGATGTGAATGGAGTACTGCTGAGATGCATTGGCACAAATCAGATTCATAGGATGTTGGGAGAGTTCCATGGTGGATCAGCCAGTGGTCATTTTGCACCGAGACTGACAGCTCTAAAGATCATGAGGGCTGGCTATTACTGGCCCAAGATTTTCAATGATTGTTATGCATGGATCAAGAGGTGTAATAATTGTGCGTTCTTCATAGGTAAAGAGAGGCTAGCTTCCCTTCCATTGCATCCAATTTTAGTTGACCAGCCATTCATGCAATGGGGTTTAGACTTCATTAGAGCATTTTACCCCAATTAAAGCCAAGGACACAAGTGGATTTTAACATCCACAGATTACTTCACCAAATGGACTGAAGCAGTAGCACTCAAGGAAGCAAATGAATCTAGCATCCTAGACTTCTATGAGGTAATAACAACTAGGTCTGGCATACCTGCTACAATAATATCAGATAATGCATTGGCATTCATTAGGCCCAAGGTGACTGAATGGACTGTCAAGAATGGGATCTACCTAAGTATTTCATCAAACTATTACCCTCAAGGTAATGGCCATGCTGAGTCTACAAACAAGAACTTGTTGAGGATCATTAGAAGGACTCTTGATGAAAATCAGAGGTCTTGGCATACTAAATTGAAATCAGACTTATGGGTTGATAGGATAACTCCCAAGAGATCTACCGGTAACTCTCCATTCAAGATGCTTTATGGAAGAGAGGAAATCTTGCCCATGTCACTTGAGTTTCCAACATTGGAACTCATGAAACAGTTGGAGTTGTTAGAGTTTGAGCCCGTGGAGGTTAGATATGCAGAATTGATGGAGCTCCAAGAAATCAGAAATCAGGTATCCCAAGCAATGGAGAAGGATCAGGCTTTGACAAAGAAGACCTTTGATAGAAAGGCCAAGAATAGATCCTTCCAAGTTGGAGATCTAATGTTAAAATGGGATGCAGATAGAGAAAAACTGGGAAGGCATTCAAAATTTGATGCCATTTGGAGTGGCCCATACATGGTCACAAAGTGTAAGGACAACAATGCCTTCCAATTGTCTTCATTGGATGGCGAAGAACTACAGATTCCAGTCAATGGAATCCATCTGAAGCATTGCTACTAAAGGGAATTCTCCACCTTGTACATATTAGCTTAGGCTTCCATTCCTCCAAGTGCTTGTGCACATTGTTTTGATGTAGTTTAGTTTTTTTTCCCTAAGTGCTTTGGCACAAGCTTGCTATTCCTGGGAATGTGTTTGTAGGCCTTGCTCCATCAGATGATATTCCACCTTCCTCCTTGCAGTGTTCTAGTCATTTGGGGTACCAAAAAAAGAATTTGATGACTCCATACCCAATGGATTGTTTCAGGCAACTGGTAACTTCATCCGGCAGGTAGGTGACTTATCTGAGTTGCCAAAATTGTTATCCAAAATGTGCTCCTTACTCATTTAATGGCTAAATCCTCTCATTCTTCCCTCTCTTGTGCCTCAGTCATAATTTTTACTTTTTAGGCACTCAAAAATTTCTGGAAATGGCACCATGGGCTAGAGCTCTTTCTCAGCTTTCCAGAAAGGTAAATTTTTCCTCCTAACTCCATGTATTTTTGAAGTTATGGCTTGGCGGAGTTTTTGTGGGAAATTTTCCCCTGGAAGGCCCGCAGCCAATGAGATGTCACCAATTGTCCAAGGGAGTGGCAGCGGTAGGAAGAAAACTTGGTTTTTTACCAAGTTTTTTGGAAAAATTTCAAAAAGGAAGATTTTCCCCACAGGGCTGCTGGTGAATTAGATGATACCACGTGTCTAAGGGGAAAAAATTGAAAAAATGACTAAGTGTTGGCGCAAGGAGAATTTTAATGAAGAAGGCCCGCGCCCAATCATGTTTTGCCACGTGTCCTATGCTATCGGACCGGCGGAGCACGGAGGAAAGGTTAAAATTTTGGTGAAGTGTTTTGCTAATTTTCAAAAGGAAGTTTTGGCCCGCTGCCCCCGCCAACCAATCATGTTATGCCACGTGTCTCCGGGGGTTGGAGTTGCATAACGCAGGAGGAGATTGGGATTTTTTCCCAAAAGATTGCGCACAAAGGAAAAAATGTTTGCGGAGGGCCCGTGGTGAATGAAATTTTGCCACGTGTCCCGGACTGGCAGAAGGTGGGGAGAATTTGGGAAATTTTCCCAGGGAAAAACAAAGGAAATTTAAAAGGGAAAAGCCCACCCCCTAAATGCGAGCCAATGGAATCTCACCACGTGTCAGGTGGTGGAAAAAAACCCAAGGCAGGCCCGTGAGGAAAATTCGAGGGGGAAAACCCACATCTAATGGGTTTTTTCCACATGTTCAGGTCAAAAATTATCAAAACAACGATGGAGAAATTTTGGAGAAAAAGCCCGTGTCCAATCACTCGTTGCCACGTGTCCTCAACTCATCAGCCCGATGGGGTTTTTTTAGAAAATTTTCCAAAGGGAAAAACAAAGGAAAATGAAGCATTAAGGGCCCGTGCCCAATTAGAACATGCCACGTGTCTCAGAAAGGCTGAGCGCGAGGATTTTTTGGGAAATTTTCCCAAATACAAAAAAGGTGAAAAAATTCAAATTTTGCCTGCCAATCCGATTTGGCCATGTTTTGCCCTAAAATTTCAAATGGCCATATCTTTCGATCCAGAGCTCATTTTTTCACGTTCTTTATATCAATGGAAAGCTAGTGAAATTATCTACAAGACTCCTTTGTAATTTTTGCATTTTTATGGAGTTTTGAGAGAGAAAATTGAAAAATTCCTCTTTCACGTGGTCATGGATAGAAATGATGTTTCAACCACCGTTTTTAATGAAGAATGGATCGCATCTCTCCCAGCATGGTTAAAAATGTCAGGGACTGGGCCTTTAAGGATTCCCATGCTGTTTTGAATGAATTTTGGTCAATGGTTGAGGATTTCCCATGTTTTCCCATGTTTCTCTCTCCTAGGATTGTCCCTTGCACTGTAAAAGCCAGATTTGGCTCATTTTAAAAAAACATTTTTTATGTATTGCAGGCTCCCTCTGTTACTAAAAAAGTGATTTTGTGTGGAAAATCAGACTGTTTCCAAGACTGCAACCTGTTTTGCCTCTCAGGTGTTGTAATGCAAGTGATTTTTGATGTTAAAATAACAATACATGCCCTTTTATTGTGTTTCCATCCTCTGCTTGTGTCGTTTGACTCATTTCTGATCATCCATTACAGTTATCAGTTTGTGCATGAAGTTTTGTTTCATTTTTATGAACTGTGTCAATCTATAAAAGTAAAAAATGCTCACCACTCCTTTAGTGCATCACCTTATTAGCACTAGTTTTAGTTTTTTGCATTCTCTAACTCTGTACCCTTTGGAATTTAGAGTAGGATTTTGAGTTTGAAACCTATGTCTAACTTGTAAGTGATATATCTAATCAGAGGAGTTGAGGAACTAGACTCTAATCTGGAGATTCCTCTTCCATTTTTACAATTCCCACACTTAGGGAGAGGATTCAATGTTGTGCAATCACACTGGATGTTTAAGATATCAAACTAGAACCCTGATCAACATCCAGGGGTGCTGCTGATTTGCAACAACAGTACTTCAGGGCATATTTTTCCTAAACCTCAGCCTTACCCATGGCCTTACCTATACACCTAACCCAACCTCTCCCATTAGACACTCAAATTTATTTCCTCATTGTACCTTGTGATGACACTACTTGTGTTGTTTAGCCTACCAACATTGCCTTTCCTGATGCCATGATGTTTATCTTAACCAGACCAAACCTTTTGATGTTTTGGAACCCACCTAATGTTAGTTCGTACACCTATCCTCGTTGTGTTTCCAGGACCATATCATATACATTGGATACCTAGATCACATCAGCCTTATTTGGATAAACTATCAACCTTTGATGATGTAGATTTTGTGAGCTCTTGAGCCTAGTGCCTTGTCACATTCTATATGTGTGTGTGTGTTTGAATGTCCCTCCCTATTACCCATAATGATATCACCATTAAAAATACCCACACCTTTCACCACCTAAAACCTTATCAAACCCATTATCGATTCCACCTACTACTTTATCAGTTCCTCGTTTGAGGGAGATCACCTCCACCCATACTTGGGGAAACTTCACCTCTACCTGTACCTAGGGAAACCACCTCCTTTTTTTTGTCATCATCTTTTATCAATAAAAGCTACACGACAAAAAAGGGGAAAATATAGACACAAAAATTGGGTCATAACCCTCTATGTCCCTTCCAATTAATTAATCAACACACACACCTAATCATGGCCCCTTCTACACATTAGTATTAATTTAATTACCCATATTTAAATTAATACTTATTCCACATCACATATCTTACCTATTCACCTCATCTCTCTACCTCATCCTAGACCTATTTGTTTCACTATTTTCTTTACGTTATTGAGATGAAACAAATAAGGGTAAGGGCCAAGGAGGAATACCTATTTATGTTGGTTGGTTTGATGGTTGTTTCGTGTATTCTGACTTCTCAATCCAATGCTGATTGTGAGAGCTTCCTTTTGGCTGGGAGGAACTACCTAAAATAGAAAACAAGACCAAAAAAGAAGAGTTAAATAATATATGACAGTGGACTACCTAGCGTGTGCTAGATCCGGAAGTGTAATACTCCCTAGATGGATGTCAATCCACTGTTTAAAACAAATTAATGTGAGAGATAAAAATGTCTTCCTATAGTTGATATGATTTAGGTATTTCATTCAAGCACAATAAGAAAATATAACATAATAGGATATGCTATAGTCAGATCTGAAGGGTAGGTAGGTGTCAGGGTACTAGGACTTGTCAAGGTCAGGTTTTGGGTTGTCTAGGTCACTTGGTAAGAGGTTATTTGGTTTTGTTATTGGAAAAAGGTATGGAACATAGAGACTGGTGTTGGTCAGGTATAACCATCGATGGTTTACAAGGGACTGATGACGATTATGGATAACTAGCATCGGTAGGGTCAAGGTGAAAGGAAATTAATAAGATCTGATTGTGGGGATTGAACTAGAGCTAAACAGAGATGGAAGGGTGGATGGGGAGGTGTGTAAAAGTCTCAGTTATACTCAGAGGTAGGTAGTAGGTGAGAACAAGTGTAATGGTGGCGTGGGTAGATGAATGGCTGAATCTACAAGCAAGTAGGAGATGGAAAATGGACATGTAAAGTATAAACTGATAATAGAAGTAACACAAGCTATTATACTGAAATGGACTATGTTGGTAGAAGGTATACTTACTATGATACAGGTTTGATGGCTGAATGGTGATGGCAGTTGATCAGAATAATGGTTTTTGGTGTAAAAGTAGTGCTTCTTGGAATGCTTCTATGAATGCAATACCTCTGGATCTATCCTGGTTCTAGTTATGGATGTCTGGGTGTGTGAAAAGACTCAGTTTCTACTTGAATACAACTCTCTTATCGTCTCCTTGATCTCAGAATGTGCCAACAACCCAAAAACAAGGTTGCTAAGGTGAATAAATGGTAACCAATGATGGTTCTGAGTTGACTGACATTGGTTTAGGGGTGACTGGCGTTGGTTTAGGGGTTACCAGCTTCGGTTAAGGTGGGATTCCCTAGGTTTACTAAGCATGACAGATCTCACATATTTTGGATTAGGTTTGTTCCTTTTTCTATGTATTCGAATTAATGTTACCTTTTTATGAGCTGAAAGGTGGTTAGAGGGATAATAGGCATTGATTTTTATGGTTAAACTAAGTCTTAGCTCATTAAGGTAAGTGGGACCAAGTCTTAGTTAGTTATGGAAACATGTCAAGAATAGGTCTAGGGTGAGGATGGCTAGAAATGAGGTGGAAATTGCAGATGTGTTTTGAAAGCTTAATTAAAATAATTAAGTAATGAATATTGTGAGGATGGGTATTAATTTAATTAAGTTAATTAAATTAATATTAATGTGGGGTGGAAGGGTTCATGCTTACGTGAATATGTTTGATTTGGTTATTCGACGGGGGACCAAAGGGAGTGTGACCCAATTTTGGTGTTTACATTTTTCCCCTTTTTGTTGCGTAGCTTGTATTGGTAAGCGATGCTAAAAAAAATAAGATGTGGTTTCCCCATGTTGTGGGTGAAGGTGATGTTGCCCCAAGAGTTGGTTAAGGTAACCCCCCTCAAACTAGGAACCGATGAGGTGAGAGAAGGAAGAGGTGAGAGGTTTGATAAAATGAGGAGGTGGGTGGTTTGAGAAAATAGGGTGAGGTGTGAAGAAGGGGATGGTCAAGGGTATGGTGATTGTAAGAGGTAGGGTTAGTGATTAGGTAAAGAATTCAGATGTATGCACACATTGTGAAATGCCATGAGATACAAGGGTTACTCAACATAAAAAATGTATGTTAGCTAGGGTCATAAAGGTCATCCAAACAAGGTTTGTTGAGATCTGGTATCCAGGGTAGAGGATACGGTCTAGGAACTCAATGAGGTAAGATGTAGGAACACATAGGTGTGGTTCTAGTACATCCAAAAGGTTAAAAGGTCAAGGTTTGTTTGGATAAGGGTCATGGCCATAGGCAAGGTAAGGCTATTAGGCTGAGAAAAATAGGTACCATCATCACAAGATGCAACGAGTGAGGACACGGGAATATCCACCTAATAAAAGTTTAGATAGGTAGGTATGGGTAGGGTAGGTGGAGGTAATAACGTGTAATGGGGTAAAGGTCAAATCAAGAAAATAGAGAAATGGGCCAGGGTAAAAGGTAGTGACAATCGAACGTACGCACACGTATAAATGATGGCACTGTACCAAAGTTAAAAGCTTGCAAACTCTACATCGTCCAAGGTTGATAGGTCTATCCAAACAGGGTTGAAGTGATTCAGTATCCAAGGTATAGGATATGGTGTGGAAACACAATAGAGGTCAGGTGCAGGAATGTTTAGGTATGTTCCAGTACACCAAAGGTCAGGTCAGGATAAACAACACGGTAATAGGCAAGGTAAGGTCAGTAGGCTAAACAAATACGGGTAACCGTGTTGTAAGGTATATTGAGTACAGTGGTTCAAAGGTCACTAACAATGTTTTGGGTCCAGGAATATAGGTCATGGCATAGGAGGTCAGGTGTGGGTAAAAATAATGTGTGGCATAGGTAAGGCCACTGGAGGGGCATAAATATGCCCCAACTGATGGTGAGGTGGGGTGATAAATAACGAGGTCAGGAGGATGAGTTATAGGGTCAGGGTCAGTGTTAGGTTAGCTGAAAAAGGTTGTGGGCAATTAGATAAGGTGTAATGAGTTACCATGGAGCCAAAATAGGTAACTGACACTGGTCATGCTTAACCGATGATGGTCTAGGTAAACTGACCATAGTTTTCTAGGGCACAAGACCGATGTCAGTCTAGGTACAACCAATGTTGGTCAGGTCGGGGTGTGGTTAACAAAGGAAATTTCCAATTTTGTGGAATCAATTGTAATTTTCCAAATAGGAGAAAATGACATAGGAGAGAGGAAAATGTGGAAAGAGATCGAGTGAGATGGAGAGCTGAGTTGGTGAGCCTCATAGTGGGTGATCGACAGGTGATAGGCGGGTCCACTAGATCTGTTTGATCGATTCGGTTGGTTGGAGGTGAGGAGGTTAGGTGGTTATGGTAGAGCTAGGAGAGGGATCGGGGGGACCACCGGTGCAGTGGCCTAATGTGCCACCGTGGCAGTGTGATGAGGTATGATTCAATCCCATTCCTAGTTTGGTAGGTAGATTTGTGTAGAGAAATTAGGTTAGGGGTGAATAGGTTTTGGGGTGAAAAGGTAAATTGGAATTTGGGATGAAAATTGGGTAAAATAGGAAGGGATAAGGGTATATTTAGGTGAATGATGGGTGGGGATGGATTCAGGGGGGATTTGGGTAGGGAAGGATAGGTCAGGAGGGTAAAATGGTGTGTTTGTGGGGAAATAGGGCAGGGTGTCGCGGATTTGGTTGCCGTGACAGTGACCGACATCGGTCAAGGGTTTGCTGATGTCGGTTGGTGTGAGCTAGAAATGGTCATAGATGAGGTGACCGATGCCAGTTGTATTAGACTGTGGATGGTCTCACCTAAACCAGTCTAGTCATTATTTTGAGAAAACTGGGAAAAAATAAGGAGGTAGGGGGGTGGGTGAGATAGGTAATGGTATAAGAAGATGTTGTGGATGGAAAAATAACATGGGTGAGAGGTTTAAATAGGTATGATGGAATGGTAATTGGTTAGGGTTAGGGTGGGTACATATAACATGTGATAAGAAGGTAAGTTGTGAGGGGAAAAGAGGTAGGGTAATAGGTATAGGTGAGGTGTCAAGGGTGATTGTAGGTATGGTCAAGGTGTATTAATGTGATGGTTTGTTGGATGCAGGTGAGAGATCAGATGTGGATGCAAGATAGGGTACCACCCCTACTTGTGAAGGTGTGATGGAGTGCGATAGTTGATGATTGGCACCATGTCACAAAGGTTGCCCTAATTGGGGTTAGACGCTACTAGCATGTAGTCTGGGAGCTGATTTTAATGGTCACCCTCATCAAAAAATGGGACTCAGTGAAAAATACCTTCATTTGTTAACGGGTGAGATCACAGTCACCTAGGAGGATGTGAACATGATCCTATGATTACTGATAGTGGGGACATAAGTGTATTTGATATCCTCATAAGCATCTAAGGAGTTAATGCTGATCATGTTTGGTGAGGGGCTAGTAGAGGTGAGGTTTCATAGCACTAGTATGAGCTACAGAGATATGTACCGGGCCCATCCGGAGGAGATGAGGCTAGTGGTGTTGCTGATGGAGGCAGTCTACTATTTTTCACTACCAGATACAGAGGGTGGGATATTCCCACAATCATTGATGGGGGTTTTTCATGATATGGTGGAGGAAAGGACCTATTTTTCCTAGGCACCAACATTCCTAGTATAGTTATATAGAGAGATATGGGCTTATGGGAGGCTACGAAGGTTTAGCCTATGTTGTAATTTCCTACTTCATTGTTGGGCATATGATCACATTGTGTGTGTGCATCTAGTTAGTATGCTTCGGGATGATGCATTCGATCTGGGTTTTATTCAGGTAGGATTTAAGCGATGGGTGCCTATGATTAGGGAGCACTGAGCTGCTAGAGCTACACATGATGTAGCCTATTACAGGTTTTTTCTAGAAGGGTTGTCTAGAGTAGACATCATTTGGAGGCCATATGTGTTTTTCCCATCATATGCGTGGATGGCCGAGGAGCTACAGGAGCTATAACTACTTTTATGGATAGAGGGGTGGCATGCAAGAGAGCATGAGATGATACCTATAGATAGGTTCAGACGGTAGTTTAGGCTACTTCAGGATATACCCCCACCCTTCCCATAGTATAGGAGGGATGACGTGGAGAGGCCTCTACCTCTACCATAGCTGACAGGGTAGGAGGAGTAGGTGGTAGACTGACGGATTGATGATGTCAGGGTCACAGATAGATACAAATAGTGGTGGGCTACACATATATAAGAAATACCGTCGAGGTCGGGATAGCTAGATTTAGCCACCATCACAGTGCAGAGGGACGCCCTATAAGGTTAGGTAGCTACCCTGATTACATAGTTGGGGATAGTGCAGGGGTAGTTGAAAGTTTTAGAGGCACATGTTACCACTTTTCATACATAGGTGGCCACTTTACAGGCCCAGGTAGCATAGGGATATGCACCTGCACAAGGTGGAGATGGGGATGGGATAAAGGTGGACACCCTATAGGCATAAGTTACAGGTTTGTAGGGCTAGTTGGCCACTACACATGCATAGGTTGTGGCCCTTTAGGGATATATATAGGTAGGGGTGGGATAGGGTCCCTCAGGATGAGAAGAGGCATAGGGATAGGATTCCAAGAGATAGGTACAAGGGTTGAGACTAATGGTGCCTCCGTAGATAGTACCTATAGCCAGATTCAGGGATGCCTTAGGGGAGGCACGATATTATTAGGATCACTTGATGGTTACAGGGATTGACTTCCCCTCCTATGTAGAGTATAGAGCATAGTAGGCCTTGAGTGAGAGGAACAGGTCTCATACACATAGTATAGAGAGCATATGGGGCTGGTGAGCTCCAAGATAGGGTCAGGGTGAGACTACCAGTGCATGCAGGCTAGCTCTAGGTTAGGGGCCATCAAAGGATAGATTGAGTTGAGATGGAGAGAGGTTGACATGGCACCCCACTAGAGGGGAGATAGAGGAGATGGATGAGACAAGGAATGACATCATGCGGGCTGATGATTAGTCACCATTTATGATGAGTGTATCCATGTTTTGGACATATTTTTGATATATATATACCATCTTTTGTGACAAAGATAGTGATGATGTACATGAGAGTTGTGTTTTGAGATTTTGTTTATCATATACCAGCCTATGTGCTGAAGATGGTGAGGTTATGTATGAGAGTTGTTAAGATACCTACATTTATTTGTATCCATGTACACATGTATTTATATACAAAATATTTGATATATAGATGATGGTATGTATAGTATGGATGGTGTATTTTCTTTTAATTTCTGTATTTGGATGGAGTCAGGTTGGTTTAGGCATGATGGAGTTAGGTTGGTTAAGGCATGATTGAGTGCCCAAGTTGTAGGTGACATGGGGGATAAATGGTGATGTATATATAGGTTATGGCTTAAATTCCCATTATGTGCTATAATGGAAATGTGAAAATGATAAATGAATGATTTGATGATGTGATAAAAATGTGTATTAATTTGTAACATCCTCATTTTTATACATTAGAACAAGTAATTTTTTTTTTTGACAAATGCTTCCTGGTTCTAAATACATAATTTAGAACTCGCAAATCAAAACCACCATTCTCATAACAGATAACCATATGCAACTGAAATGACTCGGAGCACCTCTGATCTATTCATTCCATGACTCGGTAATCTACCGATCTATTCATGAGTATTAAGAGTTGGCATTTTTATTTAACACATCACTCTTGCGGTTCTCTTCCCTAATCTGGGATTCAGAATGCTCTATCCAAGGAACCTATCTGAATAATTGTTACCATTATTCATCGGCATCTCATCCCTTAGACTAGGTGACTTAGGACAACGCAATCAGCAGCTTGCGATACTTTGGCCAAAGATTTGAAACATACCGCTTATGTCTCGTATTCCTTGATGGCATACTCGTCAATCTGGAATACGTCCTTCACCCCATTCCTATGTTATGTAGAATGTCTTATACTGACTTCTGTCAGACTCTCCTGTCCCAAGTTATTCACTCAGGAATGGATTAGTAAGATGACAACGTTATAGGGATGCTCCCGAGGACTAGGGATACGCTGACATACTGGGTCAACCCTAGTTAATCCAGTGTGTCAAGATACCCCGAGTCTCCTAGGGCAGCCTTATAACGTGACCACATTCCTAATCAGTCCCAGAGTAACTTGTTCGAGTTTAAGGTGTAAATCTTAACGATCAATGCAAAGGGTGTCGTCATAAGTCACCTGCATTGTTGTATCTTCGAGAAGATCCTAATCTTCTCGAAGGTACAACCCTGCAGTTGACTTGTGCCGTCAACCTTTAAATCCACCTCGAAAAGATCTACTTATTAATAAGTGTTACATACGTTGAGTTAAAAATTATACTATAAGACGCTCCCTTAAGGTTAGTCTTTCCCAATCCCTGGGTTCCTCACCTTAGAATTACCTTTCATAGTAAAACCCTTTACACAAGAGAAGTTATTAAGACTAGAGGTCCCTTCAAGGAGTTCATAGAATATACATAATTCTAAATCAATGAAATTGGACAATAACCCTCAACCTTCACATGAGATTGCTAACCAAACCCTTTTTAGGTTTATATCAGTTCTCATAACTGAATTTATATCTTACTTAATAGTATCGAGATATAGTGATTAAGAATCCAATTAAACATTGTCCTGACTTAGATCAAGACTAGGAAGTAATAATTTATTCAGCTCGTTTAGCTTCCTGCTCAGGTTTATTTTAACCCTAGCTTCCAGAAAGACAGTGATCTAAATTCCAATTTAGCTTTAGATAGAACATACTAGAACTACTAAACAATCATAAGTATTCAGTCACATAATCTTGCAAGCTTACTTAGATAATCACAAGAGTCTCCACTTTATACAATAATAATAATGCTCTCAAGATCATTCGAACCGAAGAAGGTCAAACCATCAAGATACGAATACAAAAACATAAGTAACAAATATCTCTTCTCATTCCTTTCAAGCTAATCAAATACATTTTATGCATTCAGCATACTTGATACAATACTCAACAACAAAAGAACATCTTTCTTCAAGTAGTACATTCAGAGAATCAAGCTGTAATTCATCATAAAACCAAATTAAACAATCTGAACATCCTATCACATCTGCATGGTTTTTACCACTTACGGAAACCATCTGCAAAAATTGTCAACACGGGTCAGTTCGATGAACTGAGCATGATAAGCACTAACTCTTAAAACAAATGCAATCCACCAATTGCTCTCATTGAACAACCTGTTTAAATGAAATCATTTCACCAAACATGAAAACATACTTCAGACTATGCCCTTTTGTAATTCAAACATGACTATAACGCGTAACTCGTATTATAGTCACTAAATAGTCCTAGATACTTTTCATGTATTTCTTCATAAATGTTAGTGACCAAGAAGAACAAATGCATCTAAAACAACTATCCATCTGAATCCCAAGGACAACAACATCCAACAGGCCATTATATTCAACAAAATGAATATCCTAACAATTCATGAATCCATCAGTATGTTTTACAAATCCAACAATTAAATATAAATTTATCAACATATACTTTACAGCAGAAGAGAAAGAAACTGAGACATTCAGATGTCCCTTCCAAACATGCTCATGACTGTACCATCCACTTAAGAGTAATGCAATCACATTATACACCTGCGACTAAGCCAGTCGAGACCACAGGAAGAACTACAGTTCAATCTAATCCCTACTAAAACACAGCAAGGACAAAAATTGAGAATCGAGCCAACACACAACATATCATGGGCTCCAACAGTGCCAAATTCAACCAATACTTATATTAAAGGTTTAAATTGAAGTTGAATTCATATGACAACAAATCAAGGATCCTAAAAGTACTCACAGCAAAAACTTCTACAGAAGTTACAACATAAATTACTTTTCAGTGACTCCATCGAAGTCGATAACATTTAGTATTCATAATAAAACAACAACATTCATAACCCAGCTTGACAGAAGTTTAAAATACTAGATACCTTTCAAGGACTCTCATTGAGTCAATATCGACCGTAATCACAACTGGGCTTACACAGAAGTAGAAACACCAGTTACATATCAAGGATTACAACTGATTCCATAACAACAATATTCACAACTGAGATTATTCAGAAGAGAAAACATAATATACGCCTCCAGGATTAAAAAGGAGTCTTACCCATGTGGTATTCTTCAAATAAACTTCTACAGAAGTAGAAAGATACAAGATACATATCAAATTCAAGAATTCCAACCAAAACAATAACATACCGTATTCACATCTGAACTCCTTCAGAAGTAGAAACGTATGGCATTCACGACTAACTTCTACAGAAGCCAAAATACAAGATATATATATATATATATATATATATATATTAAGGATTCCAACAGAGCCAATAACAATAAGTATTCACAACCAGGCTTATACAGAAGCAGAAACACTGGTTTCATATCAAGGACTTCAACTGAATCCATAACAACAGTATTCACTCTAAGCTTAAGCAGAAGACGAAACATAAAAAGAACTCCAACTGAGTCTGTACCATGAAATTCATTGCTAAGCGAAAGTATTCATAACAAGGCAACAGAAGTCGTATTACCAGTTACCCCTCAAGGACTCCAACTGAATCAAACTAATAGTATTCACATATATGACTTCTACAGGAGTCCATAATATACGAAACATTCCAAGGACTCCACAGAGTCATTTCGTATATATATAAATATATTGCAAACTATCAACAGATTAAATCCCATAATTGCAACACAAGGGGGGGAAAAATTCTACAAAGTCACATTCAAATACTATAAACATAGCAAGTTATCCAATCAGAAGTAACTTAAGTATTATAGCAAGATCCAACAAGATTCAGCAACCATAACATATATTACTCACGAAAAAACTTTTAAAGAAGTCGTATATACTGTACATTCAAGAAATCCAACAGTATCATTTTCAACAAGTGGAAACAGTAAGGTATCGACTGAATTCTGAATCAAACAAGAAAACAATTCATGGACTCCTACAGAGCCACATTCATAAATTTTCCTTGCAAACATTTCTACAAAATCTAACCGGAATGCAAAACACAGCAAGATAGTACATCCGTTCGAAACAAAATGCACACCCATCAAGGGTTCACTTGAAAAATCGAGCCAGTAAGAAGATACAACAACTAAATCACACAAAGCTACCATAAAAACCAACTGATCCCAAAAATCATCTGAACAGAGTTGTTCTAATGAAATCATTTGAAAGAAAGCAAGATTTTTAAAAGTTAGGGCCTAACATGCCTGGTAATGTTGCTTAAAAATCCGAAGAAGACCACTGAAAGAGCTCGAGCCTTCTCCTCTTTTTCCACGTTAGATTCAACAACAATAATTTGTTATTTCCATGCCTTATAAACTTTCCTTGACAGAGAAAAGAGCTAGTTACTCTCATATTTGCCATGCAACACCAAGTAGACTGGTGTGAAGAACCAGTGATCAAACAGAGAGAAAACCGGAGCGCATGAAAAACCAAACAAACTACCAGTTTTCCATTTTGCATGTCTTCCCGAGAAATCTGAGCTCGAAGACCGAGTTCATTAATTGTATTAACTCCAAAATTCCCGCTCAATCTCCATTTCCACCGACCGCCATAGTTGGCGATGGATAAAAACAAATCAAAGACCATTTCTAGGTTTGGCGACTCTGCCACATCGGCTTTCACTAGCCGTTTGAAACCTCCGCTAATTCCTTGTCCTTCATGCTTATCTCCTTCATTTAATGCCATAGAAACTACTTCCCATGGCTCACACCCCTTCATAGGTCCCCTTCCTCCACTAACATTTGTTAGGTTAGAAACATAGGTTAGGATTTAAGATGATACTTAGTCTAACCTCCTTAGCGCTAGGTTGCTAACTTTAGGAACTTTTAGCTTATAGCTTAGGGCTAGGTTAGATTAACACTAATCCAACCCATAGGTTATTAACCTTAATAAATCCAGTTTAGGTCTAACATTTAGAATGTTCAGAATAAGAACCTACAGATATACATTCATGAAAAGGATTCACTCCAGCACTGCCAATAAGCTAGTTGAATAAATGTATCTGAATTTATTACCTGGCCCATGATCAAGACCTTCCTGATATTACGATATCGGGAACCAATTCATTTAACACGATCAGCCTTAGTTAGACTCTAGAATAGCTTATTCAACGCATTCAGACCTTGCAACCTGCGTAAGGTCTATAATTTTTGTTCATCCCGAATAAACTTAAAGCATCTCTTGGATCAATGCCACTAATCCAAGGTTGGGTATTATAGATGGATAAATCCACAATTCATTCTGAGATCAGATTAAACTCAGGTGCAAAATGAAAGAAATAAAAGAGTCCAATCATATTCCGACTCAGTCAAAGATCTTCAATTGCAAAGAAGATACAGTACATATCAAGCATGACTTCACAATCAAAGGAACACATCCTTTTACAGAAGAAATCATATATCAACACTTGAATGCTCAGGAGGAAGTAACATCAGTTCAAAGTGTTACATGCTTCCCTCCTAAAAAATTCATCATCCCGATGATTACATATTCAATTAACCTTCAGGTCAACCAATTTATTAGTTCACAAAACAATGCGACTATTTCCAACTTGAATAGTTCCAAAAATCAATGTCACAATACATTTTATTCAGCCTGAATAATGTTTGCCTCAATCTGGCTTTCATATAAACTTGAAAAAGATAAGTTCATGTAAAAAAAATTGTTTTGTCAACAGATTTCATCCTGTTGAAAAAGAAAAGGAAAAGCAATTTTCATCTCTTCTAGATTTTTCCAAGTTGCACTTTCTTCGTTAAACTGGTCCCACTGGACCTTACATTGCTGTATTTCATGATTTCTCAAATGTAATTGGTGAGTTTCCAGCACTCGTGTGGGTTTAACCATGATTATTCCTGGGTCTTGGACCTGTAAGGAATTCCAATTTAAGACATGTGACAGATCTGAAACGTATTTCTTAAGCAAAGAAATATGGAAAACATCATGCATGCGAGATAAAGCAGGTGGTAATGCTAATCGATAAGCTACAGGATTGATTATTTAGACAATTTCGAAAGGTCCCACAAAATGAGGTGACAACTTGGCAGCCTTGCCAAAAGTTATAGAACTCTTTCTGGGTTTAACTCGAAGAAAAACCTTCTCACCCAGCTCAAACCTTCGATCAACCCGCTTAAGGTCAGCATAGCTCTTCTGCCTATCCACTGCTTCCTTTAATCGTTCACGAATCAGCTTAACTTGCTGTTCCATTTCAGTGAGGATCTCTGGTCCAATTACCACTCTATCCTCAACACTATCCCAACTAATAGGGGTTCTGCAATTTCTTCCATAAAGTGCTTCAAATTGTGCCATTTTAAGAGATGAGTGACAAGTGTTGTTGTATACAAATTCAACTAATGGAAGATACTCTTCCCATTTATACTGTTGATCCATGCAATACATTCACAACATGTCTTCCAACACTTGATTTACCCTCTCAGTTTGTCCATCCGTTTCCAGATGATATGCAGAACTGAAGTTTAGTTTCGTTCCAAGAGCTGTATTAAGTGTTTGCCAAAACCTTGACGTCATTCTAGGATCCCTGTCAGATATAATCAATTCTGGTACACCATGCAATTTGAAAATTTCGTGTACGAATCTTTTGGCCAGCACTGGTGAATCATCCTTTAGATTTCTAGCGATGAAATGAGCTACCTTAGTTAGTTTATCCACAACTACCAGGATAACATCATATTTACTCCTGGACATGGGTAACCCTTGTACAAAGTCCATGGTTATTACATGCAATTTGTACTGCGGTATGCTATGAGGATATAACAGTCCAACAGGGTGCATATGTTCTACCTTAACCCAATGACATTCCAGACAATGAGTTACAAATTCAATGACATCCTTTTTCATACCTTTCTAAAAGTATTGTTGTTTCAGATCAGCAAGCAGTTTTGTGATACCTGGGGTGTCCAGAAAAAAGGTGAATTATGAAATTCAACTAACAAATTCTTCCTCAAATCATTCAGCATAGGTATGTATACCCCTGTTTTCATAACGTAAGATTCCTTCATTATCAAAATGAAAACCTTTATACCTTTCATCATTAGGTTTTGCAGCAAGCGCTACTTTTACTTGCTGAAAGTAAATTATCAAATTCTGAGGCACTTTTTACCTCATCCTTAAACTGAGTTCATAATGTTATAAGAGCAGAAATGTGCCTCCTACGACTTAGAGCATCTACTACTCTATTCTCCTTCCCTTTGATGTAGCTAATATCAAAATCATATTGTGATAAAAATTCTAACCACCTTCTCTGTCTGGCATTCAGATTAGGCTGAGTGAAAATATATTTCAGTCCTAAGTGATCAGTTTTCAACTCAAAAGGTTTCCCAAGTAAATAGTGTCTCCAGAATTGAAGCGCATGAACAATGGCAGCAAGCTCCAAATCATGAGGAGCATAATTCAGCTCATGTAACTTAAGTTTTCTACTTTCATATGCTATGACTTGATCATTTTGTAACAAAACACCTGCAAGGCCTTCCCCAGAAGCATCCGTTACAACAGTAAAGCTCCCATTAGGGTCTGGTACAGCTAATATAGGTGCGGAAGTCAACTGGATTTTTAGACTTTTGAAAGCCACTTCGCACCTATCATTCCAAATAAATTTCTTATCCTTCTTCTGCAATGAATTTATCGGTGCAGCTACTTTAGAAAAATCCTTAACAAATTTTCTATAGTAACTAGCAAGACCCATGAAGCTTCTTACTTCGTGCACATTCTTTGGTGCAGGCCACTCAGTTATTGGCCACTATTTTTGAAGGATCTACAGCAATTCCTTCCTTGCTAATGACATGACCCAAATAGTGAACTTCTGAATCAAAGAAAGAACATTTGGATAACTTACCATACAACTTTCTTTTTCTCAAAATCCCCAAAACTATCTTCAAATGCTCATTGTGCTCCTCAACACTTTTAGAATAAATGAGAATATCGTCCAAGAATACAAGTACAAACTTGTCCAAATATTCTTGAAAAATATTACTCATTAAGTTCATAAAAGCTGCGGGTGCATTAGTTAATCCAAAGGGTTACAACCGTGAATTCATAATGTCTGTACCTTGTTCGGAAAACTGTTTTATGAATATCTTCTTCTCTAATCCTTAACTGATGATAACCAAATTGAAGATCTATCTTAGAATAAACCACTGCCCCATGCATCTGATCAAATAAATCGTCGATCCTTGGAAGTGGATATCTGTTCTTGATTGTTGCTTTATTCAACATCCGATAATCAATACACAGCCTAAGTGTTCCATCCTTCTTTTTCACAAATATTACAGGCGCTCCCCAAGGTGAAACACTTGGTCTAATCAAACCTTTAGACAAAAGTTCTTGCAATTGTGCCTTAAGCTCGACTAACTCTGTAGTAGTCATCCGATAAGGTGCTTTGGAAATAGGTTCAGTTCCTGGTTTTGATTTCGATGGTGAAGTCAAATTCCCTCTTGGGTGGTAACCCTGGTAATTCCTCAGGGAAAACATCCCTGAAACTTTGTAGCAGAGGAAATCATTTCATGGAATCACCATCTTCTTCCGAAAATTTAGATATCTTTACTACATAAAGGGTACATCCTTTGTTTTTAGCCTTTTTAAGCTGCATAGCTGACAATTTTCTAACTGAAATTTCCCGTTTAACCCCTTGAATCTCTGTTGTTTCCAACTAATCATCTAAACATCTTATATTCTTTTCATAGCAGTCTACTTTTGCTTATGTTTAGCTAACCAATTGACACCAATGACAATGTCGTAAGACCCCAAAGGTGTAACATAGAGGTCAAATTCCGTGGAAAAGTTAGGTAAGTCAAGGACTTCCCCAAAAAGACACATACTCACTGTATGAAACAGAGTTATTACCATACTGTACAGTCCAAGATTTATCCATTTTTCTATCTTTTCTCTTAAGTTTAGAAGCAAGTTTATTAGAAATGAAACATTCGGTAGCTCCTGTATCTAAAAGAATAGTGACAGGTATGTCAAATAACTTACCTGGAACTTCTATAGGTGTCACTTACTTTTCAGCTTGCTTGTCTGCCACTGCAGCATGAATCTTATGCTACTGATTACGATCATCCTTCTTCAAAGGACACTGATTTGCGTAGTGGTCTTTACCACAATTGTAGCAGCCTCCTATAGGTCCCTTTTTAGGCTCAAAATTGCCTCCAGTCTTGTAATTATCATGTTGTCCTCCATAGGGCATCTGCCCATTGTTATAATTTTTTGGCAAAATTATCCCTTACATTTCCAGCAGGCTTATTTGCTACTGCTTTCTTACTATTATCCCCTGGAAACTTACTTTTGTTTCCAAAATTTTTCTATGGTCCCTTTTTGGGTGCAAGAGAGGTTGAAGAAGGGTTTGCAATCTTCTTCCACACTTCCTCTTTATGAGCAGAAATAGCCTTTAATTTCTGTTCTTGTCTTATGTCCTTTTCAACAACTCCTTCCATAGTGGTTGGATTGTGAACATTGATCTCTCCCCCTATCACAGGGATTCAATCCCATGATGAATTTTCATATTCTAAAATTCTTGTCAGTTTGATACTGCGGTACATACTTGAGGAGTTTTGTAAACCGCTCCTAGTATTTAGTTACCGTTAGCTTCCCTTGAGCTAAGTTTTAGAATTCTATCATTTTCTGATCATAGAAAAGTTGTAGCAGCCATCGTTGCCTAAAATATCCCTTAAATTGATCCCAAGTAATATTGGTCTCATCAATATTTAGCTTTACTTTACGGATATCCTCACCATGAAGATTGCTTCGTGGGAAAGATAATAGGCTACCCAAATAGCTTTGGTTTCCTCTGAGAAGTTTCTTATTGCAAAGTACTTCTCCATTTTGCTGAGCCAGTTCTCAGCTCCATCTCCTAATGTGGTGCCATCATACTTAGGTGGGATTATCCTTTTTATATCATTAGTGAGTTCTACTGCCAACCTGGCCTTTTTGTTTTCTGGTTGGACAGGTGCATTTCCAGCATTAATATCAACACCCAAATTGGGGTTGTCCTCAGGGGGTTGCTAATTGTTATTACCAGCTTCTTCATCCTCCTCATTTCCCATCACCTGTTGTTTAAGTACAGCTAAACAATCTCTTGTGTCCAACAGGGCAGCAAGGATCTCATCAAGTTTTTGGGTTGTTGCCACCCCTCCTTCAGGTGGAGTATTATTTGCAACGTTCCCCCTTGTTCTAACCATTTTCTGTTACAAGAAAATTCAGGTTTTTATCAGATTTTGGACACAATAGGTCCAAGAGCTGCAACCTTCAACTGTGATACCAAGATGTAACATCCTCATTTTTATACATTAGAACAAGGAATTTTTATTTTTATTTTACAAATGCTTCCTGGTTCTCAATACATAATTTAGAACTCACAAATCAAAACAACCATTCTCACAACAGATAACCATATACAGCTGAAATGACTCGGAGCACCTCTGATCTATTCATTCCATGACTCGGTAATCTACCGATCTATTCATGAGTATTAAGAGTTGGCATTTTTATTTAACACATCACTCTTGCGGTTCCCTTCCCTAATTTGTGATTCAGAATGCTCTATCCAAGGAACCTATCTGAATAATTGTTACCATTATTCATCGGCATCTCATCCCTTAGACTAGGTGACTTAGGACAATGCAATCAGCAGCTTGCCATACTTTGGCCAAAGATTTGAACATCTGCTTATGTCTCGCATTCTTGATGGCATACTCATCAATCTGGAATACGTCCCTCACCCAATTCCTATGTATGTAGAATGTCTATACTTACTTCTGTCAGAATCTCCTGTCCCAAGTTATTCCCTCAGGAATGGATTAGTAAGATGACAATGTTATAGGGATGCTTCCCGAGGGATAGGGCACGCTGCCCTATGGGTCAACCTAGTTATCAGGTGTCCAGATACCACAGTCTCCTAGGGCGCCTTATAACGTGAACATTCCGAATCCGTCCCCAGGAGTAATTGTTCGAGTTTAAGGTGTAAATCTTAACGATCAATACAAAGGGTACATCAGAAGTCACTGCATTGTTGGGATATCGAGATATCTAATCTTCTCGAAGGTACAAAACCCTGCGTTGACTTGTGTCTCAACCTTTAAAATCCGCCTCGAAAAAGATCTACGTATAATAAGGGTTTACATACGTTAGGTTAAAAATTATACTATAAGACGCTCCCTTAAGAGTTAGTTCGTGCTGTCTTTTCCCCAATCCCTGGGTTCCTAACCTCTAGACTTAATCTTCTCATAGTTAAAACCCTTAACAAGAGAAGTTATTAGACTAGAGGTCCGTCAAGGGAGTCATTATAGAATATACATAATTCTATCAACGAAATTGGACATAACCCTCAACCTTCACATGAGATTGCTAACCAAACCCTTTTTGGTTTATACAGTTTCATAAATGAATGGATTACTTATTCCTAGTATCGGAATAAGTGATTAAGAATCCCCCCACTTAAAAAATGTTATTGACTTAGATCAAGACTAGGAAGTAATAATTTATTCAGTGTTTAGCATTCCTGCTCAGTTATTTAACCATAGTTTCCAGGAAAGACAGTGATCTAAATTCCAATTTAGTTAGAAGACAACTAGAACTATAAACAACAAGTATTCAGTATACTCTTGAAGCGTACTTAGATATCACAAGGTCTCCACTGTATACAATAATAATAATGCTCTCAAGATCATTCAAACCAAAGAAGGTCAAACCATCAAGATACGAATACAAACACAATAAGTAACAAATATCTTTCGCATTCCTTTAAGCTAATCAACCCAGTTATGCAGGCAGCTTACTTGAAAAATCCTTAACAAATTTTCTATAATAACCAGAAAGACCCATGAAGCTTCTTACTTCGTGCACATTCTTTGGTGCAGGCCACTCAGTTATTGCCACTATTTTTGAAGGATCCACAACAATTCCTTCTTTAGTAATGACTTGGCCCAAATAGTGAACTTCTGTATCAAAGAAAGAACATTTGGATAACTTACCATATAACTTCCTTTTTCTCAAAATTTCCAAAGCTATCTTCAAATGCTCATTGTGTTCCTTGACATTTTTAGAATATATGAGAATATCGTCCAAGAATACAAGTACAAACTTGTCCAAATATTCTTGAAAGATATTATTCATTAAGTTCATAAAAGTTGCGGGTGCAAATTAGTTAATCCAAGGGTAGAACCGTGAATTTCATAATGTCCGTACCTTGTTCGGAGCCTGTTTTATGAATATTCCTTCTCTAATCCTTAACTATGAACCAAATCGAAGATCCTACTAGAATAACCTACCACACCCCATGCATCTGATCAAATAAATCATCGATCCTTAGAATTGGATCATCTATTCTTGATTGTTGCTTTATTCAACATCCTAGCAGACAACAGCCTAAGTGTTCTCCTTCTTTTTTCCAATATTACAAGGTGCCTCCCCAAGGTGAAACACTTGGTCTAATCAAAACTTTAGAAAAAAGTTCTTGCAAGTGTGCCTTAAGCTCGACTAACTCTGTAGTAGTCATCCGATAAGGTGCTTTGGAAATAGGTTCAGTTCCTGGTTTGATTTTGATGGTGAAGTCGAATTCCCTCTTGGGTGGTAACCCTGGTAATTCCTCAGGAAAAACATCCCTGATACTTTGTAGTAGAGGAAATCATTTCATGGAATCACCATCTTCTTCTGAAAATTCAAATATCTTTACTGCATAAAGGGTACATCCTTTGTTTTTAGCCTTTTTAAGCTGCATAGCTGACAATTTTCTAACTAAAATTTCCCGTTTAACCCCTTGAATCTCTGTTGTTTCCAACTAATCATCTAAACATCTTATATTCTTTTCATAGCAGTCTACTTTTGCTTATGTTTAGCTAACCAATTGACACCATGACAATGTCGTAAGACCCCAAGGTGTAACATAGAGGTCAAATTCCGTGGAAAAGTTAGGTAAGTCAAGGACTGCCCCAAAAGACACATACTCACTGTATGAACAGAGTTATTACCATACTGTATAGTCCAAGATTTTATCCATTTTTCTATCTTTTCTCTTAAGTTAGAAGCAAGTTTATTAGAAATGAAACATTCAGTAGCTCCTGTATCAAAAAGAATAGTGACAGGTATGCCAAATAACTTACCTGGAACTTCTATAGGTGTCACTTACTTTTGAGCTTGCTTGTCTGCTAGCAGCATGTATCTTATGCTACTGATTACGATCATCCTTCTTCAAAGGACACTGATTTGCGTAGTGGTCTTTACCACAATTGTAGCAGCCTCCTATAGGTCCCTTTTTAGGCTCAAAATTGCTCCCGTCTTTGTAATTATCATGTGTCCTCCATAGGGCATCTGCCCATTGTTATAATTTTTTGGCAAAATTATCCCTTACATTTCCAGCAGGCTTATTTGCTACTGCTTTCTTACTATTATCCCCTGGAAACTTACTTTTGTTTCCAAACTTTTTCTATGGTCCCTTTTTGGGTGCAAGAGAGGTTGAAGAAGAGTTTGCAATCTTCTTCCACACTTCCTCTTATGAGCAGAAATAGCCTTAATTTTTGTTCTTGTCTTATGGCCTTTTCAACAAATCCTTCCATAGTGGTTGGACTGTGAACATCGATCTCTCCCCCTATCATGGATTCAATCCCATGATGACTTTCCGTATTCTGAAATTCTCGTCAGTTTGATACTGCGGTACGTACTTGAGGAGTTTCGTAAACCGCTCCCAATATTTAGTTACCATTAGCTTCCCTTGAGCTAAGTTCTAGAATTCTGTCATTTTCTAATCATAGAAAAGTTGTGGTAGCCAACGTTTCCTAAAATAGCCCTTAAATTGATCCCAAGTAATATTGGTCTCATCAATATTTAGCTCAGCTTTACGGCTATCCCACCATGAAGATGCTTCATGGGAAAGCTAATAGGCTACCCAAATAGCTTTGGTTTCCTCCGAGAAGTTTCTTATTACAAATTACTTCTCCATTTTGCTGAGCCAGTTCTCAACTCCATCTCCTAATGTGGTGCCATCATATTTAGGTGGGACTTATCCTTTTTTATATCATTAGTGAGTTCCGCTTCCAACCTGGCCTTTTTGTTTTCTGGTTGGACAGGTGCATTTCTAGCGTTATTATCAACACCCAATATCAGGGTTGTCCTCAGGAGGTTGCTAATTGTTGTTACCAGCTTCATCTTCCTCCTCATTTCCCATTACTTGTTGTTCAAGTACAGCCAAATGGTCTCTTTGTGTCCAATAGGGCAGCAAGGATCTCCTCAAGTATTTTGGGTTGTTGCCACCCCCTCCTCCTGGTGGAGCATTATTTGCAACGTTTCCTCTTTTTCTAACCATTTTCTGTTACAACGAAAATTCAAGATTTTTATCAGATTTTGGACACAATAGGTCCAAGAGCTGCAACCTTCAGCTCTGATACCAAGATGTAACGTCCTCATTTTTAGTACATTAGAACAAGTAATTTTTATGTTTTTTTTTGATAGGTGCATCCTAGTTCTAAATAAATAATTTAGAACTCTCAGATCATAACAATCATTCTTATAACAGATAACTCATATACAGCTGTGATGACTCGGAGTACCTCCAATCTATTCATATCCATGACTCAGTAATCTACTAATCTAGTCATGAGTATCAAAGAGTTGGCGTTTTTATTTTAACACATCACTCTTGCGGTTCTCTTCCCTAATCTGGGATTCAGAATGCTCTGTCCAAGGAACCTATCTGAATAATTATTACCATTATTCATCGGCATCTCGTCCCTTAGACTAGGTGACATAGGACAATGCAATCAGAAGCTTGCGATACTTTTGGCCAAATATTTGAAACATACTACTTATGTCTTGTATTCCTTGATGGCATACTCGTCAATTTGGAATACGTCCTTCACCCCATTCCTATGTTATGTAGAATGTCTTTACACTGACTTCTGTCAGCCTCCCCTGCCCCAAGTTATTCACTCAGGAACGGATTAATAATATGACCACGTTATAAGGGATGCTCTCGAGGACTAGGGATATGCTGACATACTGGGTCAACCCTAGTTAACCCTGTGTGTCAAGATATCCACGAGTCTCCTAGGGCTAGTCTTATAACATGGCCACGTTCCTAACCAGCCCCAGAGTAAAACTTGTTCGATTTTAAGGTGTAAATCTTAACGATCAATGCAAAGGGTGTCATCATAAGTCACCTGCATTGTTGTATCTTTGAGAAGATTCTAATCTTCTTGAAGGGACAACCCTGCAGTTGACTTGTGCCACCAACCTTCAAATCCTGCCTTGAAAAGATCTACTTAACTTAATAAGGTGTTACTTACATTGACGTTAAAAAGTTATACTTTAAGACACTCCTTTTAGGGTAGTCTTTTCCCAATCCCTTGGGTTCCTCACCTTAGAATTACCTTTCTTATTAAAGACCCATTTCACACAAGAGAAGTTATTAAGATTTGAGGTCTCATCAAGGAGTTCTATTGAATGCACAATAATTCTAAATCAACAAAATTGGGCAATAGCCCTCAAAGTCTTCTCATAAGGTTGCTAACCATACCCTTTTTAGGTTTATATCAGTTTCTCAAAACTGAATTTATATCTTACTTATTAGTATTAAGATATAGTGATTCAAGAATCCAACTAAAACGTTGTCTTGACTTAGATCAAGATTAGGGAGTAATAATTTATTCTTCCCGTTCAGCTTCCTGTTAATATTTATTTTAACCTTAGCTTCTCAGAAAGACAGTGATCTAAATTCCAATTTAGCTTTAGATAGAACATAACTAGAACTACTAAACATTTACAAGTATTCGGTCACCTAATCTTTGCAAAGTTTACCTAGAGAATCCCAAGATGTCTCCAAGGTATACAATAATAAAAATGCTCTTAAAATCATTCGAACCGAAGAATTTCAATCCATCAAGATATACGAACTGCAAACACATAAGTAACAAATATCTCTTCTCATTCCTCTCAAGATAATCAAATACAATTTATGCATTTAGCATATTTGATACAATACTCAACAGCAAAAGAACATCTTTCTTCAAGTAGTACATTTAGAGAATCAAGCTGGAATTCATCATAAAAACCAAATTAAAACAATATGAAAATCATATCAGATCTGCGTGCCTTTACCACTTATGGCAACTATCTGTACAAAAATTGTCAACACGGGTCAGTTTGGTGAGCTGAGCATGATAAGCACTAATTCTTAAAACAATTGCTATCCACCAATTGATCTCATTAAACACCCTGTTTAAATGAAATCATTTCATCAAACATGTAAACATAATTCAGACTATGCTCTTTCTGTAATTCAAAACATGACTTTTACATGCATAACTCATATCATAGTTACTAATTAGTCCTAAATAATTTTCATGATGTTTCATCATATATATTAGTGACTAAGAAGAATAAATGTATCCAAAACAACCATCCATCAGAATTCACTAGGACAACAATAATCCAACAGGCCATTATTCCATTCAACATCACAAATGAATTTCCTAACAGTTCATGTATCCAACAAATATGTTTATACCCTTCCACACAAGGTAGTTTATAACATTCTGTGAGCTCAACATGATAGGATTCTTTTATAATCATCACATATTTCAATGGTATTGACAAGTATACCTACTTATACAGCAACACTCATTTCATACCAGTCTCTCCATACAATACCACAGTTTATTCTTGTTATGCCCTTACCGTAGAGATCACAAAAGGATGCAAGAAGAAAGCACACAAAGTTTCCAGACTAGGAGAGAGTATTTTCTTATTCCTCCTATTATGCATCAACATATACTTTACAGCCTAGGAAAATAAACAGAGACAGTCAAATTCCATATCAATCATGTTCTGGACTGTACCAACTCCTCTAGGATAACGCAATTACATTTACGCATGTGACTAAACAGTCGAGATTACAAGAAGAACTCCAGTTTCATCTAAATCCAATTAGGAAAATCACTTGTAGCTATTAAGCAATACAAGAGCTCTCACGATAAGCAATAGTAAATAATCCAACCATAACAGACTGAACAAATCTTTTTTTTCATATCATTCATCAACATGAATATACCCAACGCCATCATCTAACATGGCACAGTTAGGAGCTCTTTATCATAGTCAATCACGAGACTAGATAACACTAAAACAAATGACGTTCCATATGCAAATACAGTGACATTCACACTGAGTCGAAACACAAACATGCACATCTTCATTCAACTAAATCAAATCCCTATGATTATAGCAACAAGGACTTATATTAGAAGCCGATTTCAAGAAGAATAACTCACAACAAGAGACTGTCACAAAAGTTGATTCCAAATCAATAATTTCCTCAAAGTTTCATCTGATGTCGAGCTATTACGAAATGCAACAGGGTCTCAAACAGAGTCAAGTTTGTAAAGAAAACCCATCCCTTAATTCTTCAAGGAATCGAACTGAACATAACACAACAATATTAAGAAAGAGTTTATACATATATGCACTGCTACAACGAGGACTTAAATTGGGATTCGAGCCAACATGAAGAATATCAAGGACTCCAATAGTGTCAAATCCAACCATTACTCATAACCAAGGTTTCGATTGAAGTTGAATTCATACGACAACAGATTCAAGAATCCCAATAGTACTCACATGCAAAACTTCTACAGAAGTTAAAAACATAAATTACGTTTCAAGGACTCCAACAGAGTCAAATACCATATAGTATTCTCAACTAAACAACAGTATTCATAACTAAGCTTAAGCAGAAGTTGAAATAGCAAGATACATTTCAAGGACTCCCACTGCAGTCAATAACATATATTACTCATGAAAAAACTAAGCTTAAAGAAGTCGGAATATACAAGATACATTTCAAGAAATCCAACAGTATCATTTTCAACAAGTGAAAACTAAGCAAGGTATTCATGACTGAAGTCTGAATCAAACAAGAAAACAATTCATGGACTCCCACATTGAGTCCAAATTCGTAAGATTTTCCTTGCCAAACATTTCTATCCCAAAATCTAACAGTGAGGAATGCTAAAACAGTAGCAAGATAGAAAGCATTCCCGTTCGAAACAAGAATGCACACCCATCAAGGGTTCACTTGAAAAATTGAGCCAGTAAGAAGATACAGCATTCCAACAAAGTCTTCATACAAAGCTACCATAAAAACCAACTGCTTCCCAACTGTAAAAATCATCTGAACAGAGTTGTTCTAATGAAATCATTTGAAAGAAAGCAAGATTTTTAAAAGTTAGGGCCTAACATGCCTGGTAATGCCGCTTAAAAATCCGAAGAAGACCACTGAAAGAGCTCGAGCCTTCTCCTCTTTTTCCACGTTAGATTCAACAACAATAATTTGTTATTTCCATGCCTTATAAACTTTCCTCAACAGAGAAAAGAGCTAGTTATTCTCATAGTTTGCCATGCAACACCAAGTAGACTGGTTCAAAGAACCAGTGATCAAACAGAGAGAAAAACTGGAGCGCATGAAAAACCAAACAAACAACCAGTTTTCCATTTTGCATGTCTTCCCGAGAAATCCGAGCTCGAAGACCGAAGTTCATTAATTGACATTAACTCCAAAAATTCCCGCTCAATCTCCATTGCCACCGACCGCCATAGTTGGCGATGGACAAAAACAAATCAAAGACCATTTCTAAATTTGGCGACTCTGCCACGTCAGGTTTCACTAGCCGTTTGAAACCTCCACCAAATCCCTTGTCCTTCATGCTTATCTCCTTCATTTAATGCCATAGAAACTACCGCCCATGGCTCACACCCCTTCATAGGTCCCCCTTCCTCCATGTATCATTAGTTAGGTTAGAAACATAGGTTAGGATTTAAGGTGATACTTAGTCTAACCTCCTTAGCGCTAGGTAGCTAACCTTAGGAACATTTAGCTTATAGTTTAGGGCTAGGTTAGATTAGCACTAATCCAACCCATAGGTTATAGTTTAGGTTTAGGTTATTAACCTTAATAAATCCAGTTTAGGTCTTAACAATTAGAATCGTTCAGTATAAGAACCAACAGATATACATTCACGAAAAGGATTCATTCCAGCACTGCTAATAAGCTAGTAGTATAAATGTATCTGAATTTATTACCTGGCTCAAGATCAAGACCTTCCTGATATTACGATATCGGGAACCAATTCATTTAACACGATCAGCCTAAGTTAGACTCCGGAATTGCTTATTCAACACATTCAGACCTTGCAACCTTCGTAAGGTCTATAATTTTTGTTCATCCAGAATAAACTTAAAACATCTCTTGGATCAATGCCACTGATCCAAGGCTGAGTCATATAGATGGATAAATCCACAATTCCCATTCCGAAATCATATTAAACTCAGGTGCTAAAAATGAAAGAAATAAAAGAGTCCAAGCATATCTGACTCAGTCAAAGATCTTCAAGATGCAAAGAAGATACAATCCATATCAAGCATGACTTCACAATCAAAGGAACACATCCTTTTACAGAAGAAATCATATATCAACACTTGAATGCTCAGGAGGAAGTAACAACAGTTCAGAGTGTTACAATGATTGAGTCAAGTTAGCTTTAGGCATGATTGCATCAGTTTGGTTTAGGTATGATTGAGTCAAGTTGATGTAGACATGGTGAGTCAGGTTAGTATTATGGTATGATTGAGTCAGGTTGATATACATGGTAGTCAGGTTGGTAAGGCATGGTTGAGTCATGTTGATTTAGGAAAGTGGAGTCAAGTTTTATTTAGGATATTGAGTCAGGTTTATTTAGGCATGGTTGAGTCGGGTCTGGTTAGTTCCTCTATGGTACTGACCCCTTCTAGGTTGATTTAACCTGGTGCTAGTCCAAGTTTTATTTCCCTCTGGTTGACCTAGGTTTATTTAGGGATGGTTGAGTCGAGTTTTATCAGTTTATTGAATTTCTGGTTCATTAATTTGTGTAATTAATGATGGTACGGCTAGCGTGTTAATATGATTTTGGAAAATATATGATTATTGTAAAGAAATGGTAGGATGATGACACTGAATGTATGGCCCATGATGCCCTTGTTTAAAAAGTTCTTGTTTGGTTTACATAGTCCAGTTATTGATATAGAAAGGAAACTAACTAGGGATGTAGTTATGTGAATGAAAGCTAGGGAATTGGTTAGGGTATAGAGTGGTAGCTAATGGTCTAAGGGCCCCATGCCTTGAAGGATGACTACATAGGTGACGTTAGGACCGCATGCCAATGTATTTCTTGAGGGAATATTAGGTCATAAGCATGGATTGAGTTTAGGTCATAGGCATGAGTGTTCACAGGCATGGTTTTAGGTCGTAGTTTAGGTCATGGCATGGAGTGGTTTTTAAATATAGGTGTTGATTATCAGGTCCTAGATAGTATAATCAATAAGTAATGAGGAAGGAGAATGGTAAGAGGTGGTAAAAGAGTCAATTGATAAGAACCCTAATGAGTCAACCATACCTAAGAGGGGCTTATGAATGGAAGACCCTAAAGGTGTTTACATAATGGACCATTTGAAGGGTGAATAAAGTCACATAATCACGAAAATTTCACGGTTGTGGAAAGTTCCTTGAGTAAAAAGAAATTAGTCTAAAAAGGGAAGGAGGTGAAAATGGGTGGTTTAACATAAATTAGTGTACGACAATCTTGTTTTTCATAATAAGAAACCCAGGATCAAAAGTAGGCAAGTCCATGATGAAAAATTCATCTTTTTCTTCATTTGTTTGTTTTTTAATAGACTCATCGATGCAGGGAAGTCTATATGGGATGAGTATATTATCTCCTTGAGGTCTTCATGAAGCTGATCGATGCAGGAAGCTTCTGGATATTTTTATTGGATTTTTGAAATAACTTGATATAGTTGTCCTTCAAGGGAGTAGTCTATTTATAGTGGTGGAATTAGAGTGAAGAGATGTCCCTTTTGAGGGAGTCATCTTTTGCTAGAAGTTTGACTCAAGGAGTGGCATCCCTCTTTTGTTTTTTGGATGTTTAAGTCATGGACAAGACTATAGAGGAAGATTAGGTTCTTGTTTAGAAGACAAAACCATAGTACACTATAGAGATTAACTATGAAAGATAGTGGTTTCAAGTGAGGAATGACCATGGGATTCCATCTTGAAGAAGATAAAAATTATCCATGAGAATCATGCTATGAGTAGAGTCATGGTACTCATATTGAAGATAAGGATTGAAAGGTGAGAGGTAATTAAATGATTCTTGTTTAAGTCGTGGATCCTCAAAAAGGGAAATATGAAAAGGTGAACAATGCTCAAGGACATGAGTGATCAATCTGATAGAAAGTGGAATAGAACTTAACATCAACAATAAAATGGTCAAAGATGCAAGGCATTAAGGGGCTCAGGTTTGGGTTTACCTTCGAGTGAAGACAAATGATAAGCACTTGATCCATAGGCATGGGTAATGATATAGGGTCTGAGCCAATTAGGAGAAAATTTACCCCGTTTACTTTTCTCCTCTTTGGTTACATGTTGATTTTCCTTATAAGACGAGGTCACTGACCTGAAAATTTCGTTCATGAACACATGTTTTTCATAGGCACTTTTTGATACATTTTTGGTAGATTTGGAGATGGTCAAGAGCATTGAGATGACGTTCATCTAATAACTCAAGTTGCGCCAAACAATCTTGCAAAAGTCATCATCGTTAACGCATGTCTTGTAGTGAGATGCGGAGAGATGGAATCTAGACTTCGAGAGGTAAGACAACCTCAGTACCGTAGACCAGAGAAAAAGGTGTGGCAGTAGTCGAAGTGTGAATACTAGTGCGATAAGCCCACAAGGTGAAAGGAATGTGCGTATGCCAATCCTTCCTAGTATCATTGACTACCTTCATAAGAATTTTGTTCAAGGTTTTATTGGTTGATTCAGCTTAGCCATTGTTTTACAGGTAATAAGGTGATGAGAAACTGAGTTGGATGTTGAAAGCGTCGCATAGTTTGTGTAGGGTTTTGTTTTTGAATTGCTTTCCATTATTAGTGATGAGGCAGTGAGGAACACCAAAGTGACAAATGATGTGATGGTTGATGAATTCACATATTTTCTTAGCTTTCATAGAAATGAGGGGGATAGATTCTACCCATTTAGTATAATATTTAGTAACGGTTATGATCCATTGATGGCATTGTGAAGAATGGGGGTTGATCTCACCGACAAGATCCAAACCCCATTGAGAGAAAG
Organism: Taxus chinensis; assembly: GCA_019776745.2. Taxonomy (NCBI): domain Eukaryota; kingdom Viridiplantae; phylum Streptophyta; class Pinopsida; order Cupressales; family Taxaceae; genus Taxus; species Taxus chinensis. Next base: position 417,241,179 of record CM034156.1, read on the forward strand.
GCCAAAGGTCTCGTGCGACCTATAAGGCATGAATAGGTGTGTGATGGAGATTAGCATGTTGCTGGCATTTCATGCAACGTTTACATAAGCACAACAATCGTGGTTTAGAGTTGGCCAATAATAGCCAAGGTGAAGAATGCGTTTTGTGACAACTACAACACTAAAGTGACCTCCACAAATTCCATCGTGGACTTCCTTAATGGTGTAGGGAATTTCAAAACTTGTAAGGCATTGTAAGAGAATGTCATAAAACTCACACTTGTAAAGAAGACCACCCATGATGATATAATGTGAGACATTTTCAAGAAAGGCACGTTGTCCATTACGAGTGAGATTGGCGGGTAGAATGGAAATGGAAAGATAGTTTCCATATTTCTTATACCAAAGGTCCTGTGCATCAGGGGTAAAGGTTTTGACAGAGTATACCTCATGAGGGAGATAAGAGGGTGATTTGTATTGTGACAAATATTTTAGATTCAGCGAGTGAAGCATGTATCTGAGAAGCCAAGCATGCCATGTTATCCACAAATTTAGCGGTAGATTGTGGGGTGGTTTGAAGTTCGTAACGGTCAAAGGTGGTCAGGAGTATATCTATGTGATGTTTAAACTTTTGAAGTATCTCATTATGACACTGGTATATACCGTTGAATTGGTTTCCAACTGGCTGAGAATCACCAAAGATATTGATTGACTTAACATCTAAGGCATACACAACCTGGAGACCTAATACGAGTGCTTCGTATTCAGTAAAATTGTTTTTATAATCAAAATTGAGTTTGAAAGAAAAAGGCATAGGTTTACCATCAAGAGGAATGAGGATAACACCAGCCCCACCCCCACACTGACACTTGGAGCCATTGAAGAAGAGTGTCATTTGGTAAGCGAGTTTGTCTAGGGAAAGGGTAGCTATAGACTCGTCTGGGAAATTGAAGTTAGATGGTTGATTCCTAGAAATAGGTGCATCAGAAAGTTGTTAGTGATAGCCTGGCCCTTGATGGAATTTTAATGAATGAATTCAAGGTAAAGGTCAGTGAGAAGAATAAGCTAGTGTGTGGCATGCTGATGTTGATAGGGTTTGGCATACATATAGTGTAATGGGTCAGTATTACTAATGACTAAGGTTTTGGGTTGAGTAGGTAATGGTGGATTTTGTTAGTGATGAAAAATAAGGCTATGAAGAGTTTTTCAGTGTGGGTATATCTAGTTTCATAGTCCAGAAGGGTATGACTTATGTAACAAACCACTTTCTCTCAGTTTTGGTCTTCGTGATGAGAAAGCATGACATCTAAATAATGGTCAGTGACAGAAATGTATAGGTAGAAGGACTAGTCATCGATAGGAGGAATGAGCACTAGTGGTTGAAGGAGGTATTGTTTTAAGGCCTCAAAGGATTTATGGAATTCATCATCCCATTTGAATGAAACGTCTTTCTTGAGAAGATGATGAAATGGTTGATAGCGTTCTGAAAGCTGCGAGATAAAATGATGAATAGATTGCAACTTTCCTTGTTGGATTTTAAGTTGATGGAGATTAGTGGGTGGAGGAATTTCTAGAATAGCCTTGAATTTAGTAGGATTGAACTCTATGCCATGCAAAGAAATGATGAAACCTAGGAGTTTTATGGAAATTACCACAAAGACGCACTTCTTTGGTTAAAGATGCACATAATACTTGATGAGATGGTCAAAGATGACTTTAAGGATAGGCAGGTGTTCAGTTCGATGTTTTGATTTGGAAAGAAAATCATCCATGTAATCTTCCAATATGTGATGCATGATGTCATGAAAGATGTAAGTCATGGCTCATTGATATGTAGCACCAGCATTTTTGAGGATAAAAGGCATGACTCGATAGTAGAAATTCCCCCAAGGGGTGATGAAGACAGCCTTGTGTTGATCCTCTAGAGCTAGTAATATTTGATTGTAGACCAAGAAACCATTCATGAGTGATATAATTTCATGTCCAGTGGTGAGATCAAATAGTTGGTCAATTCCTGGTAGGGGGAAATACTCTTTGGGATAAAGTCCCCCTATCACCTTTGTGATAGGGACGATGTTAGAAATCCATTGGGGATAGTCAATAGGGATGAGAAAGGAAACTGAGAGAAGGTGCTGAAGCTCTTCTTTTACTAGAAGAGAAAAGCAAGTGTGCATTTTTCACAGCTTTTGTTTGATGGGTTTGGCATAAAGAATGGTTATGATATTATGGACCATGATTTTTGGGTCAATACTGGGCATATCAGCATAGGACCAGGAAAACGTGTTGCTATGTTCCTGAAAGAAAGAGGTGAAGGCTTCATGTTTAGTAGCATCTAAATATTGGCCTATATTTAGAATGTGGGGGTCATTCTAAGTGTTAATGTTGATTTCAAGGTTCGATTCATTTAACATAGTTTACATCTCAGAAGGTAACGACCAATGAATATAAGAATTTTCTGCACCAAGGTAAGTGAGGATGGATTCATCATCCTGACATTGAACGACATTAATTAAAGGTGTATCATCATTGATCATGTCAGGATATAGGAATGGGAGAGAAGAGGGAGCATCATGATCACGTTGATAGGTCAGAGGTCCTAGGGGAATGGTGTTTATGAAAAAGTAAAGTTAGGAGGAATAGATTCGGGATCTATGGACTCTGTGGGTGAAGATGGTAATATGGGTGAATGAGGTGGAGGTTTTCCTTCCTTGATGAGGTTGACGTGAACCTTCTTGTAAGGTGGTTCATCAAAACCAATGGCACTATGGTCATTGTGTTTACGAGAGGTACAGGAAATGACAGTATGGTGGCTCTGTTCGTAAAAACTGAAGCCAAATCCTTTCCATGCGTAGCAGTGGAGGAAATTTTGAGTGAAGTGGTGGTTAGTGAGGGAGTGTAGGTTAGATGAAAATGGTTGGGTTTGGGATGGAGGTTCAGGTTTATAGGTGGCCATATCAAGTCCCCCATACGTTAGATTAGTGCGAAGGTGGGGAGGGCCATAAGTAAAAATGTCACCAATGCAGATGGCATAACTGCGGTGTTGAAGCAGGTTCTCATACTCTTACAGAGGGTGAGGAAGGTGTCGATATTATATAGGTGGTATTCCCCCAGAGCGAGGAGTTGAAAAACACCTTCGAAGGGATCAGTAATTGATATGTGGGTGGAGGGGATAGGCAACTCACTAGATGATGGGGAAATAGGTGAGACAATGATAGAGGCTACAACAGTAGTGGGGATAGCAAGGTTAGATGAAGAAAAGGTAGTGGCAGTTTTGGTGGATGGGCTTATAGGTGAAGGTGAAGTAAGGATAGTGGCAGATGCCTTGAATGGTATAAGCACATCATTGGGCTGGTATAGCATGTTACAGGTCTTGAAAGGTGATAGGTTAACAAGGATGGCGTAATTATGTCCATCATGTTCAAATTCGAGGTAGTGGTGTAAAGTCGAAGGGACATAACCCATGGCATGGATCTAAGGTTAGATGAGCAACAAGTTATACTATAACTCCCCTTGTAGAACATAGAAAAGTTCTAGGATAGTGCAGGGACCCACATAGACATAAAGAATGATGGTACCTAAGGTAGAGGTCATGGCATCATTGAAGGAGTGCAACATAACTGGGTTACCATGCATGAAATTGGAAGGTATTCACATTTTGTTTTATGCATGGGAGGAGATGATGTTAATACTAGCACCACCATCGATCATAACGCGTTGTATGGATATATTATAGATAAATACGAAGATGAAAAGAGAGGGATTGGGGTCTTCAGACTGGAAGGGAGTGATCTCTTCTTCTGAAAAGATGATGGTGGCTACTTTGTGAGTAGGTGGATGCGTAGATGAAGGTGATGACCTAGTGAGAGAGGAAACATGGTAAGGGGTAATGATGGAGGCTATGGGTGTGGAATATTTGGTAAAACCTCAATAGATTGAAGGACCTCCATAAGGGCTTGATGATGTGACTCAGAGGTTTAGACAAGGTCATATAAAGAAATTTTGAGGGGGGATTGGTGTAGTTGTTTTAGCATTATGCGATATGTGACCCCATCAGAAATAGATTATGTATGTCCTCAAATGGTGACTTTGGGTATGGCTGCGGATGGTATATTGGGTATAGGGTTGGTTGATGGGCCAGTTTCCTTTTTTGTCCCTTGCCTTTCTGAGAATGGGTGGTAACGTGAACCATGTTAACTTGAGGGGAGGTGGATGAAGAGGGTGTTTCATGGAATTTATTGAGGCATGGGGGGGAAAAACCCTAGTGGGGGATACGATCCTTGTGAAATGAGTAGGGTGCATTGGCATTTGGGTGGTGGTTTGGCCAACTCTCTTATATGGACCATGTTGATCTTGAATCTTAGGGGTGGATCAAAGAGTTATAGGGTGGAGATTTTGGTCACTGAGTAGGTAATGGAAGAAGATCAGTGGAAATTGGTGAAGGTGAAATGGGGTCCTCATCAAGAATATTGTCGTCGTCAAAATTTTCTTTGGGAGGACACAATTGGAAAAGAGTGGTATTTAAAGCCTTACAGTTCTCTAAATCATGTTCTAGCACACGATGGTAGGTGAAAATTTTAGTTTCCTCAAACCCTTTTGGTTTGGGTTTGAGTGTCTCGTAAGGTTTAAGAGGTGGTAATGTGATAAAAAAAGTTTCGAGGATATTGGTTAAGATTTTAGCATAGGAACTGTTAGTGCAAATCACCAGCACCCGCTAAATGACCTTCAGATCTGCAAGTGAGAAATGGATCATCTAGTGTGATTGCACAACATTGAATCTTTCCCCAAGGTGTGGAACTTGCAAAACTGGAAAAAAAATCTCAAGATTAAAGGATGGTTCCTCTATTCCTCTGATCAGATGTATACATGAAATTTGCAGAGGCTTAATTCAAAATCCTACTCTAATTCTGCCAAGGAGACAAGGATAGAAGAGAGAAAGCAGATAAAACTAAACTAACAAGGTGATACACCAAAGGAGTGGTGAACATCTACCTCTATAGATTGACATAGATTATAAAAATTCAACACACATCATGCACAAATTGCTAAAAAGTAATGAAGGATCATAATGAAGCTAACAACACAAGAAAGGATTGAAAATTCATTCAAAGAGGAATACATGAAATTTGCAGAGGCTTAATTCAAAATCCTACTCTAATTCTGCCAAGGAGACAAGGATAGAAGAGAGAAAGCAGATAAAACTAAACTAACAAGGTGATACACCAAAGGAGTGGTGAACATCTACCTCTATAGATTGACATAGATTATAAAAATTCAACACACATCATGCACAAATTGCTAAAAAGTAATGAAGGATCATAATGAAGCTAACAACACAAGAAATGATTGAAAATTCATTCAAAAAGCTTGCATTGTCATTTCCATTTTTTAATACAGTGCATTACAATAGTAGGGAGACAAAACAGGTTGAAATCTTCAAAAAAGGGTCTGATATTCCACAAATTCACTTTCCATAGTGAAGGAAGGAGCCTGCAGATCATAAAAAATTTCCAACCCTTACAAAATGAACCGAATTTAGCTTTTAACAATGAAAATCTGAGCTAAGAAGGAGAAACGTGAGAAAAATGAAAGGAATCATTCAACCACTAACCAAACTAATAAAAATAGCATGGTTTCCCTTAAAAGTGCATTCCCCAATATTTTCGACCATGCTGGAGAAGAATGGAAGCCATACTGCATTAAAAATGGTGGTTGAATGTCGGTTCTGTTCTTTTCCCCATGCCAAAGGAATTTTCTCATTTTTCTCTCACTAAACCCCACTAAAAAACAAAATTTAATATTCCATCATGTATAGGACTTCAATAGCTTTGTAATGACACCAAAATCGAGAAAACCTGAGCTCTGGATCGAAAGATATTCCCCTCTAAAGATTTAGGGAAAAATAGGGCAAAAATTGGGTTGGCGGGCCGAAACCTAAAATTTTTCCGATTTTTTGAATTTGGGAAAATTTTCCCAAAAAACTCCACCCACCATAGATCCGATGCCATGTGGCACATTCCTGTTGGTCCACGGGTTCAAACAGACATTTTACACCTTTTTGAATTTTGGAAAATTTTCCAAAATTTCTCCGTTGCCCCGCCACTCCACTGCCACATGTCATTCTCCTATTGGCTAGCGAGGGTTGCTCTCCAAATTTTATATTTCCTCCTTAGTAGGCCTACGGGTCAAATATTTCCCTTGCGCCATTTTCAACACTTTGGTGAAATTGTCAATTTCCCCCCGTGCCCCTGCCCTTCGCCGAGAACAGGACACATGGCACATTTTGATTGGCACAGGTTTTAAATCAAAAAAATTTCATTTCGCCATCCTTTGGAAATTTTTAACTCTGCCCCCCCACCAATCCAAATTTTGACACCACATGGCACTTCCTGATTCACTACGGGCCTTCGGGCTAGGTTTTCTTTTTTCACCCTTAACTATTTTTGGTGAAAAACCAATTTTTTTCGCACCCCTCCGACTCCCGCCAGCCTCATGGAAACACGTCATCTTTCTATTGGTTCGCATGGCATCAGGCCAAAAATTTTCTTTGCACCCCCACTGAGAACTTTGGAATTTTTTCTAACTTACCTCTGCCGCCACGTGGTACCTTCTCATTGGTTGCGGCCCCTCCTAGGGAAAATTTCCCTCAAAAACTTTGCCAAGCCATAACTTGCAAAATACAAGGAGTTAGAAAGAAAATTTTACATTTCTGGAAAGGTGAGAAAATTCTCTATCTCATGAAGCAATTTCCAAGAAAATTTGAGTTCTTGAAAAGTGAAAATTTTTGATTGAGGAACAATGAAGGAAGAAATGAAAGAGAGTTAGCCAAAAATAAGCAAGGGGCTTATTTTGGATAACAATTTTGATGACTCAGAGGGGTCATCTGCCTACTAGATGAATGATCAACTGCCTAAAGTAATCCATTGGGCATAAAGTCATAAAATTAACTGCTTGGTACTCTCAACTAATTAGAAAATTTCTAGAAAGATATTGTGAGAGTAGAATGTTACTTGATCTGTAACATGGCCTGCAAAGATGCATCCTTGGGATAAAAAATATTTTTCCAAAGCACTTAGGGAAAGGTAAAACTAAGCTACAACAAAACAATGTGCACAAGCACTTGGAGGAATGAAAATCTAAGCTAATATGTACAAGGTGAAGAGTTTCCCTTCTAGTAGCAATGCTTTAGATGGATTCCATTAACTGGAATATGTAGTTCTTCACCATCCAATGTAGACAATTGGAAGACATTGTTGTTCTTACATTTTATGAAAATGTAGGGGCCACTCCAAATGGCATAAAAATTTGAATGCCTTCCTGGATTTTCTTGGTCTGCATCCCATTTCATTACTAAATCTCCAACTTGGAAGGTTCTAGCCTTAGCTTTCCTATCAAAGGTTCTCTTGAACAAGGCTTGGTCCTCCATTTTTTGGTTTGCATGCTCTCTGATATCTTGGAACTCCATCAATTCTACATATCTAACCTCCATGGGTTCAAACTCCAATAATTCCATTTGCTTCATGAGTTCCAACATCGGCAACTCAAGTGACATAGGAAAGATTGCTTCTCTTCCATAAACAAGTCTGAATGGAGAGTTACCTATGGATCTCTTGGGAGTTATCCTATCAGTCCATAAGGCTGATTTCAGTTTAGTATGCCAAGTTCTCTGATTTTCATCAAGAGTCCTCTTGATGATCTTTAATAGGTTCTTGTTGGTATAATCAACTTGGCCATTGCCTTAAGGCTAATAATTTGATGAAGTGCTCAAATAAATCTCATTCTTAACATCCCATTCAGTTACATTAGATCATATGAATGCCAATGCATTATCAGATATTATAGTGGTAAGTACACCAAATTTGGTTATTATCCCCTCATAAATTCTAGAATGCTAGATTCATTTACCTCTTTGAGTGCCACCACCTCAGTCCATTTGGTGAAGTAGTCTGTTGCTGTTAGAATCCACTTGTTTCCTTGGCTTGAATTTGGGTTAATGAATCCAATGAATTCCAAACCCCATTGCATGAATGGCTGGTCAACTAAAATTTGGTGCAATGGAAGGGCTGTTAATGTCTCCTTGCCTGTGAAGAATGCACAATTTTTGCATCTCTTGATCCATTCATAACAATCACTAAACACCTTGGGCCAATAATAGCCATCCTTCATAATCTTGAGGGCTGTCACTCTTGGAGAAAAATGACCTCTAGCTGATCCATCATGGAACTCTTCTAACATTATCTTAATTTGATTTTTCCCAATGCATCTCAGCAACACTCCATTGATATCCTTTTTGAACAAGACACCATCAACAAGTGCATATGGGACAACCTGCAATCTGAAGTGTCTTATTTTGGTTTTGTTCATCTCTAGAGGGCATAGGCCTATTTGTAAGAAGTGCATTATGTCTTGGGTCTAGCAAAGAGTGAGCATATCACCATTCTCTTCTTGAACACCTTTTTGTTCTTGGTTATCTTGCAATGTCAAAACAACATCCTTCCCATTGCTTTCTTCCATTGATTTTATCAAGACCAGCTACTCACACAATCCCTTTCCTTGGACCAGCTTGGTGACTTTGATGTCAATTTCATACTCCATGACATGAGGAATCCACCCTGCATTTTTTTCATTTAGGTCTTTGTTGAGGAGGAATTCCTTAATTCCCACATGAGAAACCAACAGTCAAACCTTGTTGTTTGAAACTAGATGCTTAAATTTCTTCAAGATCCTAATCACTATAAGAACATACTTCTCAATGAAGGAATACCTCAGCTCATAGTCCTCCAAGATTTGGCTAAAGAAGGTAATTGGCTGCTCTACATTTTCTTTGTCCTACTGTACTAAAATTGTAGAAATTGTATCATCACCTCCAAATGCATAAAGGATAAAATCCTTAGAGAAATCTGGGTTAATGAGAGTTGGAGCTTGTGAGATAGCTCTTTGATTGCCTCAAAACTTGCTTTACCTTCAGTTGTCCATTTGAAAGCCATACTTTTCTTCAACATCATAGTTATTATCTTGACAAGGGTTGCAAAGTCTGGAACAAACCTTCTAACAAAATTGATTCTTCCCAAGAAACTTTGAAGGGCCTTCTTTTGGCTCAGTAATGGTAGTGATTTTATTGCTTCAACTCTCTTTGGAAACAATGTGGCCTAGGATTTTTCCTTCATGAGCTAGGAAAATACATTTTTTGGGATTCAAGGATACTCCAAATCTTCTACATCTTTGAAACACTTGTCTCAAATGAAAGAGATGATTTGCTACACTTTTAGAAAATATAGTAATATCATCTAGGTATATCAGCACTACTTTGTTGATCAATCCCTTGAACGCCATATCCATTGCCATTTGGAAGGTAGCTCTGGAATTAGATAGCCCAAATGGCATTTTCCTATATGTATAGGTTCCCCATTTAGTGGTGAAGGCTATTTTGAACTGATCATCCTCCTTTACCATGATCTGATTATACCTTGAATAACCATCTAGCAATGAAAACCTCTCAGAGCCAACAAAAACTTGCAAATTTTTCTCCATAGAAGGAAGTGGGTAATGATCCTTGAGGGATTCTCTATTCAAATCTCTAAATACCACACACAATCTGATTTCTCCACTCTTCTTTCTGACTGGAACCAAGTTTGCAACCTATCTTGAATTCTTGATAGGAAATATGATACTTGCCTTAATTAACTTATTCAATTCCTTCTTCAAGAGAGGCTCCATGTGTGGATTGAATGACCTTTGTTTTTACCTGATGGGTTTAGCACTTGGATCTAATTCAATTGTGTGTTAAGCTAGCTTGGTATTGAAACCTCTCAAGTCTTCATAGCTCCAAGAAAATATATCCAAGAAATCTTGGAAAAGTTACATGAACTCATACCTTTTTTGTTTGGTTGTCACTTTACCAATTTGAAGTGACTTGCCTTCTCCCACTGAGAAGGACACTAAATATTCTCTCTTGACTTGGATTTTTTCTTTCTCCTTCCTAAATTGATCATTTAGATTAAAGATGGACTCCAAAGTGATAAATACTTTTGGCAATTTGTTGGTTCTCAGCTATACCACTTGATCACCATATTGTTGTTCTAACTTTTCCTAATTTTTGGCTGAGAACTCAGCTTCTTCTTGTAAGAAATTGATGATTTGTTGGTCACTTTCAAACACTTGCCAAATTACATTATTGTCTAGCACTAATGGCCTTACAATCACATGAATTTTTGGCTTCACTTTATCTTCCTTGATACTCTCCACAACATCAAAGGTTGCTCCAACTGCTGCAAGTCTATCAATAGCTTGGTTTTCTTTTATAGGGATGGAGTTGAGGCCAAAGCCTTCAAAATCCTCAATGAGGTCCCACACCCTATTCTTATAACACTTGAGTAGATCATGTTTGGCAGCATGTTGTCCTTTAACTTTATTAACAATCAACTCACTATCACCAAATACATCTAAGTTTTTGATACCTCTCTTTCTTGACCAATGCAATTCTTGTATCAAAGCTTCATATTCAGCATTGTTGTTAGAACATGCAAAATGAAATCTAAAAGCTGAATAATACTTAATTCCTTGAGGTGAAACAAGCAGAGCTCCCCCATGCATCTTTTCTACTTCATGATCCATCAAATAATAGTTGTCATACTTCATTGTCATCTTTATGGTTTGGCTTGGTGCTGCTAGAAATAGGCTGATTTTCTTCATGCATGTAATAAAATCCTAGTTCAAATTCCTTTATTTCCTTTTAGGGATCAAAATCATGTACCTTTCTTGCCCATTCATCAAGAGTCAAATCTAGGATTCTTCCAACCTTGGTGTTAGCTTTATCGGTGCCTAGATAATCCTCTTGATCAAACACTGAACAATGGCATTGATTAGGCTTGGAGTATGAGGATCAATGTGAAAATTTGCAATAGGTTCAGACCTAATTGTGGCCTTAGTTCCATATATTGTTATAAAAAACATGTGTAAAAAATCAACAGATGAATAGCCTTCAATTCTAGCTATGAAATCCCTTGACAAACATAGGGCAAAAAGTGGTGGTAAATCTATCACTGACACATCTTGCAAAATAGTGACATTGGGTCATGCATGCAAAGTGAGGCTAAAATATCTAATTATGCCCACTATTTTTATTGATATCCCATCCAATTTCACCACCCCTTTGGATATGAATTCATATTGGAGGCCCAGCTGATCAGCTATTTGCTTGGGCATCACAAAACTACTTGCCCCAGAATCAATCATATAATTGTGTACTAGTTTATCTCCAATGATCAATGAAACATAGAATGGAGGGGGCTTCAAAAACTTACCTTGTTGTCCTCCATGATTCCCTTGAGGCTAAGCAACACTCATGAGTACCTTCTCATGCATATGAGCTTGCTGATTCGAAGTTGACCAATTCTTCATGACATCTTGTAGTAGATCCCTTTGGCCTAGGTTAAATAGTGATTCCCACATAGATATATTCACATTTGTATTCTTCATTTGTTCAATGATGCTAAATGGGGATGAAACATATCTTTTCTTCCCCTTAGCCTACACACTCTTTTCTTGTACATGGACTCTACTAGCTGGCATTTGAGCTTGTCTAGAAGGTGGCTTGGGATGTTCTTGCACATTTGGAACTATATTTTTCTTGCCAACACTTTGTGGAGTGATGGAAGGTTGTGGATCACCTAGAGCTAATGACTACCCTTCACCAATATTCCTCTTCTTTGACCGCATGTTAGCTGCTACATTCTAAGAAATTATTTGATTCATACCACAAAAATCTTCAGTCTACCAGTTCACAAATGTAGTCTCATTTGGAGTTGTATTTTGCTGAGATGTTCCTTGTTGTTGGTTTGTTTCTTGACTCACGTCACTCTCAATGCCAGTTGTTGTCACCATCAAAGCTTGGTTCAAAGAACCATTGAAGCACATAGACTAGTTGTGAGGTTCAATGCATGGGAAACACCAATCATACTCTTGAGCTATATTATTTTGCACTGGCACTAAGGCCTTAAAGGTAGATGCAGTATTGGGGTTATAGGGCTGAAATGGTCTATTGGTAGAGGCCTTACTTGATTTTTATTTGCAAATGGATTGGGTAGCCTATTAGGTTTATATGGTTTCCTATTAGGTTGAGTTTAAGACTGATAAGAAGGTCTAAAACTTTGGGCTTGCTGCCTCTTGAGTGTAACCATCTCATTACCTAAATTTTTCAATTGTTTCATGACTTCTTAAAGTTCATTTGAGGCACTAGAGGATGAAGTAGAAGTTTCATTTGAACTCTGATTTCTAGGAGTGGGAATAGGAGCTAAAGTAGGTGCTTGACTAGTGCTTGGGCTTTCCAATTTTGGATATAAGGGCATGGGAGGCCTAGGAGCTAGTTTACCATCTTGGATCAAACAATTCTCAGCCCTAATGGCAATGCTATAAGCTGCAAGTATATTTGCACCTCCCATGGATTGGATTAACATAGAAATATCAGAATTTAAAGCTTTGAGATAGTATAAGAAAGCACCTTCAGTTGTTGTCCTTACTGCCATTAGAATTCTATCCCATGTCCTTTGAAATCTGAAATTGAAGTTTGTTAGCTACTCATTGGGAGCTCTCTTGATAGTTGTTAGTTGTTCCAATAGAGACAAATTATCTCCCTTTTCTCCAAACTGTTCATGGAGAGATATGCACAACTGGTTCCAATTTTGGATAGAGCCTACTCCAAGACTCCTGAACCATTGCCAGGATTTCCCTTTGAATGAAGATGTTAGAAATTTGAAAGTAATTTACATCTCAACAATCTCATGGATTGCACAAACATTAGCAATATATTTGACACGATCACCAAGAGTGGTCTGATTTTTCCTAGTAAAGTATGGAATGTTCTTCAATGCTACAACTGGAACTAGATTTTTTGCATTGAGAGAAAGTGGGATGCCACCAATAAAGTTGATATAAGGGTTTTGTTGTGCCATTCTGATTGGCCTGAGAACCCTTGTTGATTGGGTGAAAGGTCTACCAGGTGGAGGAGTTGATAAAGTTATATTTGGTGGAGATGGAGACCTTTGAATTCTTCTTCCTCTCTCTCTTCTTCCTGGGAATAACTACAGGTACTCAAAATATCCATCTTCTCTGGATCTTGACCTTATTTGGATCCTTCTCATGAATCTTCAGACTTGGACTGCTCAAACTAGTTGATTTTATCCTTTGGAGTCGCTAGATATGCAAATCAGGGCTCTTTTTAAGCAAGACACTTACAACAAATGCACATCAACTTTGTTTTAATGAATATGAAGACAATCTAAGGTCCCACCAGGTGTGCCAAAATTGTTAGTGCAAATTAGTAGCACCCCCTAGATGACCTTCAGATCTGCAAGTGAGAAATGGGTCATCTAGTATTGTTGCACAACATTGAATATTTTCCCCAAGTGTAGGACTTGCAAAAATGGGAAAAAAACTCTCCAGATTAAAGGACGGTTCCTCTACTCCTCTAATAAAATGTATACATGAAATGTCCAGAGGTTTAATTCAAAATACTACTCTAATTCTACCAAGGAGACAAGGATAGAAGAGAGAAAAGTAGATAAAACTAAACTAACAAGGTGATACACCAAAGGAGTGGTGAACATCTCCCTATGTAGATTGACATAGATTATAAAAATGTGACACACATCATGCAAAAATTTCTAAAATGTAATGAAGGATCAGAATGAAGCAAACAACACAAGAAAGGATTGAAAATTCATTCACAGAGCTTGCATTGCCATTTCCATTTTTTAATACAGTGCATTAAAATAGCAGGGAGAAAAAACATGTTGTAATATTCAAAAAAGGGTTTGATATTCCACAAATTCAATTTCCAGACTGAAGGATGGAGCCTACAGATCATAAAAAATTTCCAACCCTTACAAAATGAGCCAAATTTGGCTTTTAACAATGAAAACCTTAGCCAAGAAGGAGAAACAAGGGAAAAATGAAAGGAATCATTTAACCACTAACAAAATCCATCAAAATAGCATGTTTACCCTTAAAATTCCATTCCCCAATATTTTCAACCATGCTGGAAAAGAATGGAAGCCACACTTCATTAAAAATGGTGGTTAAATGTCGGTTCTGCTCTTTTCCCCATGCCAGAGGCATTTTTTCATTTTTCTCTCACTAAACCCAACCAAAAAACAAAATCAAAGATTCCGTCATGTAAAAGAATTCAATATATTTCCAATGACACCAAAATTGAGGAAACTGAGCTCTGGATCAAAAGATATGCCCCTCTGAAGATTTAGGGCAAAACAGGGCAAAAATTGGGTCGGCGGGCTGAAACCAATTTTTTTTCCCCTTTTTTGAATTTGGGAAAAATTTCCCAAAAATCTCCACCCCTCACCACTCTGATGCCACATGGTAAATTCTTTTTGGTCTATGGGTTCAAACAGACATTTTACGATTTTTTGAATTTTGGAAAATTTCCCAAAATTTCTCCACTGCCCCGCCGCTCTGCCACCACTTGTCATCCTCCTACTTGTTGGCGGGGGTTGCACTCCAAATTTTTAGATTTCCTCCTTGGTGGGCCTATGGGAAAAATATTTCCCTTGCACCACTTTCAAAAATTTAGCGAAATTGTCAGGTTCACCCTACACCCCCGCTATCCTCCGAGAATAGGAAACGTGGCACATTTTGATTGGCGTGGGGTTTAAATAAAAAAAATTTAATTTCACCATCCTTTGGAAAATTTTAACTCCATCCCCCACTGGTCTAACTTCTGATGCCATGTGGTGCCTCCTCATTTTCTACAGGCCTTCAATCTGGGTTTTCCTTTTTTTCCGTTAACTATTTTTGGTGAAAAACCAAATTTTTTCGCGCCCCGCCGACTCCTGCTAGCCTCAATGACACACATCATCTTTCTATTGGTTCGCGGGGCGTCAGGGAAATTTTTTTCTTTACACCCACATTGAAAACTTTGGAAAATTTTCTAACTTACCTCTACCGACCCGTCATTCCACCACCACATGGTGCATCCTCATTGGTCATGGACCTTCCCAGGGAAAATTTCCCTCAAAAACTCTGCTAAGCCATAACTTGCAAAATGCAAGGAGTTAGAAGGAAAATTTTACCTTTATTGAAAGGTGAGGAAATTCTCTATCTGATGAAGCCATTTCAAGAAAAATTTGAGTGTTTGAAAAGTGAATTTTTTTTACTGAGGCACAAGGAAGGAAGAAATGAAAGAGAGTTAGCCAAAAATAAACAAGGGGCTTATTTTGGATAACAGGACCCTGCTAGTGGATCACAATAGGAGGTGAATTTGGGTTTGGGTACAGGTACAACTGATTTTTGAGGAAGAGGATTTACATGACGGGGAGTGGGTTGGCCCACTAGTTTGGTGTGTGGGGTGGTCTTCAGTCTTGATTGCATCTGCTTGGGTATGGGCATGGTAGAATAGATGGCGATGAAAGGTTTGGTTGGTTTAACTATCTTATTGGAGGGTAGTAGATTCTTAGCTTTAGGTTACACATTTTTGGGAAAAGGTGACATGAGTTTATGTGATGTAGATGGAAAATAGGATGGTGGAAGAGGACAGGTTACCCACGGGGGTAATCGAGTTGCAGTGGAGGTGGTCGGTAGAGGTTGGGTAGAAGGTGTGAGTGGAAGAGAAGAAAGTGTCCTGGGGAGTGAAGAAATTATGGATGGTAGTGGTGATATGGATAGTAAGAAGGTTAAAGGTGATGGTGAAGGTTGTGTGGGTCATTTTGGGTGTATTAGGGGTCTGTGATGAGGAGTTGGGAAGCTACATTCTTGGTTTACCAACGAAAGGAGGTTGCTTGGCCAAGGTCAATGGGTGAGGTCATAGGATGGACAAAAGGGGTGAATGTGACAATGGTGTGGTAGGCGAGGTTGGTGTATGGGGTCTAAGAGGTTGGGTCTTCATTTTAGGGACTAGAATAAGTTTAGTGTTGGTTTGGGAAGATGTGGCTAAATCTAATTTTATGGGTTGGTAAGTTTAGTGTTGGTCATGGCTCGATGTCGGCATGACCCCTAAGGTAGTGATGGGTTTAAGTAAGGGAGATGATATAGGCATGGGAAAGTGTTTTGGTGTAGATGTATGTTGGGTTATAGGAAGAGGTGTGTTTTGGGCTATAGGTGGTGACATGGAAGGTTTTTCAATAGTTGTTGTTGTGTTTGGTTTGGTCACTTGAAACACTTTTGGATAAATAGTGGAGGAGTCGGTGAGTGACAATTACATTTGGGTTGAAACAGGAAGTAGAAGGTGTCCCCAAAGTAAGGATCTATCAACATAGTCCAGGTGATCAGCCAAGTGTTAAAATGGTACCATTGTAACTGGGGCCGATGTGGATCAAGTAGAAATCCCCATAAAATGTGTTTGAGATATAGAGAAATATCTAGCCTCAGATTCTGTGGGTAACAGAGCCAAAAGTAGATCAACGGGATCTTATAGGTCTGACGATGAATGGTCATCTAAAGGCAATATTATTTCTATAGGATCCTGCATGGGTAAAGGAGAGGATGGGCCAGATAAGGTGGAATCTCCTTGTGATGGTGTAGGTTGCAGACATGTATCTCCTAGGAGTAGGAGACGTGCCACTAATAACTGCTTGGAAATTTGAGGGGTCAAAGGTGGCATGCTAATTATAGGCTCTTCCAAGGGTGAAGGAGAAAATTAGTGGGGTTACTCTATGGGTGGAGGAGTATATGAAATAGGTTCTTGCATAGGTAGGGGATCTTGGGCTAAGATTTCTTCTAGGGAAGGAACATGAAGAAATTGGGAAGCAACTGGTATGCCATAAAAAATAATGTGGACCTCACGGACATTACTATCATTAGTGAAAGTGTCACCAACTTGATTGGAAGATGGGGCATGATTAGGGAATTTTTTCTTGAAGATATGTAGGTTTTTGTTAGTGGGTGAATTCGGGCTATCCAAGATTAGATCTTCATTGTATAACATTTCTTGGATGATATTCTTGAAGGTGATGCATTTATTGTCACTATGACCTTTGACACAATGATAGTCACAAAATTCATGTTCCTTATACCACGTGGGCATGCGGTGCTCAGGGTCAAAACTAGTGTGTGGTTTTATAGGTGGAAGGGTAATGGCACCAACCTTAATAAGATTTTTCAAAATAGAAGCATAAGGTTCTCCTATGAAGAGTAATTTTCTTGTTCTCGTCTGAAATGGAAAGCTTAGATGGGAGAGAGATTAGAAGGAGGTTTGGCTGGGTTTGATTTTTGATTGGGACCATCCTTGAGAACTATGGCATTGTCATATCCTTTGGGTTTTGAACAGTATTTTTGGGGTTTTGAAGATGAAGAAGGATAATTTGATTTGAATGCAATGTTCTGGTTATGCAACTAAATTTTCTTCTCTTCGATAGCATGAATTTCCAATTTCCATGCCATGGTGAATTCCTCATCAAAAGTGTGAAAGGTTTGCATCTGTAGGGTTTGTGAGATGTGTCTAGCACAAGTCCAAGTAAATAACTCTATGATTTCAGTTTGAGGTAATTGAAATGTGAGTTGGTTAATTAGGCTCCGTCAGTGAGTGAAAAAGTTAGCGATAGAATCATCATCGTAATGTTGTGTGGAATAAAGATCAGTCATTGTGACCTTATTAACAATGTTGATTGAGAAGTGGCCTAAGAAGGCTTGGGATACCTGATTAAATGAGTAGATGGAGTGTCTTGGTAGCCCACTATACCAGTCTAATGCAGGTCATGTCAGGGACATCGGGAAGGTTTGTAGCAGTAAAGCATCATCATGGGCAATCATGTAACACCCTTGTTTGAAAGACCACAAATGTATTTGCATGTCTTCTTTACTATTGAAATGGTTGAATTTTGGCATTTCCCAATGTACAAGGTATGGGCGAATAGGGATGGATGGATGAATGGGCTCATTAAAAATTTCATCATAGGTGAGAGAATTGTGTGAGCCAAAAATCGATGCTTCTAGCATCTGTATCCTTTCCATCATTAATTTGATGAGGTCATTGGTAGGTTGTGATGGAAGGGATCCTCTTGTGGCGTAGAGAGTTGGTACTGAACATGTGATGCAGGTGGCATTCCAGTGCATAGCGGTTCCGAATAGGAACATTGAGAATAGGTGACTTACATAGAGGGCATATATCTAGAATGTGTGATAGACGAGATAGGGGTTGTTGATAGTATGTGTATGTAGGTGGGACGGTCATAGTGACTCTAGTAGTGATTGGGGGAAGAGATTGTAGGATGGAGAGGACAATATTATTGAATGGAGTAGGGGTAACCAACACCACGGGTAGTTGTGTTGCAATTGGTATCTATTAGACAATGGGTTTGGATGGGGTTATCGTATGGGTGGTCAATAAAGTGACAATAGATACTATAGGTGTGAATGATACTATAGCTACAGTGGTCATAGCGGGTATGGGGCCTAGCTGTGAAACTACTGGGGGTAAAATAGGTGAAGGTAACGCCACATTAGTAGGGGCTGATGCAAAAGTGGGAATAAGGGCATGAGACATGGGTACAGGCATGCCATCTATCAACTGACTTGAGGAGTCCCAAGTAGAAGAGTGGGAAAGGTAGAATTGTAAGGCTGTGAGATTCTAATCAAGGAGTCATGCAAATTCCTCATCTCCTATGGCAATGGTGGTAGGTAGGGTTGGATCTATGGGTGACAGGATAGATGGTGGTGAAGGACTAGGCGGGAGGGGTTGATGAGTTGCATGGAATATAATAGAATTATCTTGATTGTGAGTCAAAACCATGTGAATAAATGTATATCAGGTGATGTTGTATCCCACATATGACATAGAGAGTAGTGGGAATGAAGAAAACATGTGTTTATAGGTGTATTTGGGCAATGTATCATCTAAGATTCAACATAGGGTAACTGTTAACAATTAAGGATGATCGATACTGGTTCAGGGGTAATCGATGTCGGTTACTATGAGACAGAAACAATTTTACCAAATGAGGTAAAGATTGGTGATGGTCAAATGAAAAAGTTGTATGATGATTGTTTATCAAAGCATAGAGAGTACAGAGACTCACAAGAACTCTGACAATAAAGAGAATGAAATAAGTGTTCTTTGGGAAATTTAACTAAAAAGAATAGAAAACCGATGCCAGTTAAGAAAAACCAGTGCCAGTCAGGGGGGACCAACTCCGGTGGATAAACCGGTGCCGATTACTATGAAAATTTGAAAAATGTAGAAAAATGGATTATTGTGAATTTGAGTCAGATAAATAATCAACCTAGAGGTATAGAGATGATGTAATGAAGTCCTGACACACTTAGAAGAAGTCAAAATACTCCAATTTTGATTGTGGAGTGTGTAAGGAAAAAGAATGGAAAAATGGAGAACCGTATCCTCACAGCTCAAAACACACTTAAATCAAATGATAAAAACACGTACCTTACAAGTGATTTTTAATGTGTTGAGATTATGCTATTTAGAAGAATGACTCATGAATTTAGAGTAGAGTTTTTGGTGAGGAAGGCTTCCTATGAAGAAGGATATCTAAAAGGAGAGGTTTCAGGTTATGTTATGGTGGGGGTGGTCCATCCTCTGAGGTAATGACTCAATAGAAGTAATGAGTTGGGGAGTACCTACTAATCCTTTAGTTGTGGATCACTGACAGGAATTCCTAAGTAATATGTTGTATAAGAAAGATGTGTATATTTAAATTTTGTGCAGTTTGGTAAGGCATAGAGAGAGAGAGAGAATGTGATTTCTACAATTCTTTGTGTCAACCATTAGCTGGGCATGAATTCTAGCATATAGGTTTCCCTCATTTTAATGTGAGCTAAATATAGTAAATCAGAATGTAATGCAATCAATTTTAAGCCAAAATTGAAAAAAATACGTTTGATGAAGCAAATGATGAATAGGAGAGGGTATGCTCTTTCACTAAATGCAAAAAGCAAGAAAGAAGAGTGATTCCTTGTAAATGCACCAAGAGAAATGTTTATTTTAGAGAAATTAGAAAGAAGAGAGGATTACCAGAAAATAAGATTAACGTGTAAGCCTTTTAAAGGGAAACAAACACAATTTTTTTTCCTAGGAATGAAGAAACTGCAATAGAACCCCTGATGGGTCCCACCGGGTGTGCCAAAATTTTTCACCATTTTCTTTACGTTATTGAGACAAAAAAAAAAGGATAAGGGCCAAGGAGGAATACCTATTTATGCTGGTTGGTTTAATGGTTGTTGCATGCATTCTGACTTCTCAATCCAATGTTGACTGTGAGAGATTCCTTTTGGCTTTGTTATCCTGTAAAAGCTGACAAGGGAAAATTTTACCGATAACCATACCAAAAACTTTGTTCCGATCCCTCGTTAGGGATCCCTTGCATTCAAAACGTTGCAAAATCCCTTCCCAGGAAATCTGGTTTTTCGAACTTAGTCTTTTTTGGTCTTTTTTGGATGGGCGCACGGAATTACTATGTAACACCAACTTTTGGTGTGCCCCCTTTAAATCCTTTGGCACATATTTTTCAGTGTCAACATGAACTTTTGGTGCGCCTTGTATGTTGAGTCTTCTCTGCGTGCGCCAAGGTGCATGCGCCTTCATGTTAGCACAACTTTTGTTGCACCACTTTTCGGTGCGCCAAAGGGCGCACATAATCTCATGACAACACAACTTTTGGTGCGCCAAAGGCGTGCTTAGTTTCATGCTGGAAAATGCTTTGGTGCGCCAAAGGGTGCATACTTTCCTATGTCGACAGTAATTTTCATGCGCCCTTTATAAAGTTGGTGGTGCATTTATGACTAGCTCACATATATATATGCATTTGCGTGCCCACAAATGTCATTTTCACCAGACACAAGGCACGTGATTTCTTTTCTCTGAGCTTGTCAGCCCCTGCCCTGTCGTTTTCAGCACGTTGTGGACCCGTTTGCAAGATTCTCACTATTTATCCGGGTAAGTGTTCTTGTCTCTTACATGTGATTTGCTTTCTGGTTCTTTGTGCTTGCTGGTTTGGTTTTTGAAATGCATGTGTTGAGCTAGCCCTCCCCCCGTGCTGTCTTTCCTTATTTTCCTCCCCCTCTTTCCAGATCTGCTGGTAGAGGATGTTATCCTAAAACAATGGTTTGTAACCCTTCTAGTTTAAACCATTTCATTACCCAAGTAACCTTTCAAAAGAGGAGAAAGAGGATCTGAACCATGTAAAAACCCCTCTGAGGGTGATTAAGTTCACTATTTTCCTTCGGCGCATCTGTCACCCCTGTAACATAACTAAAATCCGCGCCAATGGTGCACTCATCTTGCCTGCTACATCATAAACTTCTGTGCCCTCAAGGCGCACCTCCTCCATATGCTGCAAACACTAGTCTTGCGCCCTCTATGGCGCACCAAGCTTCCTTGTTGCATCACATAAATCCACGCCTATGGCGCACCCAGCATCTGTGCAACATCAGCTTCATTCACGCTAAGTACAAGGCTTTGAAGGTGTAGGCGCGTCCCTCCTTATAGTAACATTCGTGTTGTGCAAACCCTCCGTGCGCCGCGCCATGTTCCCTTTGGCGCATGAAAAATTCCTGTTACACAAACCATACATGCGCCAAAGGGTGCACCAAATCCCAATGCAACATGAAAAATCTATGCGCCTTTGGTGCATCCTGTCTCCGTGCAACACGATGTTTTCATGCGCCCTTTTGTAAAATGCACCCTGCAGTTTTCATGCGCCATGCACCTTTGGCGCCAGTTTAACCCTTGCAACACCCTTTCCCCGTGCGCCTTACCTATTTAGCCCTGTAAGCTGCAGTTTTCATGTGCCATGCGCCCTGAGCCTCAAAATAACTAACTCTTTCTTCTGTTAAACACTTCAATGGAAAATCAAATGACTGATACAACCTTTCTGCGTTGGGTCTCACTTCTTCTTCATGTAGATCAGCAAATAAACTTGGAAGAACATATGTCAACATCCAGCAAAAGACCTACCAAATCCAAAGGAAAGGCCAAGCTTACAGAAGAAGAGATGAAATATAAATATCAAAGGGTCAGAATGCCCGATTCCCAGGCCGAGTGTAGCCTGGACGTCAGAGACTCAGAATTGGGACATATTGATATGGAGGAATTCTGGGCTAGAACTCAGAAAGTCACAAGGAGTCCATGGATGGACAAACTGATAGGCAGTGCCCTGCACTTCACCGGTGGAATCCCAGTCAGCGCCATCAACAATGAATTCTTGATGGTGATTGCCCAATGTTACAACAAAGACACAAGGTGTGTCGTAAACAGCAAGGGCGAGGTAGTCATTGACCTCACTACCCGTCACTTTGAGATAATACTCGGCATACCTCACCACCGGCATTTTGTGGCCGTCAGTCAAGCAGATTGCATTAAGGCCTGGGATGACAATGCAGATCAGTGTATGCAACTAATGAACGAGGTTTACTTGAAAAACAAAAAGGTAGTAACCCGGTGGCCCCAAATCATCCACCGCAGCGACTTCTCAGAGGAGCTCAGTGACACCATTACGTTCCTGAGCAGGGTCTTCGGGCTTTCTGATGCCCATTATTTCCATAAATGGATGCTGCAGTACTTAGAGACCATGAACAAGAATATGCCTGATCAGCGCTTTTGCTGGGGAGAAATTATAAGCAGCACAATCTCTGAGCAGCTACAACAATTTAGCACAACGGGGACATTCCATATGAACTCCTACGTGGTCTACGCTGCAGCATCAGAGAGGGATTATCCAGGCTTGACGTGGAGTGGAGTTTGGCCTCAGGTCAAGATATACGAGTACTACCCGGAATTGAGGCTGGAGAATAGCATCTCCCAATTTACAAAAATTAACGATGTGTTTTTCTATCACATCATCTGCCTATTGAGGCTGAATATGACTTATGGTCGCACGACCAAAAGCATAGTAGCAGCCACTGAGAAATGGGGGGCCCTGTTCACCCAGTTTCCCATGTTCACCTATCTAAGGGCTGCCAACTTTTTAGGAGAGCCAACCAGGCTACCGAGGTATGCTGGACCTAAACTGATTCTGCTGGAGCTGTCAAGGCAGCTGATCACATACCACGAGAAATGCCTGAAAAGAAAGAAGGGTGGAACTCCTTTCCCCCTCACAGTGGGCCGGTATACATGCTCTACCCACCACAAGGTGAAGGAAATGTTCGCAGAGCTGGAGCTGCTCAATTTAAGACATGATTTCCCAGCCAGGCCTACCTTCAACCCAAGGAGCTGTCTGCCAAGGGCGAAACTTGATCCAATCCACGTCCCTTAGATCGAGGACATTTACATTGACGTCATCCATGAGGTGGAGCTCAGGAGAAAGGATCATTCTCGCCTAGCATTGGCAGAAATCATCCAATACGGGATAGCCATTGTCCCCAAAGGCTTCCAAACTACGGAAGATGAAATAGACAAGGTATATACTGACACAGATGGGGACAATTGGCCCTTTCCGGCCATTGATAGAACTAAGGCCCCTCAGACAATTGAGGAGAGGGTCAAGGAGACTCTGCGTAGGACGGAGCATTGGTGTCGTATGAATGGACTAATCTACCTTGGGGTTGATTTCACAACCTCCCCGTTGGGCAACGCACCTCCACGATCCAAAAAGTAGCCTAAAGGCAAGGGCAAAGGCGTAGAAGGTGAATCCAGCACCATTCAGGAAGAAGCCCCTGAGAGTCCTCCTTCCGCGGCACCCGAGCAGGTAATATCTCTGGTCACACCAGAGAAAGAAGCAGAAGAGGATATTCCCATTGGCCCATCCACTCAGGATGTCGGCATTGCTACAACAACTGAGGTCCCTTCTATCCTTTCTTCTTCTCTTCCTTCCCCTCCTCGAGCGACTCAAGCGACCATCCCTTTGGTCGTGTCTTCTGTCCCTTCTTCTACTGTTTCCCCCGCTTCTTCGTCTATCTTCTCTTCCCTCGCTGATCTGTCCTCCTCCATTTCTTCCCTCATCTCCGAGCTCCCTTCCCTTCCTATGTCTTCCACAGCTGCAGTTTCCCTTCCTTCCGTGGGCACTTCTTCGGCTATTCTATCAATGCCGCCGCCACGTGTCTCCACCTTTTTCCCCTCTACTACTGCAGCTGCCCCCTCCTCTATTTCCGGTCCTTCTACCATGGGTCCAGCTTGGATCTCTCAGCAGCTAAGTCAGCAAAAGAGGAAAGTTCCCATCGCTCTGATGGACTTTTCCGTGATCCCATCTAAGGGGGCGAAGAAGCAGAAGCCTGTCACGTGCTTCTCTCAAAGTGCTGCAGGAGAGAGAGTTATGGAAATCGCATACCCCAATCCCCTCAAAGAGAAAAAGGATCTGTCTCCGACAGATTTTACTGTGACCCAAGTCACAATGGGGACATCTTCCGAAAGTCTTCAAGGGGAGGCTCTTTCTGCAGTTGACGCCCTCTACAAGAAGCTTAAAGAGATAAAGGAAGAGAAAAGGCAACTGAAGGAGCAAAACAAATATCTGCTCCAAGCCTTACAGAAGATGGGTAGTGCGCCTCCCACAACTGCCGCCGAGACTTCTGAGCTTCTCAGCCAGGAGAAAATTAATGAGTATGCCAAGATCGGCGAGTAGGGTATGGCCGTTTCCGCTTGGAGGAGCCAAATCCTCAAAGACAACGAAAAAGTGATCGCTGAGTTCTCCGAATTGTACCTGAACATCAGTAAGGCGAATAAAGAGCTCCAAGCGTTAGCAGGGCCCATATCAGAAGAGTTGGAACATGCCAGACTGCAGCACGAGACCTTCCAACAAATGTTTGACTGTTCAGTCAAAGATCTGGTCAAGTTCGGTGTTTTCGGCCATCCAAGGGCCCTCAACAAAATCATGTCCACTTTGGACTACCGGGTGGATCAGCTAGAATTTATTCTAGAAAAGATTGATAAAGTCAAGGAAGAAGCCCTGGATGCGATGCACCAAATGGAACGGATTGTTCTTAATATGTCGCCAGGGTTACTTACTCCTTCCTTCACTTTAAGGAAAGCTGATGAAACCACCCGGATCTTCAAGGAGATCGCTTCTCAAGGAACGGGGCCAGAGGTCACATTTGACACAGAATCTATCAACAACCTGCTGGCCTGTAGGGACTTCATCGGGTTCCTCATTGAGGCGGAAAAGGACTATTCCAAACTCCCAGAGAAGCTCATAGATGAGCGGGAGACTTGTGAGGTGATTAGTGAGCGGCACAAGGATCCTTCCCAGGATCAACTAGGGCCAATAATCAACAAGTTCATGGAATACCGCTCTCAGTTCCATATCTCGTCACCTGAGCAGCAACAAAAGCCGTCCACCCCCTTTCGGCCGCAGGATGACGATGATGAGTAGCTTCTTCTTCTTCTTCTTCTTCTTCTTCTTCCCTTTCTCTTCTTCGTCTTTCTTTTTGGAAATATCTGGAGTATGTTGATACAAATGATGACGTCATCCATGTTGCATCATGGGATGATGTCATCCATCAAGTTGTAAAAAGTCAACATGACTTTTAGATATTTTGTAAATATCTTTGTAAATAGTTGTTGGCTCCTTTTTGGCCTTCTTTTCTCTCCTTCTTCTATATATACCCCAATACTTGTTGTATTGTGGGATGGATGAATATCTTTCAGATGAAAAATAGAAGTGAAGAAAAAAGACTTTGAGCTTTCTTGTAACAGAAGAAAACAGTAATACAAATATTGAGACTTTGTGCTGAATAGCTGTGTTATGCATCAGACCTTTCTTATGTTAGATCTGTATGTGTTTATTCTGTTAGATTCATATCTACTTTTTTGTCATTTATTCATCATCAGTATTGCTTTGTTTGTTTATGCAAGTAGGTTTGGCTCTGTTTACTACCAATCCCAAAACATAAATCTTCTGACCTTTCTGCTTTGGAATTCATTTCTTTTCTTCCTTCGGACCTGCTCTTTCTTCATCCCCTCTTCCTTTCCTTTCTTTTCGCAGTCGGAAACACCCCTACTGGGATGAGATCCCAAACCCCCGAAGGCAGAATCTGTGAGACTTGCATAGATTCCTGCTAGTAGAATAGCAATAAACCAGTTTCGCTTTGCTGACTCAAAGAGGGGCTATGCCCTGCACACTGTTGGCTCGTCTATCCATAGATCTGTCCAAGCGACAGATTTTCAGACCAACAGTTTTTGGCGACTCCGCTGGGGAACGAACAGATCTATCAGATCTATGATAGTGATAGGATAGAAAATCAGAAAAAATCAGAAAAATCACTATCTGTTTGTAAATCTGAACTTTTTGTTAAAAATCCAAAAATTTGCAAAAGTGCTCTGAATTGAAAATTTTCTTCTGAGATCCATAGATCTGGCCTAGTTACAAATCTTTAGTTCGCTGAGTTTTTATAAAAATCAATATTTTGCCGTAGATCTAAATTTTTGACTGTTTGCTAAAAGTTTGAAACCCTCTGAAAAAAGTCAAAATTAGATCCGAAAATCAGCTTGCTATTCTTCTCTGTCATTTTATCCTCGTCGTTATTTGTCATTAACCGCAATCGGTTTTCTGAAAAGGATAGTTTTTAAATATTTAGAAAAGTATTTGCTGCTGGTTTTTGACAGAAAAACCAGAAAATCAGCAAGTACAGCCAAAAAGAAATTTCAAATCTGTGCCATAACGTTGCAGATCTGGAAGGTACACTGGCGGGTGAACCTTTTACGCGCAGCAGGAGAGCCCGTGGAGAAGCTGATCCTACTTTCGATCTGCTTCAAAGGCATAATTTCAGCATAACACCGGCACGCTTTTCAGCGCTAAGCTCGGCTGACCGGTCATCCAGGAGTGTCTCGCCTTCACGAAGGAAGAATCTTTCGCAAGGGGCATCCACATCCCTTTGTAGTGCCTTGCTGCTCAGCGGAACCATGCTTCCAGCCCGTGTTCTTTTTCCAGCCTTTCAAATGGCGGTACCATGGGGAAATGCTATGGGTCCCTTGGCTTTACCACATCCAGTTCATGCGCTCCCTCACGGAAACCGAAAGAATTTTCCCAAATTTGACGGGAGCAGAAATCAAAGTACAGATTCCCACATATCTGCATTCATCATGTCATGCAGTATCCTGGATGTAACTCACGAGGATGTGTCAGTTCACCTTTTTCTGGAAACTCTACAAGGACCTGCAGCTGAATGGTTTCAGCATTTACCAGCCGGATCTATTACCAATTGGGCCACCTTGCGGGATGCTTTTGAAAACAGGTACAAACCTTCAGAAGATGCATTTGCATTATTATCATGGATCACTCACCTGAAGAAAGAGGCAAATGAGACCATGCGCGATTTTATCACCCGGTTCAATGCACTAATCAACCGTGTCCCTGTTGCCATGCTTCCAACACCGGAGAATCAAAAGTGTTTCTTCGTAAATGCTATGAGCTCAAAAGTTAGTTTCTTGCTCCTCCAGGAACGAGTTGCCACCTTGATTCTCACCCAAGCCGCTGCCATTCGCATAGAAGATAATTTGATAATATCTGGCGAATTGAAAAAGGAATCAGCCAAGCCTAAATCTTTGGGCCCTTCGCCCACTACTTCGTCTGATCCAGCCTTTCAAAAGATGGCAAATGACTTGCTTGCATTGAAGAAGCAGTTGGCCCAGGCCTCCCCCAGTTCCTCTTACCGGGATATTCCGCGGAGGAATTTCGTTCCTAACAATGTTTCACAAAGACCGCGCTTACCCGCAACCGCTCCGTGGTTGGCACTTGAGGCTCCTCCGGTCAACGCTCTGGCCGAAATCGAAGAAGAAGAGCAGTACTATGAAGAACCTTCGTCTCAAGGTGAAGATGATCAAGATGTCGGTGAACCGACTGGCGACTCTACTATTGGATATATGGAATTTGATGAGGAAGAATCTGATGAAGAGGAAGGTACCCAAGGATACGCAAGCGGACAGTCATACGCTGTTTTTACTCGCTCGCAAGGAAAAGAAGCGGAAGTTGCTGCCCATGTCCAGCAGGAGAAGGCCGTGTCAAACGCGCCTCCAACCATTGCTAAAAGAGGTAATCCTCTTCCTACTCAACTCCCTGGCAAATCTTTTACAAGGAAATCCTTTTCCCCCCATCTCCCCTCCAAATCAGTCCTCTCATGTTCCTACCAAGACCAGTAATCCTATTCCACCATCGCGAAGTGAGGGACTCATTCCTTCACCAACGCAACCCTTGGCTGCATTTGATATCATAGATCATGCAAAAAAGACCAAGATCCAAATGTCTGAAGCTGAGTATCTTCAGTCAAATCCCGAACAGCTTGTAAGATTGACCAAGTATATTCAAAGTCAAGCTGTTGTATCTAATCAGGTTTCCCCAAAAGGAATCCTTTCCACTCCCCCTGAATCCCACATAAATGTTGCTTCAACATCGGCATCAGGCAAGATAGAGCCTTTCTATCTCTCCCTCCTAATCAATGGCCACAAGCTGAGTAACTGCATAATTGATTCTGGGGCTTCTGATAACGTCATGCCAGCAAAAGTTGCCCATGCTTTGGGCCTCACTCTTACCAAGCCTTTCGGCAGATGTTATTCCTTGGAAACCAAGCAGGTTCCGTTGATTGGCCAAATTAAAGACGCGCAATTTGCATTTGCGGCATTCCCTGATAAGAGGGTAAAGATGACCATCCTTGTCGCCGACATTCCAGCAGCCTATGGAATTTTGCTGGGAAGAAGTTTCTGCAGTGAAGTTGGTGGGGAAATTCATATGGACTGGTCTAAAGCTAGAATTCCCGTCAAAGGCGTAATGCAGACTTTGGAGCCGGAATCACAAAAGAAGTACTTGGTTACTAGCTCTGAGGACCCCAAAGCTCAAATCCTTTTTGAATCATCAGGGATGGGGAACTATTTCTTGTCTACCGAGTCTGATAAAATGGTTGTCCTCATTCAAGAAGGAGATCTTAACAAGATCTGGACCTTGCAGTTCGATGGCAGCTGCGCAACCAGCGGATGTGGCGCCGGAGCCATGCTAATATCTCCCGAGGAAGAAGTCATTCCTCTCTCTTTCAAGTTGCAGTTTTTTAACACAAATAATACTGCTGAGTATGAATCTTTGTTACTTGGCATGCAAGCCGCAAGGGAAAGAGGGATTAAAAATCTAAAAGTACAAGGTGATGCAGAGTTGGTTGTAAACCAAGTCAAGAGGATTTATCAAGTAAAGAATGAAAGGCTCAGGCATTACCGTAATGCGGTATGGGACAGCATTGAAGAGTTTGATGCTTTTTCGATTGAATCCATTCCAAGAGCCCAAAATGACATGGCCGATTCATTGGCTGTTTCAGCATCCCTCATGCTTCCTCACCCAGGTTTGAGAACAAACAAATACACCATTGAGGTGGTTTTCCACCCGAGCGTGCCAGACAATTCTCAGCATTGGCAGGTGTTCA
Organism: Taxus chinensis; assembly: GCA_019776745.2. Classification (NCBI taxonomy): domain Eukaryota; kingdom Viridiplantae; phylum Streptophyta; class Pinopsida; order Cupressales; family Taxaceae; genus Taxus; species Taxus chinensis. The sequence goes on from CM034156.1 coordinate 417,270,447, forward strand.
ACGATGATAATCAACTCATTGCCTTTCTAGAGAAGGCGGAAAATTTTAAAGAATTACATTTTGAAGGATCTACTTCCACTTGCCGTGAATCAGTCACCAATCAAGGTGATGAATCTGAAGGGAACGACGGCATATGTCAGCTCAAAGGGAATAAAATCCCAAAGGGCCTGGTTTCTCTGGAGCGGTTGTTCGACAGGCACGACCGTTTTGTGAAAAAGAAGAGGCGAGATGACCCTGACTCATCCCCAGAAACCGAACCGGTCAATATAGGTTCGATAGAGCACCCGCAATTTGTGAACATTGGAAAATGTTGCACGCCTGAGGAGAAACAGAAATTTGTCAAGTTGCTGAAAAAATATATGGACGTGTTGGCATGGTCCTATGCCGATCTAAAGTCTTTTAAGCCAAAGGACGTTCAGCATGACATCCCGTTGAAAGAAGATGTCAAAGCCTTTCGCCAGAAGCAGAGGCACTATAATCCTAAGATCTCGGGGACTATCCAGGCTGAAATTCAAAAGATGCTGGATGCGAGAATCATCTTTCCCATCCATCACAGTACTTGGGTAGCAAATATTGTGCCAGTGCGCAAGAAAAATGGTGAGATACGCATATGCGTAGACTTTCGCAATTTGAATCAGGCTTCCTTGAAAGACAACTACCCACTTCCGATAATGGATCAAGTTCTGCAAGCAGTAACTGGATCAGAGATGCTGTCCATGCTTGATGGTTTTTTAGGCTATAATCAGATTGAAGTTTCACCTGAAGATCAATTTAAAACAGCATTCACTACTCCCTGGGGTACATTTGCCTACAGCAGGATGCCTTTTGGCCTAACTAATGCTGGCGCCACTTTTCAGCGGGCCATGGATTTCACATTCAAAGGTATGATGGGGAAAGTCATTGTGGTTTATCTAGATGACTTAACCGTGTTCTCTAAACAACGAAATGATCATTGTGATCATTTGGAGCAAGTATTGGCCAGGTGCCGAGAACATGGGATTTCCCTAAATCCAAAAAAGTCTGTTTTTGGAGTTACGGAAGGAAAGTTGCTAGGGCATGTGGTTAGCAAAGAAGGAACAAAGATAGATACCGAAAGAGTTAAGGCTATTCAAAGCCTTACTCTACCTACAAGCAAGACTGGTGTTCATTCTTTCTTTGGAAAGGTGAACTTTCTCAGACGTTTTGTTCCTGACTTTGCTGAGAAGACTCGTCACATATTGAACATGATGAAGGGGTCACCAACTTTCAGATGGAGCGAAGAGGGGAAAAGGTCATTTGAAGAAATAAAAGCTTCCGTTGCTAATGCACCAGTCCTGGTATGTCCCGATTTCTCCAAGGACTTCATCATGTATAGTTACGCATCTGAGCATACTGTGTCCGCAATATTGATGCAAAAGAATTCGGAGGATGTCGAATCTCTCGATTGCGTTCATGAGTTCTCCCCTCAAGCCTCACGAACTGAAAATGACTCAACTGGAGAAGCATGCCTTTGCCGTTGTCAAAGCAGTGAAGAATTTCAGGTACTACATTCTAAACTCACATACGGTGGTGCTGGTCCCTGACACGGCGGTGAAATCAATTCTAACTCAGCAGGAGTTAGGAAGCTTGCGAGGAAATTGGATCGCAAAGGTCCAGGAGTATGACCTGGATATTAAACCAACCAAACTGGTGAGGGGCAAGGGCCTGTGTCAGCTTATGGCTGAAAACAAAGATTCAGAAAACCCTGATGAAAGGGGTGACTACACCGATGAAGCACAGAACCGGCTGGAAGAACCCGATTCGCTGCCTCTGGTCCTATTTGTTGCGACTAGCGATGAATGGTATTCCAATATCACTTTCTTCCTCACCTACGGTGAATGCCCAATGCACCTAACTGCAAAGGCTATGCACACTATAAAGCTCAGAGCAGCTAAATATGTCATCTGGGATGACGGTTTATATAAGCGTGGGATAGATGGCATCTTTTTGCGATGTGTTGACAAACCTCAGCAGGTAAAACTACTGGAAAGTTTTCACAATTCAGCCTATGGGGGGCATTTCTCTTCCTCCGTGACAGCACACAAGATCATTCGAGCCAGGTACTATTGGCCGACGCTCTTCCAAGATACAGCCACCTGGGTGGCAAAGTGTGAACCTTGCCAGCAATTCGTCGGCAAGCCGAAGTTGGCTGCTTTTCCCCTTAGGCCTGTCATTATCAACGAACCATTCAGGCAATGGGGAATTGATTTTATTGGTGCACTCAATCCTCAATCGAGTGCCAGACATAGCTATGTCCTTACAGCAACGGATTACTTCACCAAGTGGGTGGAAGCCATACCTGTCAAGCATGCCACTTCTGAGGTGGTTTGTAATTTCATTAAAGAAAATATCATTGTCAGGTTTGGCGTTCCAAACAAAATTGTTGCTGATAATGCTTCTAACTTCTCCTCACGGGAAGTTATCAGTTTTTGCTATGAATATGGGATAACTTTGGCTCATGCCTCAGATTATTAACCCCAGGGAAATGGTCAGGCAGAATCCAGTAATAAGAACTTGGTGACCATCATACGGAAGTTAGTGGATGAGAATCAGCGGATGTGGCACAAGTCTTTGTATGACGCTTTGTGGGCCGATCGTATTACTCCCAAGAGGTCTCTCGGCATGTCACCTTTTCAAGTGTTATATGGCACTGATGCCGAGCTTCCCATTTCTGCGGAACTTCCTGCTCTGCGCTTGGCACGAGCTATCGAAGATGAAACTTTCCAGAATTCTCTAGAAAAGAGGATCATGTATCTGGAAGAACTTGAAGAAAAGAGAGTAAGGGTGGTCGACAGGATCACCGAACATCAGAATCAAGTCAAGAGATTGTTCGATAAGAAGGCCAAGCAGAGGGATTTTCAAGTGGGAGATCTCGTCCTTTTGTGGGACAAGCGAAGAGAGCCAAAGGGCATGCACGGAAAGTTTGATTCCCTGTGGAGAGGGCCCTTCAAGATCAATCAGATCAACGGAGAGAATAGCTTCTATCTCTCATATCTGGATGGAACCGAGCTCCCGCTTCCTTATAGCGGGCAACATCTGAAAATTTTCAAGAAGTAGAGCTTGCTCTCTTCTTTGTACAGTTTGCTTTAGTTGTGTGTTTGTTTTCGTCGTGTGTTTGCTTTCGGTTTGTTGTGTGTTCCTTTTTCTCTCCCTCCGGTCGCCCTTGTTTTTGACTCTGTTACCCAATGGATAGGCACATAAGATCTGGGATTCTCTACCCCCGAGTTTGCTCAGGGATAGTCCCCAGAAAGAGCCAGCTGTTATCCTGTAAAATTGACAAGGGAAAATTTTACCGATAACCATACCAAAAACTTTGTTCCGATCCCTCGTTAGGGATCCCTTGCATTCGAAACGTTGCAAAATCCCTTCCCGGGAAATCTAGTTTTTTCGAACTTAGTCTTTTTTTGGTCTTTTTTGGCTGGGCGCATGGAATGACTATGTAACACCAACTTTTGGTGTGCCCCCTTTAAAGCCTTTGGCGCATATTTTTCAGTGTCAACACGACCTTTTGGTGCGCCTTGTATGTTGAGTCTTCTCTGCGTGCGCCAAGGCGCATGCGCCTTCATGTTAGCACAACTTTTGTTGCGCCACTTTTCGGTGTGCCAAAGGGCGCACATAATCTCATGACAACACAACTTTTGGTGCGCCAAAGGCGCGCTTAGTTTCATGCTGGCAAATGCTTTGGTGCGCCAAAGGGTGCATACTTTCCTATGTCGACAGTAATTTTCATGCGCCCTTTATAAAGTTGGTGGCACATTTATGACTAGCTCACATATATATATGCATTTGCGCGCCCACAAATGTCATTATCACCAGACACAAAGCACGTGATTTCTTTTCTCTGAGCTTGTCAGCCCCTGCCCTGTCATTTTCAGCACGTTGTGGACCCGTTTGCAAGATTCTCACTATTTATCCGGGTAAGTGTTCTTGTCTCTTCCATGTGATTTGCTTTCTGGTTCTTTGTGCTTGCTGGTTTGGTTTTTGAAATGCATGTGTTGAGCTAGCCCTCCCCCCGTGCTGTCTTTCCTTATTTTCCTCCCCCTCTTTCCAGATCTGCTGGTAGAGGATGTTATCCTGAAACAATGGTTTGTAACCCTTCTAGTTTAAACCATTTCATTACCCAAGTAACCTTTCAAAAGAGGAGAAAGAGGATCTGAACCATGTAAAAACCCCTCTGAGGGTGATTAAGTTCACTATTTTCCTTCGGCGCATCTGTCACCCCTGCAACATAACAAAGATCCGCGCCAATGGCGCACCCATCTTTCCTGCTACATCATAAACTTCTGCGCCCTCAAGGCGCGCCTCCTCCATATGCTGCAAACACTAGTCTTGCGCCCTCTATGGCACACCAAGCTTCCTTGTTGCATCACATAAATCCACGCCTATGGCGCACCCAGCATCTGTGCAACATCAGCTTCATTCGCGCTAAGTACAAGGCTTTGAAGGCGCAGGCGCATCCCTCCTTACAGTAACATTCGTGTTGTGCAAACCCTCCGTGCGCCGCGCCATGTTCCCTTTGGCACATGAAAAATTCCTGTTACACAAACCATACATGCGCCAAAGGGCGCACCAAATCCCAATGCAACATGAAAAATCTATGCGCCTTTGGCGCATCCTGTCTCCATGCAACACGATGTTTTCATGCGCCCTTTTGTAAAATGCACCCTGCAGTTTTCATGCGCCATGCGCCTTTGGCGCCAGTTTAACCCTTGCAACACCCTTTCCCCATGCGCCTTACCTATTTAGCCCTGTAAGCTGCAGTTTTCATGCGCCATGCGCCCTGAGCCTCAAAATAACTAACTCTTTCTTCTGTTAAACACTTCAATGGAAAATCAAATGACTGATACAACCTTTCTGCGTTGGGTCTCGCTTCTTCTTCATGCAGATCAGCAAATAAACTTGGAAGAACATATGTCAACATCCAGCAAAAGACCTACCAAATCCAAAGGAAAGGCCAAGCTTACAGAAGAAGAGATGAAATATAAATATCAAAGGGTCAGAATGCCCGATTCCCAGGCCGAGTGTAGCCTGGACGTCAGAGACTCAGAATTGGGACATATTGATATGGAGGAATTCTGGGCTAGAACTCAGAAAGTCACAAGGAGTCCATGGATGGAAAAACTGATAGGCAGTGCCCTGCACTTCACCGGTGGAATCCCAGTCAGCGCCGTCAACAATGAATTCTTGATGGTGATTTCCCAATGTTACAACAAAGACACAAGGTGTGTCGTAAACAGCAAGGGCGAGGTAGTCATTGACCTCACTGCCCGTCACTTTGAGATAATACTCGGCATACCTCACCACCGGCATTTTGTGGCCGTCAGTCAAGCAGATTGCATTAAGGCCTGGGATGACAATGCAGATCAGTGTATGCAACTAATGAATGAGGTTTACTTGAAAAACAAAAAGGTAGTAACCCGGTGGCCCCAAATCATCCACCGCAGCGACTTCTCAGAGGAGCTCAGTGACACCATTACATTCCTGAGCAGGGTCTTCGGGCTTTCTGACGCCCATTATTTCCATAAATGGATGTTGCGGTACTTAGAGACCATGAACAAGAATATGCCTGATCAGCGCTTTTGCTGGGGAGAAATTATAAGCAGCACAATCTCTGAGTAGCTACAACAATTTAGCACAATGGGGACATTCCATATGAACTCCTACGTGGTCTACGCTGCAGCATCAGAGAGGGATTATCCAGGCTTGACGCGGAGTGGAGTTTGGCCTCAGGTCAAGATATACGAGTACTACCCGGAATTGAGGCTGGAGAATAGCATCTCCCAATTTACAAAAATTAACGATGTGTTTTTCTATCACATCATCTGCCTATTGAGGCCGAATATGACTTATGGTCGCACGACCAAAAGCATAGTAGCAGCCACTGAGAAATGGGGGGCCCTGTTCACCCAGTTTCCCACGTTCACCTATCTAAGGGCTGCCAACTTTTTAGGAGAGCCAACCAGGCTACCGAGGTATGCTGGACCTAAACTGATTCTGCTGGAGCTGTCAAGGCAGCTGATCACATACCACGAGAAATGCCTGAAAAGAAAGAAGGGTGGAACTCCTTTCCCCCTCACAGTGGGCCGATATACATGCTCTACCCACCACAAGGTGAAGGAAATGTTCGCAGAGCTGGAGCTGCTCAATTTAAGACATGATTTCCCAGCCAGGCCTACCTTCGACCCAAGGAGCTGTCTACCAAGGGTGAAACTTGATCCAATCCACGTCCCTCAGATCGAGAACATTTACATTGACGTCATCCATGAGGTGGAGCTCAGGAGAAAGGATCATTCTCACCTAGCATTGGCAGAAATCATCCAATACGGGATAGCCATTGTCCCCAAAGGCTTCCAAACTACGGAAGATGAAATAGACAAGGTATATACTGACACAGATGGGGACAATTGGCCCTTTCCTGGCCATTGATAGAACTAAGGCCCCTCAGACAATTGAGGAGAGGGTCAAGGAGACTCTGCGTAGGACAGAGCATTGGTGCCGTATGAACGGACTAATCTACCTTGGGGTTGATTTCACAACCTCCCCATTGGGAAATGCACCTCCACGATCTAAAAAGTAATCTAAAGGCAAGGGCAAAGGCATAGAAGGTGAATCCAGCACCATTCAGGAAGAAGCCCCTGAGAGTCCTCCTTCCGCGGCACCCGAGCAGGTAATAACTCTGGTCACACCAGAGAAAGAAGCAGAAGAGGATATTCCCATTGGCCCATCCACTCAGGATGTCGGCATTGCTACAACAACTGAGGTCCCTTCTATCCTTTCTTCTTCTCTTCCTTCCCCTCCTCGAGTGACTCAAGTGACCATCCCTTTGGTCATGTCTTCTGTCCCTTCTTCTACTGTTTCCCCCGCTTCTTCGTCTATCTTCTCTTCCCTCGCTGATCTGTCCTCCTCCATTTCTTCCCTCATCTCCGAGCTCCCTTCCCTTCCTATGTCTTCCGCAGCTGCAGTTTCCCTTCCTTCCGTGGGCACTTCTTCGGCTATTCTCTCAATGCCACCGCCACGTGTCTCCACATTTTTCCCCTCTACTACTGCAGCTGCCCCCTCCTCTATTTCCGGTCCTTCTACCATGGGTCCAGCTTGGATCTCTCAGCAGCTAAGTCAGCAAAAGAGGAAAGTTCCCATCACTCCGATGGACTTTTCCGTGATCCCATCTAAGGGGGCAAAGAAGCAGAAGCCTGTCACGTGCTTCTCTCAAAGTGCTGTAGGAGAGAGAGTTATGGAAATCGCATACCCCAATCCCCTCAAAGAGAAAAAGGATCTGTCTCTGACAGATTTTACTGTGACCCAAGTCACAATGGGGACATCTTCCGAAAGTCTTCAAGGGGAGGCTCTTTCTGCAGTTGATGCCCTCTGCAAGAAGCTTAAAGAGATAAAGGAAGAGAAAAGGCAACTGAAGGAGCAAAACAAATATCTGCTCCAAGCCTTACAGAAGATGGGTAGTGCACCTCCCACAACTGCCGCCGAAACTTCTGAGCTTCTCAGCCAGGAGAAAATTAATGAGTATGCCAAGATCGGTGAGCAGGGTATGGCCGTTTCTGCTTGGAGGAGCCAAATCCTCAAAGACAGTGAAAAAGTGATCACCGAGTTCTCTGACTTGTACCTGAACATCAGTAAGGTGAATAAAGAGCTCCAAGCGTTAGCAGGGCCCATATCAGAAGAGCTGGAACATGCCAGACTGCAGCACGAGACCTTCCAACAAATGTTTGACTGTTCAGTCGAAGATCTGGTCAAGTTCGGCGTTTTCGGCCATCCAAGGGCCCTCAACAAAATCATGTCCACTCTGGACTACCGGGTGGATCAGCTAGAATTTATTCTAGAAAAGATTGATAAAGTCAAGGAAGAAGCCCTAGATGTGATGCACCAAATGGAACAGATTGTTCTTAATATGTCGCCAGGGTTACTTACTCCTTCCTTCACTTTAAGGAAAGCTGATGAAACCACCCGGATCTTCAAGGAGATCGCTTCTCAAGGAACGGGGCCAGAGGTCACATTTGACACAGAATCTATCAACAACCTGCTGGCCTGTAGGGACTTCATCAGGTTCCTCATTGAGGCAGAAAAGGACTATTCCAAACTCCCAGAGAAGCTCATAGATGAGCGGGAGACTTGTGAGGTGATTAGTGAGCGGCACAAGGATCCTTCCCAGGATCAACTAGGGCCAATAATCAACAAGTTCATGGAATACCGCTCTCAGTTCCATATCTCGTCACCTGAGCAGCAACAAAAGCCGTCCACCCCCTTTCGGCCGCAGGATGACGATGATGAGTAGCTGCTGCTTCTTCTTCTTCTTCTTCTTCTTCCCTTTCTCTTCTTCGTCTTTCTTTTTGGAAATATCTGGAGTATGTTGATACAAATGATGACATCATCCATGTTGCACCATGGGATGATGTCATCCATCAAGTTGTAAAAAGTCAACATGACTTTTAGATATTTTGTAAATATCTTTGTAAATAGTTGTTGGCTCCTTTTTGGCCTTCTTTTCTCTCCTTCTTCTATATATACCCCAATACTTGTTGTATTGTGGGATGGATGAATATCTTTCAGATGAAAAATAGAAGTGAAGAAAAAAGACTTTGAGCTTTCTTGTAACAGAAGAAAACAGTAATACAAATATTGAGACTTTGTGCTGAATAGCTGTGTTATGCATCAGACCTTTCTTATGTTAGATCTGTATGTGTTTATTCTGTTAGATTCATATCTACTTTTTTGTCATTTATTCATCATCAGTATTGCTTTGTTTGTTTATGCAAGTAGGTTTGGCTCTGTTTACTACCAATCCCAAAACATAAATCTTCTGACCTTTCTGCTTTGGAATTCATTTCTTTTCTTCCTTCGGACCTGCTCTTTCTTCATCCCCTCTTCCTTTCCTTTCTTTTCGCAGTCGGAAACACCCCTACTGGGATGAGATCCCAAACCCCCGAAGGTAGAATCTGTGAGACTTGCATAGATTCCTGCTAGTAGAATAGCAATAAACCAGTTTCGCTTTGCTGACTCAAAGAGGGGCTATGCCCTGCACACTGTTGGCTCATCTATCCATAGATCTGTCCAAGTGACATATTTTCGGACCCATGGATAACTGGCGTCGATAGGGTCGGGGTGAAAGGAACTTAATAATATCTAATTGTGGGGATTTAACTGAAGCTAAATAGAGATGGAAGGATGGATGGGGAGGTTTGTATAAGTCTCAGGTATACTCAGAGGTAGGTAGCATGTAAGAATGGGTGATTTGGTGGTGTGGGTAGAGGAATGGTTGAATCTACAAGCAAGTAGGAGATGGGAAATGGACATGCAAAGTATAAAATGATAACAAAAGTAACAAAGGCTATTATACTGAAATGGAGTATGCTAGTAGAAGGTATACTTACTGTGATACATGTTTGATAACTGAATGGTGATGGAATTTGATCAAAATAATGGTGTTTGGTGGCACATTAGTTCTTCCTAGAATGATTCCATGAGCACAATACCTATGGATTTGTCCTGTTGCTGGTTGTGGATGTTTGGGTGCATGAAAAGACTTTGGTTCTCCTTGCATGCATCTCTCTTCTCATCTCCTTGATCTCAGAATGTGCCAATAAATTAAAAACAAGGTTGATAAGGTGAATAAATGGTAATTGACGATGGTTCTGGGTTGACCAACATCAGTTTAGTGGTGACCAGCATCAGTTAAGGTGAGATTCCCTAGGTTTACTAAAAATGGCAGATCTCACATATTTTGGATTAGGTTTGTTCCTTTTTCTGCGGATCCAAATGATGTTACCTTTTTATGAGCATGAAGGTGGTTAGAGGGATAATAGGCATTTATTTTTAGGGTTAAAATAAGTCTTAGCTCATTAAGGTAAGTGGTACCAAGTCTTAGTTAGTAATGCAAACATGTCAAGAATAGGTCTAGGGTGAGGTGGAAATTAGCTTAAATAAAATAATTAAGTAATAAATATTGTGAGGATGGGTATTAATTTAATTAAGTTAATTAAATTAATATTAATGTGGGGTGAAAGGGGTCATGGTTAGGTGGATATGTTTGAGTTGGTTATTCGATAGGGGACAAAGGGGAGTGTGACCCAATTTTGGTGTCTACACTATTCCAAGCTCATTAATTAACAAAGACCAAGTCCCTACTCCCCTTAACCAACTAGGACATATTCTAACCCTAATCTTAATTGCCTATTATCCCTCTAACTACTCTATTGCTCCATTTAGCTCCATTCCATACTTTTGACCCATAACCAAAATATCAATCATGCCATATTTGGGAGGAATCAAGTTATTTTTAGCAGATATGACCTTTTATCCCTAACCAAAGATGGTTATTCCTTAGATAGCATCGGTTACCTAACCGTCATCGGTTAACTTAAATAAGATTTACAAAATCTTTGTTCAGGTTTTGAATCTCATTTTCTAGATCTTGCGACCTTGCATCCTAACTCATGATATATCTAGTGATCTTTTGACATACCATAGGCTCTTACAACATTCAAACACCACACCATTCATCAAAAAATTAATCAAGAGCTCCAGTGCACTCATAGGGAATCACCATGCCCTCCTGCCACTGTTGCATTCATTCAGGACCACTTTCTCTTACAACCATCACCAACACCTACTTTCTACCTACATTATATGAGTAAGTACATTCCTCCTTTTTCATTGGTGTTGATAGATTAGTTCCTTATTACTTATTTGTTTCATCCCATACTTGACCATGCCTAGATCTCTCCCACAACACCTCCATTCAATTATATGCTCATTTTACCCTTCATACCTTACCCAAACACCCATTTTATTACCTCTGAGTCCTCATAAACATCTTACAACCTTAAAAAACCTTATCTCACTCTCTATACAATCATATAGATCTTCCATCAACCCATTTTTAATATTTCTACCTATTTTACCCTACCAACACCGGTCACCCAACTGGCATCGGTTATTATCAGTACCAACATTGGTCATACAATTGAGACCGGTCTCTATGACTGGTGATTTCCTCCAAACGAATAACCTAATTTACCTATCCAAAATATCTCAAAACCTCCCAGAACCTCAACTAGACCTTTACAACACTCTCTATCTTACCTGTTGACCTTGAACTATCAATCACCATCTTTAGATTTAGTCTTATATGCCTTTATTAGAATAGATTTGATTTACTATTCTTGTGTAGGATGCCTTAACTATACAACTACAATAGGTGTCTTTATTAGCATTAACCTATTTTAAAATGTGGATTGATAGCCTTCTAGGAAGCACCCCGATTCCTGGATCTAGCTTCCAATAGGCAATCCACCAACTGAGATTTTTAATCATTGTTTTGGTCTTGTGTTCTATTTCAAGTCGTTCCTCCTAGCCAAAGTGAAGATCTTCGCAATCAGCTTTGTCAACATTCAACACGTGCACAAGCTATATTCGACGTTCTACATGTATTCCTCCTCGCCTTTACCTCTTATCTATTTTATCTCTACTTTGCAATGGAACAATATTAAGGTATTAGTTATAATTCTCTTAGCATAGTTAAATAATACATTGATACATATGGCATGCCTAGTTGGATGGATTCATAGTCTCTTTGATTTTAATGAGTTTACTATTTTTTCTCAATTTTTTCTAACCCAAATCATGCACATGTGAAATAGGTTAAAATTATTAGGTTATTTCACTAACTTTATATGCATTGAGTCTCTCTTATGGGGTTTATTATAATGGGTTGTCATTGGATTTGAGATAAATTAAGAAAAAATTGAGCTTTTTGAAGTTGCATACGTCAGAACTCTATATTTAGATGTCATCTATTGGTACACAGGAAGGTAAAATTTTCAGGGGCACGTACACACCAAAATTTACACATAGGTGTTCAGAAGGGTGCGTACGTATTGATATCCATGCGTCTACATTTTGTCACTAATAGTACCCTATTTTAGTTATAGCCAGGCCCGCGTATGCATTAAAAAGTGCACACACACATTGTTCTGCATGCGTACATGAAATTTCATCCTCTGTGTTGTCTTGCATTCTACTTATCCCTGCCTATATTTAATCTTACATGTATGCATCCATATATGTGCATATATATTTGCTAGTCCTCTGCTTTGACTCTAGTTGACAATAAAATGCATGCATAAAAAACCCCACGTACACATCTCTTTAGATGCGTACATGCTCCGGATCTCTATCTTTTTAGCATAAGCACATACACATCTATATCCATGCACACACGCTGAAAAGGGCCTGCGGGCTTCATAACAAAAATTTGAGGTCTAATTTGAAATTTGTAAAAGCTTGTGTTCTTGATGTGCTAACTCCTTCTAGGTTATTTTGATATTAACTTATGTTTTGTAGGGTATTTTTTAATACTTTTTTCTAATTTGACTTGTTTAAGGTTAATGAATGTTGCATGCTTGTCTATAAGATTAGAGTTGCGTATGCTCTTCCCTCACACCTTTTAGGAGATCTTGGGAATCAAAAACAATTTATACATCTACTTTATGCTTTCAAAAATAGAACATTATACTTATTGCTAAGGGAGTGAATGCCAAGTTGGCCAAAAAAAACAAATCGTGCATTTAGATTAAGTGTTTTTCCATTGTTGATTAAATAGTTGGATTCCACGTCACGTATGCTCTTCTCTTGCATCTTAGGATGATCTTGAGAATCAGAAATGATGCCTTAGCATCTTTTGTTTATGGAAAAATACTAAAATGCTTTGTGCATGACCTAAATATGCTTGTCAAATAAAGGGGAATTGAAACAAACTTTCTAATTACACGTGTGATTGTAGGTTTCCAAATGGTGAAAGAATAAACCACATTAATTCTCAAAGATACATAGCATACCATATTAATCACATTGTATATGTAGGTTCGCATAAGGGTACACCCTCTCTAATTAACTAGGACATAATCCCTTTGGAATAAGCCTTAATCTATGACAATGGGGGTGGTCCTAGGAACCCTAAAGTAGTCCATGCAAGAGGGAACCTTGTGGATGAAACGGGAAGTGCTCCGCATACTTACTTGACTAGTTTACCTTTGTGAGTTAGAGTCAAAGTTATCCTTATCGCAACCCTAGTGATAGTATATGATGAACACATTAATTTCTTACTTTAATTAAAGGGGGTAAAGTAAATTTGAGATAACACAAGACTAGTTATTGCAACTTTCTTGGTAAATCACACTCGCATTTAGATAACTTGTGACACCTAGTTGAGTGAACAACCTAGGAAGATATCTTGACTTGGAGCCATCTTGGGTGTACTAAACCAATAATTATTGCGATTTTTCACAAAGGGAGAATGTTTTCAGAGTTGAAACTTTGTTATCGAACAAAGGAAGAGTCCATAAAATTTCAATCTATACATCATTCACCACAAAATTTATGAAGCATCACTTTTTCTTTGTTTTTCAGTCACCATAAGGTGGGGCGAAATTTCACCGAGGTGAGTTCAACCAATTTTCAAACCCACTTTATCTACTTCCTTCTTATTTCTTTTAACACTTTATTCATTAAAAGAAGAGAAAGCATAGTTATGTTATCAATCGATCGTGTCCACCACTTTTACACCCGTTTACATTTGTCCTTGCTTAAGACTGGATGGTAAACATTAAAAGTGTGTTGGTAAATTTTCATATCTTAATATCCATTTGATCTTGATACCCAAGTCAAAATTTTCATTGTATTTAGGCTTGATTCTTCACTTGATTCTCCTTTTAAGTGTTACATTTCTTGTATCTTATCACTAAATTTTTGATACTTACATCTTGTTTCTTGAAAAAATCAACCTAAGTGTCTATATTGTAATGTTATGCTAGGTGCATCTTGGAAATTACTTGGTATAATTTAGCCTTGGTTTGATTTCAAACATTACCTTGATTTAGAAAGGTGTTTTTGTTACCTTTGGTGAACATATCTTAGTGGTATTGTTGCATTGTTCATATTCATAACCCCCACTTTTTGGAAGTTAGGTCTTGCTTGGATTTAAACTCACTTTAAGTATACTTTGTTTCAAAATCATACCAACCTCTTGTTATTATTTACGCGTTGTTCATATTTTTGAACACAACATAAGTGGTGACATTTCATTGATAATTTTAAATGTCAAATTACCATTTGGAAACAACTTAGGAAGTACTTCATTGATTTATCAGTTTAAAATAAACCTTGTGTGATTGTGTCTTATGATTATTCATCACTTTGAATTATATATTTAGGAAAATCATTTTGATCCCTTGATTTATTAACATTCATTATTCTTTGGAAAATTTAAATTCTTTGTGCAACCTTCATAAAAATATCATTATAAGTCTTCACTTAGGTTTGATTATACCATTGGAAAAATTTAACAAAAACACCTTAGTGAAATTCTCATTTTTTAGGGCCCCCATAACAAGAATGGGAGCTAAGAGACAAGCATGGGAAACATCAATCAAACAAGGGTCAAATCCCTTTATTAGTAATGATCTAGGACCTCTTTTCTCCAGAGAAAAGGAAGAAGAGGAGATGGTAGACCATAGTGGTGAAAAATTGGGATTACTACACATGGATTTCGAATTTGACCACACCCAATTAGATGAGCTCCTCTTTCTAAAAAATATAGATTACTCATAAGAGTTGTGGAATTAGATGCTATAATGCCAACTGAAAATGAAATTATTTCACCTAAAAATAATAAGGAAGAATGCCCCCTCATTAATATGGACGCAATTTCGGGACATGAACAAGCTTCCACCACAAACACTCAACATGATAACATAGGTGGTTTTAAAATTCCACTCATAATATTTCCACATAGAATAATAGTGGAACAAGAAAACACAGAACAACCTCTTCAACATGAAAATGAAGAGGAACCTCCAAATGAATAAATAACTATACAACAAAAAATTCAACACCTTAGTCAAAAATTAGCTTTCCTAACGTCCCATGTGTAGAAAGAGACAAACAAAAACCCGCATCAAGAAAAACCTAAGGTTAGAAATAATGAGTTTCAGAAAAAATATCAAGAGGGAAAAATGTCAAAAAATAGTTGCATGTATATTCCAAATTCCCCCACTAAGGAGTAACTTCTTACACAAGAGATACAATCTATGAAAGGAACACTTACAAGTCTTCAAGAAATCAACATGGGAGATAGCAAAAAGTGTTAGTATGAAGAGCTATGAACTTATCCATTTGATAAGGCTATGTTTATCCAACCCTTTCCTAAGAAATTTAATATCCCAAAATTTGAAAAATATAAAGGAAACGTTGATCCATAAGATCATGTAAAATATTTTTACATGGCATGCCAAGAAGTGGCCTACAATGAAAACTACCTCATACAACTATTTCTAAAAAGTCTTGCAATACAAGCACTAGAGTGGTTCATTTGTTTACCTCGAGGGTCTATCTTCACATGGCCCGAACTAGTGGAAATATTTGTGTGATATTTCTCTTTTAATGTGGAAAGCAATAGAACCATGTTAGACTTATGTAATTCCAAACAGAAACCAAATGAAACCTTTACAAGTTTCCTACAAATATTATGGGGGCTAGATAGTCACCTCGCTTGCTTTATCCCTAAAAAATTAACTTGTTAGCATCTTTATACCAAACCTAAATATAGACATAACCTTTCATTTACAGATGCATTGTGTTCAAAACTTTGAAGAGGTCATCGATAAGGACACATAAATAGAAAAAGTCCCTAATTAAATAAGGGACACTTAAACCATTTTCACAAGACAATCAATCTTCCAAACCTATGGACAAGCCCAAGATCTTTAATAAAAATAAAATTTTCATGGGTGATGGAATTAAGGATTGTAAACGCATACAAATATTCCAAGTTAGTCCAGCTTGTAAACTGATCAAAGGGCCAATCCAACCACAAGTTAAATGAAGAGCATTCAATCCCTTGACGGAATCCTTGTCTAACATCTTAAAACAACTAGATGTAGTGAACATGGTGACATATCCCATAATGGCACCCTTTGAACACAATGCTCTGAAACCTTCATGGTATAAAGAGCATGAGCATTGTGATTTTCATCGTGTAAAAGGACATAAAACGAACAAATGTTTAATACTTCACCACTTCATCCAAGATCTTATTAATAATGGGGAGATAGAACTCAATTCACCATAATCAAATCAAACACCAAATCAAAATATGGGAATCTTCAAGGAGCCTTTCCCAAAACATGGTAAACTAGGTGAGAACAATATGGATCAGGGAGAGTCATCCCAAAGCTATAAAGCCACCAATTATGTTTATAAAAATGATAACAATCAATATGAATCACTTATTATATGTGTTCTCTCATTTAACAAACGTGTTAATACAATTAGGTTAAAGGGTAGATATTTTATTGTGGTAACAAGGCACACTCCTCTCGTGATCCCAAAATCTCTAGCGACTCCTTAGGATAGTCAATACAATATCATAGACCAACTTGAGAAGACATCTGCTAAGATTTCAATCTTATATCTTCTCAAAATATCAAACATACATAAGGAAATCCTTTATAAAACTCTCTAGGGGTCAAGAGTGTCAACTAAAGTAGATCCTTCACACTTACATGTTGTGGTGGAAAATATTACACCAAGTGAACATGTTACATTCAACCACAACAAAATCCATAATGAAGATCATACACATAACCTTCCTCTATACATAAAATTATTTGTTACTTGTTGAAAGATAAAGAGGGTACTTGTGGATAGTGGGTCAGGTTTAAAATATGCATGTTGAAACTAATTAAATAGTTGGGACATAGAGAAGAAGATCTAGAGTCCCACATCATCACCATAACCACTTATGATAATGCAGAATAGGAATCCGTTGGTAGAATAACACTGCCAATGGAAGTAGGGCCCACTTGCCACAACACAAAATTTCATGTCTTAGACCTGGAGCTTCAAGACAATATTATTATTTTTCACCCATGGATTCATGCCATATAGGCCATACCATTGAAATTTCACAAATGTATCAAATTGAGATACAAGGAACACACTATACTATTCAAGGAGATCCATAACCCTTCACCCACTATAGATCTCTAAATAGCTTCACATGAAGGAATGCATATGAATGTCCCTCCACTGATATTGATGTCCCCCTTCAGTCTGAAGATTTGGAGTCAAGAGTGGTTTGAGACTCTTTAACTTCTTTTTCTTGTGATGCTACTACACTACCTCTCCCTTTGATTCATGGGAGATGAAAATTATTGAATACGGTTGTGGAGAATATAATATTTTATAGGCCCTCCTAGTATCAGATCTATCCTTATCACCTAGAACAAGAGGCAAGCCCAACTACCACTTCAAATGGCCTTCAGATGAAAAAACAATTGGTACATAATTACCTTGAGATCTATTTATAGAAGATAAATTTCTAGACCCTCTTACAATTTGGCCCCCCATAGACACTGAGCCTACTTGCACTCAAAATACAAAATACACAAGTCTAGTAGAATGATGTACTCCATGGGTTACAAAGGCCTCAGATGTGGAAAATTTGAACAAGTGAACCGGTCCCACTTCCAAATTTTAAAATAGAGAGATATGGTTTCAGCATTAGAACTTATATATCTCACCCCTTGGATCAAGATGTTATCTAATCTGAACACGAGGATAGATATTTTCATTCAGATAGCAACACATATTCCCACAATAGCCAATATGAGGATTTTTCCTCTATGAACCTTTTCATGGAAACCAATATCCTTACCATAACCCTTGCCAATCCAAATGTTGACCTTATATAACCTAACCTTGTCAATTGAGACCAAAAACATCACGTGCCCCTAGATATATTTCACAATGATAAGGCTATTACAGAATTTATAGGCATACGGGACACTATTCTTATTGGAGATCAAAAGAATGGTTTATTCATTAACCTAGAAACCTACACGTACTTTAGAGAGGAGGCCCAGCTTCATGGTCAAAAAATCTAAGATAAAGTGAGGGAAAATGTTCCTCTAAAAATCCTTGGCAAAAACATAAGTGTAAGTCGCATAGTGAAAACCTCTTTGAGGCACTGTCTGACCAAAAAATAAAAAATCAATGGACAAAATAAGTGACCATGATGAGGGTGAAAGTCTTGTTGAGAAGCCATTAGAAGAAGATCTCAACCTTCCTCCCGATTCTACGTGTATGGAGGATATGTAAAACATGCTTGTGGAAGAAACTATTGATGTTAATATTGGAAAAGAAGAAGAACCAAAGATATTCAAGCTGGGAGCTTCACTTTTAGCACATGAACAAAAATTTTTGCTATCCTTCTCAGATAATTTGTGGAAATATTCACATGGTCTTATGTGGACATTCTGGAATTAGATCCATCTTTAGTAGTGCATAAATTAGTTTTGCATGCAGACACAAAGCCCATTAAATAGAAGATATGGAAAATACATCCATGAGTGGCCCTTCTGGTTAAAGAAGAGTTAGAGATACTGTTAGCAACATGGTTTATTAGACCCCTTTGAATACTTAGAGTAGATATCAAACATATTTCTAGTTCAAAAGAAACCTATTAGAATTAGAATATGCACTGACTTTTGAGATATCAATAAGGTGTGTGCTAGAGATGATTTTCCTTTTCCCAACATCAACATGATTTTTGATTTGACTAGAGGTTACGAAATGTTGTCTCTTATGGATGGATTTTCTAGGTACAACTAAATCAAAATAGTAGAGGAGGATCAACATAAGATTTCCCTTACAACTCCTTGGGGAACATTTTATTATTAGGTAATGCCCTTCGGCATTAAAAATGCCGGTGCAACTTATCAAAGAGAAATGGCTGTAATATTCCACGACATGCTCAACGAGATCATAGAGGACTCTATGGATGATATACTTGACAAATAAAAGAAAATAGAAGACCATCCTGAAGCCTTGAGATGAATTTTTGAACTTCTTTGATAATACAAGGTGTAGTTAAATTTGAAGAGGTGTGTCTTTGAGGTGTTATCAGGGAAGGCAGTAGGATTCATTGTCTCAAGAAGAGGGATCAAAGTAGACCTAGTTAAAGTAACAATTATTACTAAAACACCTCCTCCTAAGAAAATCAAATAGATGTACAACTTGCAAGTAAAAATACAAGCAATCTTCCACTTTATCTCGCAACATGAGGAGAAAATTTAACTCCTTCACCCATTTATTTAAAAAGGACGTTGAATTCATTTGGGGAGCAGAGCAATAGTAGGCCTTTTCCATGCTCAAACAATACTTAGAGAATCCACTAGTCCTTATGCCGCCAACTCTAGGTGAGACACTTTTTTTATACATATCTACAACCCAACTTTATATTGGATCCTTACTTGCTCAATATGACCTAAGCCAGAAAGAAAAATTAGTGTACTATATCAGTCGTACTCTAATTACATATGAGATCAAATATCCCAAAATTGAAAAATCTTGTGTGGCCATTGTTTTAATCTTCCAAAAAATTCACCATTATCTGTTGAATACTAAAACCAAGCTTATATCCAAGGTTTATTAAATACATGTTGTCAAAACCCACCCTTACTAGTAGGATGGCTAAGTGGATCATCCTACTCAGTTCATGTTATATTGTTTATGTAAACCAAAAGTCTGTAAAAGGACAAGTGCTTGCAGACCAACTGGAGGAGGCACCCTTACCTAGAACAAAGCATGTTTGTCTAGACCTACCAAATGCATCATTAATATACATTGAATATTTTTTCATATGGTAAGTACACTTTGACAGAACCTTTACTTTCCATGGTTTGGGGGCAGATGTAGTGATAATCACTCCCATAGGAGACCCCATACCTCAAACTTTCCATCTTGGGTTTCCATGCATAAATAATATTACAAAATTTGAAGCACTCATCATTAAGATGAAGCTAACTATAAAATTGAATACCCACCATCTTAAAATCATTGGTGACTCACAACTTATTTTCAAGCAAGTCAAAGATGAGTATAAAGTCAAGGATGACAAACTCATCCCATATAAAAATTTGATGGAAACTATAAGACAATATTTTGTGCACATCACCTTTGAAAAAAATCTAAGGGCAAAAAGCAATATGAAGATGCAATGGAAACAATGTGTTCTATGCTACGGATTCCACCAGAAAGAAATAATATGCCATTTATTGTTGAAAATATATGTCAACCTTTATATGAAATTTTGGAATCATGCTTGGCATGTGAGGTTATTGGTCCCTTTTCCCTATGGTAAGAGCCCATCTTTAACTACCTCCAAAGTGGTACCTTTCCTCCCAATATCAACCATTCTAAAAAACAAAGACTTATCCGCAAAATATCTCGTTATACAATCCTAAGAGGCACCCTTTATCATCATGGCTATGATGGGAATTTTTTGTGTTGTTTAGATGTAGTAGAGTTAGTACAAGAAATCAAGGAGGTACACAAAGGAGTGTACGAATCTAGTACAAATAGGATGGTCTTAGAAAAAATGTTGTTAAGGGTAGGTTATTACTAGCCTACCATGGAGATAAATTGCTACAATAATGTAAAGAAGTGTGTATTATGATAGAAATAAGGGAACTTCATCCATGCACCATCACAACCTCTACAGCCAATCACAACACCATGG
The DNA here is from genome assembly GCA_019776745.2 of Taxus chinensis. Lineage (NCBI taxonomy): Eukaryota > Viridiplantae > Streptophyta > Pinopsida > Cupressales > Taxaceae > Taxus > Taxus chinensis. Next base: position 417,291,052 of record CM034156.1, read on the forward strand.
CCATTCTCTAAATGGGGATTAGACGTAATAGGGAAGCTCACCCCTACTTCATCAGATAGTCATACCCACATTATAAAGACCACAAAATATTTCACCAAGTGGGTGGAGGATGTTCTGTTGACATATGTTACAGGTGCTCAAATATCAAATTTCATCATGAATCACCTCATCTTCTATTATGGAATTCATTCTACCATTGTTGCAGAGAATGGAAAATATTTTAAGAACAAAACATTAAAATATCTATGTCAACACTTTCAGATACACTTAAAGTGGTCCATGCCATATTACCCTTGAGGTAATGGGAAAGAAAAATATAATAATACAAAACTTGTTCAAATCATGGAGAAAATGGTGAGAAAAATAGGTCACAATTGGAATTTACAAATTCACCCTGTCATCTAGGCTTAAAGGACCTCCATTCGCACCCCTACTGGTGTGACACCTTATTCCTTAGTTTTTGGAATGAAATCCTTCATCCTCCCTAGAAATAGAGCTTCCCTCCCCGAGAATATATCTTGGAGAATATCTAGATAAATATGAGGATTACAAAGTGGATAGACTTGCAAAACTGGAGCTACTTGATGAAAGGCGCATCCATGCACTCAACCATCTCAAAGTATATCAGAACCGAGTGTCATGGAGCTACAACATGACGATCATACCTCGTCATTTTGAGGTCATAAATTTTGTGTTGAAGGAAAACCAATTCAATAAAATGGTGGAAAGATAAAATAAAGGAAAGTTGGAACCTCATTTGTTAGGACACTATGTGATTGTGGAAAAATTTGGGTTAGGAGCAGACAAACTTGACCATCTTGACGGAGATGAGCTGTGAGAGCCCATAAACACCATGCACCTCAAGCCTATTCTATGCTTAAACATGGTGTAAAAATTCAAAAAACAACAAATAAAGTAAAAAACTATGAAAATAACAAAAAAATGTAAAAAGAGAAAAGAAAAAGAGAAAATAGGTCATCCAAATGTGAAAACCACACAATTATAGAACTTTGGATAAGTCCCTCGGTGTAAACCAGTTTCCAATGCCTTGGGGGGATTCATTGTTCACAAGCATATTACGTTTTAGGGGTACCTTTACTTAGCTTAGAGCCAGTCATGTATCTACATCTGATATTCCTTATGAGCCTATTATGTTAAAGATTTGATCCAGCTGATTCTCCTCTTCTTTGTCTGTGAAGAGAATGCCTTTGTATAGTACTATCTAATGTTGGGGGTACCTTCGCAACTTTATCTTCTTGTATATAACATGTGGCATCTTCTTTTTTATATTCCCATCTACCATTGGGGTCATCCAAGTTTATTGGTTTCCTGTACATAGATTTGGAAAACCTTTGAAAATCACAAAAACATTCATATTAGATTTGAAAAACCCAAAACATTTGAAAACCATAAAATACCAAAAAAATAGAATTTTTTTTCGCACAACTCCCAAAAACAATACAAAACAGGTTGAAAACAGTCTTACAAAAACATAGTAGTGGTTTACTTGCCGTGTTTCTTTGTTTTGTTTCTTTCTTTGTTTTTTTTGTGTGTACATTGTTGTTATAGTTTTACTTTCTTGTACATTTGTACAGTGTGTTTCTTAAAAGATTGATCTTTTATTTATTATATTAGATTCATTGTTATTTGTACATATGGAGTGTGCTTTTGCATGCTTGTGAATAATTGTACATAGTTGTGTTAATTAAGGTGCTTAATGTGTATATTTGGTAGATTTGTTAACATTTTTTGCACTTGTTTGTTCGTTATTTGTACATTGTTTTGTTATCATGTCATCATATCCTCATCTATAAATCATATATCAATAAAATTGATGAGTCTACATCATAGATGTATATTACACTAATCATCATGTACCATATCATCAACGGGGAAAGAAAGATCAGAAATATCAAAATCTATCCCCCCTGTAAAAGTATCATAAAAATCATCATGTGGACTAATCAAAATCATCTCATGTGCAAATCAAATGATATCATCTAAGGATATATCATAAATGAAAAACATGTGATATATATACAACAACATCATAATATAAATCCTAATCATCATTATAATCATCATACATGTCAAAATCAAATGTCCATATACATATGTGTCTCTAAGTATACATCATTTGGATACAAAATATGTTTCATAGGCATAAATCCAAGTAATCCTTAATCATGAGGCATGATCAAGAATAATACATCATACATTATCAATCAAAACTGAGCCTTTATAATAGGCATACATCATAAATACATACATATGTGTATAATAAAAAAATGAGTCATGTCTGACTCGTTCCCTCATTAGGACTCAGAGGCCTATGATCTAGAAGAGGGTGCATCATCTATGTACTCTCCTCTCCTAAATTCCACCCTGTCTGGGAATCTTGTGGCTGCTCCATAGATCTTGCCGATGCCTCTAGTCTCTGTGACCACTTCGATCTACCCATCGAATTCTCACTAAAGGTGGGTACTCTCAGACCCTCTAGAACAACATCATAATACATGGCCTTGTAGTAGGAATCCCTGCCATTACCTATAGCCAAGTCGATGTATACCTATGGTGTCATGGTATATCCATCAATCTACCAGAATGAATCCACCTCTACCTGTAATCTTGCTAGCTTGGCCTAACCTACTATCCTCTCAACCACCAATAGGTTCCTCTCTGTAGTAATGGCCTACACCTGTGCCTATAAAATTTGTAATAAAATCATAATATGTGAACTCTGGGCTGCCATCTTTTGGACCTATTGAAACTAGGTAGTGACATATCCTCCACCCCCATGACAGGCTTATTCTCTAGTCTAGTCTTACTCAGATGTAAGAACCTGTACCTAGGCCCTAGCCTGATCCATCTCGGCCATAACCTGGAGTTGAATGGCTATAATCTGTTGTAACTTCTACTATAGCATAACTGCCTACCCTCCATCTCCCTCATCTCCTCTACCATCTCCACCCTCATAACCTCTTTATGGACTATGTGGCAGATTAGGACCTAAACCCTTCTATGGAAATACTCCTGGAGGAGGACCTTATTGTTCTACTCTTCACATTGGCACCTGCTGTAAAGGATCCTATATACACATTGGAATGCCCACTTGGGTCATATGTATATGTGGTGCTAATCTTTGCCTCTGTCCTTTCTATTGTAATGATGAGGGACCCTGTCTACCACTATCGACATGAGGCTGACAATGAAAACCATCATCATCATCCTCCTCATCATCACTATCACTAAACTCCTTAGGATCCCCCTAGCTCTTGCATCCCATGCCACCTGTAAAATGGTAAGATGATGAGGTAATACTATCACATACCAAGGTGCATACTGTGTTATGACTCTAGTGTTTCTAATGTGTCTCAATGGAAGCAAAGGTTGTGGCACCATCTGGTCGAAACTAGCACATGTCATAGCTATCTAAATCTATGGCCCCATGTCAGATATCTCTCTGCAACGCGGCATGCATAGACCATATTATCGGGGCTAAGAACATCCTGCATTGTGTTGAACTATGGTGCACATCAGTCTATATGGTAAAACTCTGTAATGTAACCCTGACTTCCAATCAAGAAATGCTCTACCATAGCCACACTCAACTCATTTTCATACTAATATTGATTATAGGATCTCCATACTATCATGAATTTTTTAATATCATCAAACTCCCTATGATAATGATAGGTTTCCCCCATGTGTCCATGAATGTCATCTCTAACTGGTACCCATCCCATCACTGAGGGCTCCTGTGGATCTCGAACTCATAAAACACCCGTAGGGTGGCCAATGGCTATATGATCCCATGCCCATATCTGCAGAAACAAGGCAAGACCCATGGTCTTCTGACCATGGTATATAATCAGGTATAGATCCTAGTATAGATGTGCTAGAATGCACTAGCCCCAATAGTATCTCTCACCTCATTGCAATCCACATATCACACCAATAAGCCTGAGTGGAAATGAAGATCCGGTCTTGTCAGTAAGTAGAAATCCACTGATAAGGGCCATCAAGTACACAAATATTTGATGTAAACTAGGATCTGTAATACATCAACTCAGATGAAACATCATACCTCGACAAGGTATATAAACAAGTCCAAAAACCTCAATAAGTAAGTATGTAATTAAAACATCATCACTGACATACTCGATCAACTTCCCAACAATCAAAAATTGCAATGTACACTAAACATCATCAAGTGTAATAGTCATCTCCCTAATAGGGATCTAGAACCACTGACTCTCAAAGTGCCACCTCTTAGCCAAGGCTATGAGTAGGCCATGATCTAGAGTAATCAAAGGCATCTGAGCTATGTAAGATAAACATGTGACCTCTAATAGGATGTCCACCATCCTCCTTTATCACTAATAGAGGCTCACCTCTATGGTGATTAGTTGGCTATGTCACTCTATAGTATGTAGCGTTGACACTCATCTCTACAAAATAACACATGCATGTTACAAATTTCTTCTTGTTCTATTTCTTCCTTGGTATCACTAATGTTTCATCTAAATTATCATATTCATCAACTAACATTCTTCTAAAAAGTGTATTGTATCTTCTAATTCACGAGTTTTCCCTTATTTGGCTCATCCCCGTTCTTTTGAGAACATACTCACCCTTTCTAGTATGTACACACCTATTACATATATGTGCCATCTTTGACACCCACGTGGTCATGTTCTCATGTGCTCTCCCAACCTATTTATCCCCACACACCTTACGCCTATGGGCCCTTTTGGTCACATGCGCTAACATTTTCATGTGTACACTTGGGCACACAAAATTTCCAACCATGGACATATGCGCAACCATTTTGGTGTCTTTGTGTTGTGCATACAACATTTTTACATGTACGACTGTGTGTACATAATTTTTTAGTGCCTACACACGCCCGTGGATGCTTGCACGCCCTCAAGGCATGGGCACAAAAAATGAACCTACTAACTACCGTAATAAATGCAATTAAAAGCCAAAATTTATAGAGAGGGATGGAGTATTCACGAATGGTCCATCTTCATCATCTAATATGAAATCTTGAATTTTTTTAGCATGCCTCTTGAGGTTCTACACTCTCACCATCTCATTCGTTGCTCGCGCAGTCTCACAGTAAAAAGTCAATAAGGGTCATGATGAAAATAAAATTGATTGTGATAGTTTACCCCAGTATGGAGGGGTATATTTAGTAATTTTAACCCACCGTGTTTCCCCTCAAGCATGTTATGATTTCCATGGCCATCCTAACATTTCTTCTATCTGTCGTGATAATTAATTTTTATTAAATATTTATTTTTTAACTCATTTTCATTACGCTGGGGCATTTTCTACTACTTAGCACTCATTTCTTCTCCCTGGGGCATTTTTTCTTGCTTTTAGGATATCTTCCATCTTCTCATTTCTTCTGAAAATTAAAGATCACTAAATAAAAAATTTAAAAAAAAATTCCAAAAAAATTAATTAATCAGAAAATTTCTAAAAATTTGAAAATGTTTAAAACCTCCAAAAGAATTGTAAAAATTCAAAATTTTGCAAAAAAATGGTGATAAACCCATATTGGTTGAAAATCATTTCCTATGCATGGTATTCATCCCATATCTTGTTGGTATTTTCACGTGTTCAAGAACCAAAATGACTCATGGATCATTAATCTAGAACCATTTATAAATATTGACTGCTTGCTTCGTATGTACTCTGGGACACATTGAGTTGCTTGGTATTGTTTTGTAGCTCACAAAGCTTTATCATTGGACCTTACATCCTTCACCAATTTCCATCACATATATCCTTACTGGAGACATCATTTTTAACCCTTGTTGTTGATCATGAAAATTTAGGGATCTTCATCTTGATAACAAAATATTTGTGCAACCATCTTGACTGTTGTTGGCTCGAGTATGTGTCTTTGTACTTGTTTCCCTATTAAATGAGCTTGCTTCCTTCTCATATTGCATTACTTTCTATATGTTGCATTGGGTTAGTGTTTTTTGGAAATGGAAAATTATTCATATTATGGATTTTTATGTTGTTCTACACTTTTGTTGTATGCATACATTTTTAATAAGGACCGATGATGTAGATCACTAACAATACAATGACATAAAATATTTTTTACTACACTGGATGAAAGCTCGTTCTTTTTTGTCCATCTTAATTTTTCTTCTATATCATTCTCCTATTAGCATCATTCTTCTCATTCAATTGGTGCATCCTACCCCTCCCCATTCCTCTTTCCATTTCCTTCATCTTTTCGATCTTCTATTAACCTCTTTCATCACACCATTGACACTCAAGGAGGCATATTTTACTCCACTAACTTTTCTTCTATCTCTTCAAAATTTGTGTGTTTCTACTTGTCTACTATCTTTGAAGTGTCATCACTTATGCCACCCCAAAGAGGGGAAAATGTAGACACCCATGATTTGGATCGATCAATTTAAACACTTAGATTTCATTAATTACACCCATTCCCACAAATTGAGGACATATCATTAATAATGCACCTTTTCTCTTCTATCCCTATTAATTAATTACATTATGCTAATTAGTTAACTCTTATATCAATAAAAAATTCTGATTAACAACCTTTCGTTAATTAGTCCCCCCTTAAATATAAATTTATTAATTATTCCTAATTTATTAACTCTCTTTTCTATTAATTTATTTGACTAATTTCCTGTCATAGCTTAGATCATGCTAACTTTCTTCTAAAACACTTCTATAAGCTTGCACATCCATATTAATTAATCAATTTGATTTAATTAATGCACCCTCCTCAATTCCCATGAGTCACTAAAGGACAAATTAAACTCTCCTAGAGAAAACTAAACCACTCTAAACCATGCTTATCCATTACTAACCTAGATTTGCTATTATCCCACATACAATAGGATGCAAAGATTCTTCAAACAAGAGGGTTATATAAATAACCCTCCTCATACCTTTATTCTTACACCTTTACATGCATATAGCTTAAACTAAAGGCATTTTCATCTTTGAGCATCCTCCATTAGTGTTGAGCTAGGTATCTTCATCTTGTATTTCATCCATATAATTTTTTGAGTCATATGGAGAGAATCAAAATGGTCTTGTAGAAATGTCTTGATGAGCCTCCATTCTCAAACCATTGAAGATCAAAATATAAAATTTTATTGCCATGGATCTATCTAGGTTCATTTTTAGTTGCAATCTAAAGAGTAAAGGTTAAATTCTTAACATATTTGTTTGTTTTTCTTTCAAACTTCTAATGCATAATGTTGAAAGTTAGTCTCTTTAAGCTCTTATCATGATGATCTTTTTGTAGTTAGATTTCTTTTGGAACTATGAAGGTGTTAGTTTCAATTCTCTTATCATAGTTAACTAATAAATTGATACAATTAGTATTAGCCATATAATCTTTCATACCCTTCATGATTTCTTCACCAATTTCAAATCTATAAGATTGTAACTGAAATATTATGTAATTGAAAAAAAGGCTCATAACTCATTCTATATGTCCTTTCCAAAATTGGTCGTGAATTTTCTATTTTTGTTTCTACATTCCATGCCAAAAAAAGGGAAATTGGTGTAAGTTAGAACATGTTATTGTTTGATGAGTTTATTGCTGATTTGACTAGAGAATTAGATAAGCTAATTCAAATAGGTACTCTAAAATCCACAAATAGGTACGAGGGAATGAGTGAACAAGAATCTATTTATGTGGAAGCGATCCTTGTTATCTTAGTTTAGTAAGATTAAAATTATGCAAAAATTATTACAAGGAATTCCAATTTATGTTATGTCCATTTTCAAGCTTTCCGCTAAAATTATTGTCTACTTGGAAAGGATTTAGAAATAGTTTTTCTGGTCAAGAGCGGAGAAACATTTTAAATATCCCTTAGTTGTTTGGAAAAAATTCACCAAATGAAATAAAAGTGGTGGTTTGGGGCTAAAGGATATAAAATTAATGAATGAGGCCCTTCTGGCTAAAACTGGTTGGTGGATTATCAAAGAAGGCCTTTGGGTTGAAATTCTAAATAAGAAATATCTATGGAATATTGATAGATTGTAAACCTTTTTTTGAGATATAATCTCCCTATGGGATTGACATTCTAGAAGTCCTTAGTTTCTTCTAAAGATATCTTAGGATAGGGTATTAAATGGAATATTGGGAAGGGAAAAAAATCCAATTTTGGAAGGATTATTGGCTTGAGGACAAACCACTTGCTTCTATGGAACCTTGGAAATTTGTTTTCTAGTTTTTTTGAGGAGATTGGAAAATATATGGTTCATGATTACTCGATTAGGAGTAGTGAGGGCCTTAAATGGATCTCTATTGTTCCTCCTCCTAACTTGAGGGGTTCCACTCAACCTTTCATTGATCTCAATTTAAAACTCCAGAATTTCCATATTCTCATGTTTCAATATTAAGAAGACTTTGTCATTTGGAGAGAGGAGTGTAGGAAATTTCTGTTAAATCTGCTTATCTATTAAATTTCAAATCTCTAGGGCATAAGGATTATTAGAACACTATGTGGGTAAGGATCTAATTTCCATTTTCTACTGGCTTGCTGCTCAGAATAAGATCCTTACTCTGGAGAATTTGAGGAAAAGAGGCATGATTATCCCAATTAGATGCATTATATGTGGTAAGAAGGAGGAGAAGGTTCATCACTTGTTTATACTTTACCCTTTCTCTTTGGCTATTTTTCTTCAGTTCTAGATCTCTTAAATCTTCAATGGTTGTTTCCTAACTATATGGAATATTTTTTCTTACAATTGTGTTATCCTTTTAAATATCCGGTTTTGGTGGCTTCCTAGAGGATGGAGCTCCCCCACTTCCTCTGGAGTTTTTGGAAGGAAATGAATGGAATTATTTTCAAGGACGAACATGCTAATGTAAATAAGGTTAGTTCTTGGTTGTCCTCATCCCTTAAGGATAATGTTAGACTCTTCAATGGAAAGGTTAAGGCTTCTTGTCCTAAGAAAGAGGTGGTAGTTCTTAGACAATTCCCCTTCAGTCCTCCCAATCACAAAGCTCCTCATGTTGGAGTTAAGTGGTTTAAAATTGATGTGAATTTCCTTAAGTTAAAATTTGACAGGGCCTCGAAGGGTAACTTTGGGGCTGCTGGGAGAGGGGGAATTCTTAGAGATCATGAAGGTGGGTCTTTGGGAATTGTTGGAGCTCAAAAATGCACACCTCCCAGATAAAAATAATATGGGGTTTGAGACAACATGGACTATCTCCAAGTTGTGGGACTTGATCTGAGATAGAAATCTGAAGAAGGGCGACTTCCTCTACTTATCCCTAATGCTAAACTACTCCTAGGAATTGAAATATAACTATCTAGCTCTACTCTAATTTTACAAGGGACTAGGGTGAGAAAGAGGTACATAAAAATAAATCCTAATCGACAGAGGGGATATCACTAGAAAATAAGGGGATGATTACATTTAGATAAGGGGAAAGGGAAGAAAATGATAATGGATAGGACTGTATATGAGACAGATCAAAATCACTGCCAAAATCCAATTTCATGATACATAGTAGACAAATATTTAGAAAATGAAACATACAACACACCTACAAATGAAAGAAAAGAAAGTAGTGCAATAAAATAAGAACAAGGGTGAAACAAGCCACAAGGTTAAATTTTATTACCTGAAATTATGCATAGACTATTACAATCATGCGAAGAATATGTGAGCATTTAATGAATCAAAGTCCAAGGAAAGTGACTCTTAGGAAATACATGCAACATAAGAGAGAATCCTTATATTACAATATGCCCAAATTCTAAGAGTATCCAACCCATAGGAATGTGCCTTTCTCTATAATATATAGAAAAATCATGAAAGGGAGAAAGAGAATAAACTAGAGGGAAATTTGAATTCCTCAACCAATCCCAACCACCTTCATTAATTTATTTTAGGGAATAGGGAGTCACTCTATTTATCCACTGTTACACGCCTTCTTCAATCGAGCACCCATACTACATTTAATATTGGTGGTTGTGCCACCTGGAACTACACTTTTTGCCTGTTGGAGAAGTTTCCTTGACTCTTGCCCATTTACCTTGAATTGACTCATGAAATCAGATTTGATCACATAGAGAACAACAAAATCTTATTGAATTTTCAAATATTTGATAATTGAATTGAAGGCAAGCCACTTTCTAATTTCCTTGGAGAATCATCATTTTACTTTATTACGTGGCTTCTCCACCCAGTCTTGTGTGGCTATTTGACATTCACAGATAATTCCTTTGTATCATGGGAACCTAGGTCTACACAACTTTAGAAAACCTTCCAAAAATTTCCCCAATGATGTGACATGCTTCCTTGTGACCTTCGGCCTACCTTTTACTATTGTCTTAGCCTATAACACTATTTATAGTAGAGTGGATTTAAATATCTACCCGCAGAATCTTTTCTTCATTTTGTGGAACTTTCTTCTTGCTGCGGTTATGCATAGACCCTCCATAGTAATGTTCCTCCATGCACAACATGGTCAAAGCCTCCACAGTTTCTTCATATATGCCTTTGAATATCCGCCAAGTCTAACACTTGTGTAAGCTGCTTAAATTTTTCAAGCGATGCAAAATTGGGCAAGATTTTTGGTGACTCACAGGGGTCATCTACCTACTAGATAGATGATCATTAGCCTTAGGCATATATTGGGAATGGAGTCAACTTATTGATTTAGTTTCTTTTCCTTTTGGCTCCTTCTCTTAGTGGAAACTGATTGTTAATGCTTTGGAGATCATTTTACAACATAATACTCTTTATAAATGTAACTTGTGCATCAATATCCCCTAGAAACAAAACATGTGTAAAGCACTTAGGGAAAATAATCCTAAACTACAAACAAAATAGTATACTAAAATAACTCAGAGGAATTTAAATCCAAATATGCTATGTATAAGATGAAATGAAATGTCTTAATGAGAATGTTTAAGATGAATCTCATTGAATTGGATTTGAAACACATTTCCATCAATATCAGATTACTCAAAAGAATTAGCTACCTTGCAAGTAGTGATAATGTATGGTCTGATCTAAATAACATAAAATTTGGAGTGTCTTCCTAGTTTATCTCTATTCGGGTCCCATTTCAAGACCTAATATTTGACCTTGAATTTTTGAGGCCTAGATTTTCTATCAAACCATTGTTTGGTTGAATTCATATGTTGCTCCATCCTTGCCATGGCATAATTTTTGTTTTCTTTAAGGTCCACTAGTTCCACCATTCTGATTTATCTTTGATCTGTGCCTTCAAATTCTAGTTGTTGTGATAATTCAAGTGAAGGAAAATCAAGTGACAAAGGAAGCCTAGCTTCTTTTTCATATACCATTTTTTAGGGGGAATTGCCAATTTCCTTCTTCATTGTTATCTGATCTACCCAAAGAGTATTTTTCAATTTTGTATGCCATTTCCTTTGATTCACGTCCATGGTTCTCTTCATGATTATGATCAGATTTTTGTTAGTAGATTCCACCAATCCATTGACTTTGGGGTAATACTTGGAGGAAGTCTTGAGATAAATCCCAAGTTGAATATCCCAATAAGATATTTTTGATCCTAAGAAAGCTTTAGCATTATCATAAATAATGGTTTGGGGTATGCCGAACCTTGTAACAATTTCTTCAAGAAATTTCAAGATGTCCAATTCAGTAGCTTCCTTCAATGGCACAACTTGAGTCAACTTGGTGAAGTAATCTATGGCCGTGAGGACCCATTTGTGACCCAAAATAGATGGAGGATTGATCATCCCAATGAATTCAAGACCCCTTTTTGCAAATGGTTGATCCACCTAAATTGGATGAAGAGGAAAGCACTTCAATATTCTCTTTCTGGTAAAGAGAGAACACTCCTTACATTTCCTAATCCACTTATGAGCATCACCAAACAACATACACCAAAAATATCATACTTTTATGATCATCATAGTTGTATCCCTAGAAAACAAATATCTTCCTGAGATACCATCATGAAACTTGGAAAAGATCCTATTACATCTAACCAACATACCATCAATATTCCTTTTAAATAGTATGCCATCAACTGACACATATGGAAAATACTAAAACCTTAAATGTCTCCTTTTTTATTTGTTGATACCAAGAGGATATATACTAGAGGATAGGAATGTTATCATTATCTTCATCCAGCTATCCGTAGTTATGTCTTCATTCTTCTCAGGTTCCACGTGCCCCTCCTCTTTTAGGAATAAGGTAGTCTCTGGGTCATTCCGCGCATCTTCAGCCAACTGTCTGTAGGGAGCATAGCCTCTAACCAATATTGTGGTCTTAATGTTCACATTATATTCCATAATTTTAGTTACCCATCTAGTTCATTTCTTACTGATATTTGTTCCCATAGTGAAATCTCTGACACTGGGATTGATCCAAGGTATGTTTTTAATTTTCATGTCTTGTTGACATAAAGTCCAATTCGGATAGATAGAATAGTAATGGATCTGGAGTGTGTGAGGGATGTAAACAACCCTCTTCATGGATCTCTGCTTTGTATTTAATCTAGTAATGATTCTAATTCCTCTTTTCTATTATTTTTAGGATCAGATGTCATTGGAGGACCTTGGATCTAATATATATGTTTTATAACTAATGACTCTATCATGGGGGTTAAACCTAGACTAATACTATGGACCTACACATGGACCTATGTTGTTTTCCTAAACTAAATTTGACCTAACTTAAAGTATTGATAACCTAAATGGGGGGCCTATGGAATGATGTGGAAATTGGGTGGTTGGTGGCATTAGTTTCTAGATATTAAATGGGATTTAATGTAGTCTTATCTCTTCCTAATGCCAACTTTGGCATAGGCATTGGAAAAGCTAGAGGAGGCTAAGTTGGCACCTCCACCGAGTTTGGATGCATACAAAATTTGAATTTAGTCTTTACCAAATATGGAGATGGTGGTGGTATGGGAAAAGGAGGGAACTGACAGTCCTTTGCATTAATGTTTTTGAACTTGGCAAAAAATATCTAGGAAGGTGCATGAGGGTTTTTGGTTGTTTTGATATTTCGGTTCATTTTCGAGCTTGGGCTCTGCATGAGGTTTTTCAATTCTTCGAAATTCTAGTTTGATTCTTGCATGAATGTTATTTTTACATTCGATAGAGATAATATTGGACTCTATAAAAACTATAAGAAGAAGGGATAAGTGTTGAAAGTTGGTTGACGTTTCATGGAGAAGAAGAATATATTGAAGTTATACTTGGAAATATTCTACAAATCAGTGAAGGAGAAGCTCTATCAGGTATGATAGGCTCAACCCATTAAGTTGTTTTACTTTTACTTAATTGACTCATTAAAAGAACTCTACTCTTCTTGGTAATAATCTAGTTTTGTATGGTTGTTTAGATCATCTCTACATGTGTTTATTTGGTGGTGTCATTTTATAGGAATGTTATTTCGACTCCACTGGTAAGAGGAAAGTGAGATCTGGGTTTCATTTTCTCTTGATTTGATTTGCTGGGTTATGCATTTATCCTTTTACACAAGCTTGATATGAAGTCGAAACTGTTGGTGATTTTTATTTGGAATTGTGTAAACTTTTAAGTAGATCGGTTGCTTAAATTTTTGGGACTTGTAGAATATCTTATTTCACCACTATGGAAAGATTTCAAGTGCTAATTTGTTTAAATATATTGATTGATTATTTGACCTTGTATGAATATGTGTGATGGATAAACTTCTGTGACTCGAGTTTTATCATATTCTTCTTAGTTCTCTTGGAAGGCTCAAAAATTTGTGATCGTGTCTGATTCTTTATCACTTCTATGATTGTGATTTTGGGTTCTCATTTTTACCCTCCCCGTTGTAGTCGTATGTCCTTGTGATTTTTAAGGAAATGTAAATTGTTTAGGGTTTTAGCATGGAATGGAATTTTTCGTCTGTTTGGGCTTGCTAGAACTATTTTGTCCTTAAATTAAGGTTCTAGTAAGTATAATCTTCTTAGCTCCTTAAAACAAATTATTGCTTACGGAAGTATAATTTTCTTGGAAGCCCCGTAAGGGAAGTGTTATTTTGTTATGTTCTGTTTAGTATTTAGGTAACCTCTGTAATTGAGACAATTGTTTCTAAGAAGGAAAAAATATCTTGGGTATTAACATATTGTTTTAAAGTTTTTGTTGTCAACTTGAATGTTTGGACAATTCTATGGACATTGTTTGATGTGTTTAGTTTGCATGGTTGTTTTCCTTGGGCTATTGAACTCAGTTTTAGTATTTTTGACAATAATTTATTGATGAAAAAGGAATGATGACTCCTGTTTGGTTAAATCGCATTATATACTTCCTTCCCCTTACGTATCTAAGTTAGGAGGACTATATAGACTTAACCTTCGGATATTCCTCTTCTTTTCTCCACTATGTCTGTTGGGAAATGGTTACTTGTTCTCTTGCGGATTTAGGTGTTGTATTTACTTTCCCCATTGAATGATGAAAGGTAATGGATGTTATGGTTCGTCATTTCTTCCCTTCTTTGGGATTGTTGTCATTCAATTTGATCCATGATTCGTTCTCGGTTTAGGATTTTGGTTTGGGACAGTATAGACTGAGTTGGTTAATATTTTTTCATAGCCATCTTTTGGTATCTTCCTAATAATGCTTAGAGTTAAGAGAAATTAATATATATTTCTCTTTTCATTAATATTCTTCCTACTTCAAACTAGATTAAGGTGTTGTCCTTCTTTAATCTATACCATTATTTAACTTCTTGATCTATTTGATAAGATTGAGTTTAGGTTGTGCTAAGGAAGTATAACTAAAGTAGTGAATAATTGGATGGATTATTGTGTTTGATTGGAAATATTTGTGTTAGTAGAAAATATTGGTATGATCCATTTAGTTGTATCTGATTTTCAAATATTACCATTCTACTCTCTTGACTTAATGATGGTAATTGTTATATCTCCTTGGGGATTGAGTGTAGTCCCAATTACAGGCCAATTTAATATTATCCTTTTGATGAGATCTATTTAGTTTCTGGAATTTAACTTAAATTGGGTTCTAATTTTGAATTTGAGTATTAGAATACTTAAATTAGTAACACATTTAAAGTATGTGATTTGGATCATCCTACACTTATTCTTGTGTTTTTAATTTTGATTATTGGCATCCCCAATTTTAGGATGAATTTAGGTGAATGAAATGTCTACATGGAAGTACTGTTGTTCTATCCATTACTGAACCATTCCTAAAATATAGTTAGGATAGTTATCTTATTATGTTAAATAGGTTTAAATGAGAAGTGAGTCATGTAAAGTAATGTATGGAAATCATATTGGGATTGTGATGAAATATTACTTATCTGAATTACTGTTTTAATTCTTTTTATGAAAGACAATAGTATGAAGGTTGAAGTTATTTGTATCATGATCTATTCTTACTTATGTTATGGTTTTTCAATTTTTCTCTCTATCTATCTTATTTGTGTATGGTAACTCCTTTTGGTATGTCTTTCTAAATTGCTCAAGACTGTTTCATAACAAAAAGTACTCTTTATGAAACAATTAGCTAAAAGCACATCATTTTAATGTTTAGTGCTTATCATGCGTAGTTCAAGGAGCTGACCCATGCTAGCAATTTGATAGATAGAATTCATAAGTGATGAAATGAGAAAATATGTATAGGAAGTGACATTTGTTTACCAAACAGACTGGATCTTTAATGATGAAATATATTCATTATTGAAATGTATTTGATGGAAAAAGAAATTTGTACTTGTTATTGGTATTTTTATTATTGTTGACATTAGAAATGTCTAAAGTGTTGGACTTATAATGTATGAATCATCTTGATGAATGAAATATTTGTGGATTTTCTTGTACTTGATGTGTAATAATTTTTGGGTATTATGTGAATGGAAATGTTAATTATTTCTCTAATTTTTCTATTAGTAATCTACCCTCTTGGGTTGGAACAGATTAAATAGAGATCGGGGTGCTAGAAGTGCTACCCTCTCTAGTGAAAATGCAACTCAGTAAGTTTTCATTCTTGCATGGATATTCAGCTATATCACTATGACTATATTTCAATCAAATGTTTGTGGGTGAACAAAACTATGATGATAAATTATAATATACTATGGGGTTATAAATTAACATTAACCCTTTATAAGAAAAGGGAAGAAAACTTCCATGCAATGAATCATATACTTTTTTTAATCCCTTTTGGGAATGAATCCAAATGGTATCTTTGGATAGTTGAAGGTGTTATTCCTCTTGAATAATTCCTTAAACAGAGTAGGAATGTAGGAAAAGAAAATAAATGGGATTAGAATTCATCCCATTGAAGTATAATATAAATAGAAATTACTCAGAACTTAAGTAAGCTAAGGTTTGAGTAAGTAAGAAAACATCTCTTTAAATATGTGTTGGATCTGTTATCTAAAATATAAATCACAATTCTATTGTTATAGAAACATAACTTATGAAATGATTAGGGAAAAGATGTTTTTGCATACCTATCTTTATTGCAATTTGAACTTGGAACCCTAAGGGTGATGAACCTAGTTGTTTAGTAGGATTACTATGAATAAACCTTACTAAAGAAAATTAGTAAGTCATTAACTTATTTCTAAGGTATGTTTATCCAGATGAGGAGAAATCAGATAGATGTTGACACATGCCAACTGCAGTGTAGTACCTTCATGAAGACTTGGGGTCTTCACAAGGATACTGTGTTGCAATTGACATGTTGCAACACCCTTCAGAGTTTAATCAGCTAGATCTACATAATTTATGACTTGATAATAGTTATGCACTAGGTAAATCTAGGGGCATGACCTAGTGTCGGGTTCAACTCATGATGAATTAGGATAACTAGACACACACAATCGACTTAGGTCAATTGAGTATGTCTATGTACCCTTAGTCACTACGATCAGTCCTCCACACTATCCTATGTTAATAACCTTGTCTATGGTTACATTATGAAAGAAAGGAATAACAGTATTTAGTAAGGACCATTCTAGATAACATATTGAGTGAGGTGAAGGACTTATTCCATTTGACATGTATGCTATCTGGGAATATAAACATGAACAATATGTTTAAAATCTTTGGCCAAAGTATCACAAGATGGTGGTTGTGTTGTCCTATGTCACCTAGTTTAAGAACCATAATTTCAAATGAATATCGGTAACAGATATTCAGATAGGCCTCTTAAATAGAACACTTAATACCCCAAAAAAGGGTAAATGAACCAAGTATATGTAGTATAAAAATTATTAAGTTAACATGAGATATCAGTATGATATCAAGTCATAAAATGAGAGATCGGTGTTCCACCGAGTCATTTACAATTACATGTGGTTTTTTGTTATGAGATTGATTGGCTATTAATATATGTTCTAAATTATGTCAATTTAGAAAAGTGAACATTATGCAAAAAAATCCTTTGTTTCTAAAGTCTTAAAATGGGAATGTTACATCTTGGTATCCATTATCTGATAAAACTTAAATTTTCTTGTTAACAAAAAATGGTTAGAATGAGAGGAAATTCTGTAAACAACCCACCACCAGGTGGAGAAGTAGATACTGCCCAAAAAATCGATGAGATCCTTGTTGCCCTATTGAACACAAGATATCATATAGCTGTACTTGAGAAACAAGTAATGGGAAATGAGGAGGAGGAAGAAGATGCTGGTAATAATAATCAGCCACCTCCAGTGGACAATTCCAATATTGGGAATTTGAGCATTGATAACAATAATCCAGCCAATGCTAATGCAAATGCACGTAATCAACCTAAGAATAAAAAGGAAAGATTGGGAGCTGAATTGACTAATGATATAAAAAGGATAAGTCCACCCAAGTTTGATGGAACTACATTAGGAGATGGAGCTGAGAACTAGCTCAATGAAATGGAAAAGTACTTTTCTATAAGGAACTTCTCAGAGAAAAATAAAGCAATATGAGGAGCTTATCAACTTTCCCATGAGACATCTTTTTGGTGGGTCAACCATAAGGCTGAGTTAAAAATTAACGAAACAAACATCACATGGGATCAATTTAAAAATTATTTTAGGCAACAATGGCTACCACAACTTTACTATGATCAGAAAATGACTGAATTTCAAAACTCAACTCAAGGAAATTTAATTGTAACGGAGTACTGGGAGAAGTTTACTAAGCTTCTCAACTACGTACCTCAATATCAGAATGAAAAGAATTTCAGGATACAAAAATTCATTATGGGATTAAATCCCATTATAGGTGGTGAAGTGGATGTTCACAACCCAACCACTATGGAAGGGGTTGTTGAAAAATCCATAAGGTAGGAGTAGAAATTGAAAGAAATCTTGGCCCATAAGGAAGAAATCAGAAAGAAAGTTCGTAATTATTCTTCATCCCTTACACCCAAAAAAGGACCATGGAAAACATTTGGCATGAAAAACATTTTTTTTGCAGATAATAACAAGAAAACTACAACAGATAAACCTACTACTAATGTACAAAATAACTTTGTCATGAATTACGATAATAAACAGAAGTCCTATGGAGAAAAAAATGATAAATTTAAGGCTGGAAATAAATTTGTGCCTAAGAAAGGCCCTGTAGGAGGCTATTACAATTGTGGCAAGGCTCATTATGCAAATTAGTTTCCTTTGAGGAAGGATGAACGCAATCAACAACATAAGGTACATGCTACAGTAGTGGACAAACAAGCTGAAAATTAATTTACGCCTATAAAAGTGTCAGGTAAGTTATTTGGTATACCTGTAACTATAAATTTTGATACTGCAGCTACTCAATGCTTTATTTCTACTAAATTAGCTTCAAAATTAAAAAGAAAGATGGAAAATTGGATAAATCATGGGCTGCACATTATGGAAATAACTTTGTTCACACAGTTAGTATGTGCATTTTTGGAGCAATCCTTGACTTACCTAGTTTTTCCACTTAAGTTGATCTTTACGTGGCTCCTTTGGGGTCTTATGATGTAATTATAGGTGTTAACTAGATAGCCGAACATAAGGTAAAGGTTTAATGTTTTTAAAAAAATGTTAGTTGTCTAGATGACCTGTAGAAAAAAACAGACATTTAGGGGGTAAAACATGAGACTTCAATTAGGAAATTGTCATCCATGCAGATTAATAAGGCCAAAAACAAAGGCTACATTTTCTATGTAGTAATTTTTTTTGAAACAACTGAAGGGGATAGTGACTTGTTGGAAAGATACCCATTGTTACGAAATTTCAATGATGTGTTTCCAGAAGAACTACCTAGTCTTCCGCCAAAACAAGAGTTTTATTTCATGATTGAGATCAAGTCAAGAACCAAACCTATTTCCAAGGCACCGTATTGAATGACTACCATTGAATTGGTAGAGCTTAAGGCACCGTTGCAAGAATTGTTTTCTAAAGGTTTGATAAGACCAAGTGTCTCGCCTTGGGGAGCACAAGTAATGTTTGTGAAAAAGAAAGATGGAAAACTTAGATTGTGCATTGATTATAGAATTTTAAACAAAGCAACAATAAAAAATAGATATCCACTTCCTAGAATTGATGATTTATTTGATCAGATGTGTGGAGCATTAGTATATTCTAAGATAGATCTTTGATCTGGATACCATTAGTTAAGAATCAAGGATTAAGATATCCATAAAACAACTTTTAGGACAAAGTACGAACATTATGAATTCATAGTTTTACCATTTGGTTTGATAAATGAACCTGCAACTTTTATGAATTTAATGAATAATATTTTTCAAGAATATTTGGAAAAATTTGTGCTTGTATTCTTGGACGATATTCTCATATATTCTAAAAACATTGATGATAATTTGAAAATAGTTTTTGAAATCTTAAGAAAGAGAAGATTGTATGGTAAGTTTCCCACATGTTCCTTCTACAAGACAGAAGTGCACTATCTGGGACATGTCATAAGTAAAGATGGAATAACTGTAGATCCATAAAAAATTGTTGCAATAACTGAGTGGCCTGCACCTAAGAATGTACATGAAGTTAGAAGCTTCAAGGGTCTTGTTGGTTACTATAGAAAGTTTGTTAAAGACTTTTCCAAGGTTGCTGCACCAATAACTTTGTTACAGAAGAAAGATAATAAATTTATCTAAAATGAAAAATGTGAATATGCATTTAAGACTCTAAAGGATCAATTAACATCTACACCTATTTTAGTTTTACCTGATCCAAATGGATACTTTACTGTAGTAACAAATTCATCTGGGGAAGGTCTTGGAGGTATTTTATTGAAAAATGAACAT
Source organism: Taxus chinensis (assembly GCA_019776745.2). Lineage (NCBI taxonomy): Eukaryota > Viridiplantae > Streptophyta > Pinopsida > Cupressales > Taxaceae > Taxus > Taxus chinensis. The sequence goes on from CM034156.1 coordinate 417,311,301, forward strand.
GTTATATCCTATGAGAGTAGAAAACTCAAGTTACATGAACTAAACTATGCTCCCCGTGACATAGAGATTGCTTCCATTGTTCATGCACTTCAAGTATGGAGGCATTATCTTCTTGGTAGACCTTTTGAATTAAAGACTGATCATCTTGGGCTGAAATATATTTTTACTCAGCCAAATCTGAATGCAAGACAACAAAGGTGGTTATAATTTCTATCTCAGTATGATTTTTACATAAGTTACATAAAAGGTAAGGAAAAAAGAGTAGCAGATGCACTAAGTTATAAGAAACATATTTATGAACTTATAACGTTGAGAAATCAGTTTAAGGATGAAGTAAAAAGTGTTATGGAATCTGATTCTTATTTTTAAAAGACAACCCTTACTGTAGATCCAAATGATTTGAGATATAGAGGTTTTCACTTTGATGATGAAGGAATATTGAGATTTGTCAATAGAGTTTACATACATTTGGTAAATGAATTAAGAAGGAAATTGTTAACTAAATTTCATAATTCACATTTTGTAGGACATCCTGACATTATGAAAATGCTTGCTGATATAAAAAAACAATATTTTTGGAAAGGGAAGAAAAAGGAAGTGATTGATTTTGTGACACACTACTTAGAATATCAGCATGTTATGGATGAACATATGCATCTAGCTGGTTTACTCTACCCTCTTAGCATGCCTTAGTATACATGGAAAGTAATTAGCATGGATTTTGTTCAAGGGCTGCCTATGTCAAGAAATAAGCATGATGTTATTCTTGTTGTTGCAGATAAACTAACAAAAGTGGCACATTTTATTGCTGGTAATCTTAAGAATGATTCACCTGTTTTAGCAAAAATATTTGTGCATGAAATCTTCAGATTGCATAGTGTGCCTGAATTGATGATATCAGATAGAAATCTAAGAATGAAATCTATATTTTGGCAAAAAATTAATGCATCTTTGAGAACTAAACTAAATTTTAGTTTAGCATACCATCCAAAAATGGCTGGGTAGACAAAAAGAGTTAATCAAGTTTTGAAAGATATGTTACGAATTTATTACATCAATCAATAGTACAAATGGGAAGATTAACTTCCATTAGTTGAATTTGATTATAATAACACGTATCATGCCTATCTGAAAATGACACATTTCGAAGCATTATACGAAAGGAAATGTAGAACTCCAGTAACCTAGGATAATATAGAAGATAGAGATGTAATTGGGCCTGAGATCCTTACTGAAATGGAAATTGTCAAAATAATCAACCCTGTAGCTTATCATTTAGCTTTACCACTTTCTTTATCACAAATGCATGATGTTTTCCATATTTCTTTACTTAAGAAATATGTTTTAGATTTATCACGTGTTAAATTGGAATTTTTTGCAGGTCCAAGACCCAAAAATAATCATGGTTAAACCCATGCAAGTACTGGAAAATCACTAGTTGCACTTAAGAAATCATGAAATAAGTCAATGTAAGGTCAAGTGGGATCAATTTAGTGAAGAAAGTATGACCTAGGAAAACTTTGAAGATATGAAAAATTCTTTTCCAATTTTTTTTAACAAAATAGATTATGTTGATTGATAAAAATGGAAGATTTTTTTCTTAGCATATTAATAAACTTGCCAATTTTTGGGCAGATACTAAATTCTTTAGTATTGAAGCAACTATTTTAACGTTGAATAATTATGAAAATTGGAATTTCTTAAATCTGGTTCTGTTATGAACTTATGCATGAAAGAATTATATTATGGTTATATTACTGATTGAATTTATTTTGACTAAGTTAATCATTAGGATGATGATGATTTTTAGGAGGGAGTAATGTAATGTCTCTAACATGATAGGTACCTAAGATGAATTCTACTTTAGAAGGTGCAAACATTGACAGGTGGTTTTTTCTTAAGATGATGTACTCTTATGAATCTAAAAATCATGTTTGTAGTAGGGAATAATTCATCTATTTAATAGGTACATTCTATCATATTTTTACTTAATTAAAAATGAATCAATTCATCTCTATTATGCAAGATAAATTCACTACACGGGATTATGAATTTGAGTTTCAGTTTTCATAATTTAAGAGGAATCAAAGAACATTACCTTGGATCAATTCCATTGATCCAAGGTATGCTTCTAATTTGCATGTCTTGGTGACATAAAGTCCAATTTGGATAGATGAAAGAGTTATGGATATGGAGTATGCGAGGGATGTAAATGACCCTCTTCATGGATCTCTACTTCATATTTAATCCAGTAGCAATTATGGTTCCTTTTTTCCATTATTTTTAGGATGATATGTCATTGGAGGACTTTGGACCTAATATATCTATGTTTTAAAAACTAATGACTCTATCCTAGGGGTTAAACCTAGACTAATACTATGGACTGACCTATGGACCTATGTTGTTTTCCTAAACTAAAGTTAACCTAACTTAAAGTATGGATAACCAAAATAGGGCCTATGGAACGACATGCAAATTGGGTGGTCGGTGGCATCAGTTTCTAGATATTAAATGGGATTTAATGCAGTCTTATATCTTCCTACTGCCAACTTTGGCATAGGTATTGAAAAAGTTACGGGAGGCTAAATTGGAACCTCCACCAAGTTTTTATGTATGAAAAATTTGAATTTATTCTTTTCCAAAGATGGAGATGGTGGTGGCATCAAAAAATGAGGGACCTGATAGTCCTTTACATTAATTTTTTTAACTTGGAAAAAAATGAATATGAAGATGCATGAGGGGTTTTGCTTGTTTTGATCTTTGGTTCATTTTCGAGCATGGGCTTAGCATGATGTTTTTAAGTTCTTCAAACCTCCAGTTCTATCCTTTCATGACTCTTATTTTTACATTCCATAGAGCTATTATTGGACTCTATAAAAACTGTAAGAAGAAGGGATAAATGTTGAAATTTGGCTGACATTTTATGGAGGAGAAGAAGTTGTTGAATTTATGCTTGGAAATCATCTGTAAATTAGTGAAGGAGAAGCTCTATCAGGCATGATAGGCTCTACCCATTAAGTTATTTTTCTTTTACTTAACTGACTCATTAAAATAACTCTACTCTTCTTAGGAATAATCTAGTTTTGCATGGTTATTTAGATCATCTCATCATGCGTTTATTTTGTAGTGTTGTTTTATATGAATGTTGTTTTGAATTTACTGGTAAGAGGAAAGTGAGATCTGGGTTTCTTTTTCTCTTAATTTGATTTGTTGGGTTATGGTTTTATCCTTCTGCATGAGCTTGAGATGAAGTTGAAACTATTGGTGATTTGATTTGGAATTGCGTAAACTTTTAAGTAGATCGGTTGCTTAAATTTGTGGGACTTGCTATAGAATATCTAATCTCACCACTATGGAAAGACTTCAAGTGCTAATCTGTTTAAATATTTTGAATGAATTTCTGACTTCGCATGAATCTATGTGATGGATAAACTTTTGGGATTCTGGTTTTTAGCATATTCTTCTTAGTTTTGTTAGAAGGCTCAAAAATTTGTGATAGTGTATAATTCCTTATCACTTATGTGATTGTGATTTTAGGTTCTCATTTTTACCCTCCCCGTTGCAGTCGTCTTTCCCTATGATTTTTAAGAAAAGATAAATTGTTCAGGATTATTCATGGAATGGATTTTTCATCTGTTTGTTCTTGATAGAGCTATTTCATTCTTTAATTTAAGGTCTGGTAAGTATAATCCTGTTAGCTCCTTGAAAGGAATTATTTCTTACGGAAGTATAAGTATCCTGGAATCCCATAAGGGAAGTGTTATTATGTACTATTATTTTGAGTACTTGGGTAATTGAGGTAACTGTTGCTAAGAAGAAAAAATTATCTTGGGTATTAGCATATTGTTTTACAGTTGATGTTTTCAACTTGAATGTCTAACCAGTTCCATGGACATTGTTTGATGTGTTTAGTTTGCATGATTCTTGTCCATGGGCCATTGAACTCAATTTTAGTTCATTTATATTTTCAAAAATAATGTATTCATGAAAAATATTGGTGACTCGTGTTTGGTTAAATCGCATTATAATTCCTTCCCCTTAGGGGTCTAGGTTAGGAGGACTGTGTAGACTTACCCTTCGAATACTCCTCTTCCTTTCTCCAATGTATCTATTGGGAAATGGTTACTATTTGTCTTGCAAATTTAGGTGTTATATTTACTGTCCTCATTGAATGATGAAAGGTAATTGATGTTATGGTTTGTTATTTCTTCCCTTCCTTAGGATTGTTGTCATTCAATTTGATCCTTGATTAGTTCTCTATTTGGGATTTTGGTGTGGGGTAGTAGAGAATGAGCTTGTCTATATATGTTCTTAGTTATTTCATGCTCTCTTTCTAATCATGTTTAGAACTATGAGTAAGTAATCTCTCCCTCCCTCTTTTAAATTTTCTTTCTGTTTCAAACTTGGAGAAGGTGTTGTCCTTTTTTGTTAGCTTCATTATGTAATCTTCCAAAATTTTATTGTAGAATTAAGTTCAGGTTGTGCTAGGGTAGTATAGTTGAAGAAGAGGTTAATTGTATGGATGATTGAGTTGAATTTGATTGTTAAAGCATTTTTTTCCACTCTTTTGACTTAAACACTGGTAATATTGTATCTCTTTGGGGATTGAGTGTAGTCCCAATTCCATGCCAAATTAATCTTATCCTTTTGATGAGATCTATTTATTTTCTTGACTTTAACTTAAATTAGGTTCTAATTCTGAATTTGAGTATTAGGACACTTAAATTAGTAACACATTTAAATTATGTGATTAGGATCACCCTAAGCTTATTCTTGTTATTTTAATTTGGATTATTGGCATCTCATTTTTTAGGATGAATTTAGGTGAATTATATGTCGAGATGGAAGTACCATTTTTTTATCACTATTTAACTATTCCTAAAACATAGTTAGGATATTTATATTATTATATTAAATAGGTTTAACTGATGAGTGAATCATGTAAAGTAATGTATGAAAATCATATGGGGCTTGTGATGAGATATTACTTATAAATTGTACTTTGAATTATTTTTATGAAAGACAATAGTATGGAAGTTTGACATCATTTATATCATGATCTATTCTTACTTATGTTATGGTTTATCACTTTTTCTCTTTCTCTTATTTATGTATGCTAAATCCTTTTGGTATGTTTTTCTGAATTGCTCAAGACTATTTCATAACAACAGAGTTCTCTTTATGAAAAAACTATCTAAAAGAAAATATTTTTAATGATTAGTGTTTATCATGATCAGTTCAATGAACTGACCCAAGCTAGCAATTTTGCAGATGGACTTCGTAAGTGATAAAAGGATAAAAGATGTACAGGAAGTTACATTTGTTTATGAAAGAGACTATATCTTTTATGATGAAATATGTTCATTATTGAAATGTATTTGATGGAAAAATAAAGTTGTACTTGTAATCGATCTTGTTATTGTTGTTTGACATTAGAAATGTCTAAAGTGTTGGACTTATAATGTATGAATCATCTTGATGAATGAAAGATTTCTGGACTTTCTTGTACCTGTGTAATCCTTTTGGGTATTATGTGAATGGAAATGTTAATTATTTCTCTAATTTTTCTAATAGTAACCTACCCTCTTGATTTTGGACATTTTAAATAGAGATTGGGTGTTAGATGTGCTACCCTCTCTAGTAAAAATGCAACTTAATAAGTTGTCATTCTTGCATATATATTCAGCTATAGCACTATGACTATATTTAAATCAATTTTTTTTGGGTGAATAAAACTATAATGATAACTTATAATGTATTATGGGGTTATAAATGGACATTAAGACTTTATAAGAAAAGGGAAGACAACTTCCATGCAATGAATCATAGAATTTTTTTAAGACCTTTAAGGAATGAATCTCTATGGTATCTTTGGATAGTTGAAGGTGTGCTTCCTCTTGAAGAATTACTTAAAAAGAGTAGGAATTTTGGAAAGGAAAATAAATGGGATTATACTTCATTCCATTTAAGTCTAATATAAAAAGAACTTACTCATAACTTAAGTAAGCAAACATCTCATTAAATATGTGTTGGATCTATTATGTAAAATATAAATCATAATGTTAATGGTATAAAAACATAACTTATGGAATGATTAGGGAGTATATGTCTCTACATACCTACTTCTAATTGTAGTTTTTACCTTGGAACCCTAATGTTCAATGAACCTAGTTGCTTGGTATGGTAACTGCAATTAACCCTTAATAAGGAAAATTATTAAGCAATTAAATTCTTTCTAAGGTATGTTCATTCTGATGAGGAGAACTCAGATGGTTGTTGACACACACCAACTACAGTTGAGTACCTTCATCGAAAATTAGGTCTTCATGAGGATAAAATGCTATAGTTAACATGTTACAACTCCCTTCAGAGTTTAATCAGCTAGATCTACATAAATTATGACTTGATCATAGTTTTCCCTTGGTAACATTAGGGGCATGATCTAATGTTGGGGTCAACTCATGATGACTTAGGATAACTAGACACACATACAATCGACTTAGGCCGATTGAGTATGTCTATGTACCCTTAGTCACTGCGAGAAGTCCTCCACACTAGTCTATGTTGCTAACCTTGTCTATGGTTAAACTATGAAAAAGAGGACTAACAATAGTAAGTAAGGACCATTCTAGATAATAGATTGAGTGAGGTAAAAGACTTATTTTTTTTGACTTATATGCAGTCAGGGAATATAAACATGAATAATATGTTTAAAATATTTGGCCAAATTATCGCAAGCTGTTGGTTGCATTGTCATATGTAACCTAGTTTAAGAAGTGGGATTTCAAATGAATATTGGTAACAAATATTTAGATAGGATGCTTTAATAAAACACTCAATACCCTAATAAGGGTAAAGTAACTAAGTATATGTAGTAGACAAATTATTAATTTAACATGAGAGATCAGTGTTATATGGTTTTTTGGTATGAGATTGATTGGGTATGAATGTGTGTTCTAATTTACGTCAATTTAGAATAGTGAAAATTATGTAAAAATAAAAATTCCCTTTTTTCTAAACTCTTAAAATGGGAATCTTACAGATGGGCTCAACTTAGATTTTGAATCTTGTACCATATCTAGTCCTTAAAAGCATGTGAGTCCAATCTGAAGACAATTAACCCCCTACCTTAGTAGTAAAATCTCTAGACATGAAAACTGAAAACATGGGAGGAAAGTGTATGACTGATATATCATGGGTTATTGTGAGACTCGGGAAAGTATGGAGGGTTAAATCTAAATATTTAATCACTCCTAATACACCCACTGTTGATCCATCAATTTGCAAGGCTTCCCTAGACACAAGAATGTAATTGATACCTAGGATATCAAATATTTTCTTGGGCATTACAAAATTACTAGCCCCTGAATAATTAGTGGAATTATGAACCAAGTATTTACCTGTAATTATAGACATGTAAAAGGGTGGGGTCTTACTAGTTTTAGTTACTTGATCACCTTTTTATTGGCAAACATGAACCTTGACATGAGTCTTTTGCATTACTAGATCCATCGGAGGTCATTGCTTGAGGGCTTCACATATAAGATATCAGTGAGATAGAATGGTAATCATATCCCACATTGATACGTTGACATTAGTATTCTTCATTTGTTTAACTATGTTAAATGGGAGATCCACAGATTTCTGCATCTGCAGCATGCTACTTTCTTTCTTTTGTTGCAGCATTGTTTGAACATACGACTTCCTTTGAACAACAAATTCCTTTTCCATGGGAATTTTATAAGTCACCACAGGCTGCTTTGAAACATATTATTCTTCATTCCATGGTTTCTTGCACCCTTTTATTTCTTCTTCAGTCCGCAACTTCTGTTTAATCCCTCCAATGTCTTTTCCTTACCCTACAAAATTTCCTTGATCCATGGGAGTTGTAACCTGAGATTACAACATTATTTTCTTATTTCACATGTTGTTAGAAACACTCATCTAAAGACTACCAAATCCACTAGACACTTGATTGAGTGCACATAAATCCTCAGTTCTGAAAAACATTAGGTTAACATCAGGTGCAACTAGCTAAATTTGGAGTCACCTTTGATACACCTTATTTCTACCCAAATCGTGCCCACTTATCACCCAGTATGTGTTGGGAACTCACCTGAGGTGCATAGGGCACTGAGCCCCTCCTTTATGTGATCCTTGTGAGAATGTTTTGCCATTTTTGGAAGATTGGTTTGCAGAACAAGAATACATGCATTTAATCTAATATAGAGGTAATAGATCTAGTTCTAAGCATAAATTCTCCATGGGATAAGGATAACATCATAACAACATAATGGAAACATATCTGAGCCATGGATAACATGAAAATACATTGGGGTTTAGTTCATAGACACAAGTATATACAAACAAGCTCCATATATTGATTAAATCTATTTATAGTAGCCATATTACATCAAAAGGGGCCATCTCAAACCATATACACCATGAAATACCATCCCAAATCTACAAAAATACTCCTGAATAGAGATTCTAGCTATGCTTTCCCATACAACCATTGTTTAGACCCAAGCTTATACATCTATGCTTACCCATACAACCATTGTTTAGACTCGAGTGTATACATCTATGCTTAGTAATAGCATTCTTGAATCAATTCATTTCCTTTCTTCTTATCTCTTATATCAGGCCCAAACACTCCCTTAAATAGAATGTGGATTCACCACCATAGTTTTTCCCATGAGTAGATCACATGAAAATTTGAAGTGTGGTCCTCCATGATGGATAAAGAGCTTATACCAGCTTGCAACGGCTTCAACTAACTATAATGATCCTCCTGGGAATATTCTCTCTGTGGAATATTATTTTCTTGGCCTCCAAGGCTCTAGGCTAGCAACTTATCCACTCATCACACCTACTTGGGCCTTCACGTGTTTTCCATATAATACCACCTTCAAAATGTAGCTAATTTCTAAACCTTTTCCTTCTTCTGCGCGCAAGCCTCTCCTCTTACACACATTTCCTTGAGCACCTTTCTACTCACTTGCCTTGCACACATGCTTCTTCTTCTTAGGACTTAGACACTTTTTAGGGTCCAACATCACCACATATTACGCATATTATGCATCCCAGAAAAAACTCTTCTTTCTCACCAAATAATAAAGAATGAGAGGAATGAAATAATATGCCATGAAATAAAGAATGGAAGAAAAGAAGGGTCCTGATACTGGTGCATGAGGAGTGGGAAGTATTTCTTTGTGGATGCTTCAATTTTATCGCAAGAATCTACATCACCCTACACATGTTGAAGTAAATCACCCATGAGTGCACTAATATTGTCAAAATGTAGTTCATATCCCTTAGCCTTCACCATATCTAAGATGTTTTCCATCTTCTTGCTAAGCTCACCCATCGCATCCATCCTGTGAATAACTTGGGGGTATAGTTCCTTCATCTTATTTTTAATAAAAACCCTCAATTTTTCAATCACCTCTAACTTCTTCTCGACCTCTGCAAATATTTTATCTCACTCCACCCTATTTCCCTTGTTTTTCTCTTGAAAATCCTTCAGATCCACCTCATGATCAGAAACCAATATGATTTATACTCTATCTCTGTGGCCACCGTTATCATACACAACTTTGACCATCTGTTCCACAATCTTCACTGAGAAAAGGAGCTCGAAGTATCGAGTTATTATCTTGTCAATATTTAACTTCTCTTCTCCCTTTTGGTGTGCCATAACTTCTTCTACCGACTCTAATGCAAGTGGTTTCCTCTCCACCTTGAGTACATGCGTTAAGTCTTCCAATAAATTCATGGTTGACTCATACTTCTTCTTAGGAGGGGTCAGGTTTGGGTGCTTTAAGATAGTGACATTTGAAATACCCTCTATGTTTTTGTAGATTTTACATACCTTTTCCTTTTCATCCATCATCTCTTGTCTTATATGTGTACTTATTAATTCCTTATTTTTTATCTCCCTATCCCTCTCAATGATCTCCTCATTCTTTTTCTCAAGCTCCTCCTCTAGGACTCTTATTCTATTATTCCTACCGAAATTTATTGCTTCCACCTCCATCTACACTTTGTTGAGCACATAGTAAACTTGCTCATCCAATAGTTGCTAGGAATTTACAAGAGGGTTTATTCCTTTAGCATCTAGTGTCTTCATCAATGCATCACTATTTACCTTTAACTCAGGCTCATCAATGTAGGACTCAAAATACAAGGATATAATTTTACTTGTGCATGGATACACACCCTCTTCATCAAAGGAATACCAAGTGAGGAGTTTTCCTATAGGGAATATGCTTTGGAAGCACGCACACAATACCTTACTTGGGTCATTAATGTAATTCATGGCATGTTCCTACACCGCTACTACATTATTTCCACCTGTGCATACTACTGTTGGTAAGCTCACCACTAAGCCGGTGTCTCTGCCCATGCTTCCATACTACTTCCCTACACTTGTGCTCTCCTTTGTTTCCTTTCTCACTTCATCAATGCTACGCTTCAACTCATGCTCCAAAAGTTGTTTTATAATACCTGCCACCTCTCTTTTTATAGTATCATCTATTTGTTCTCTTGTTAGGGTCAGGGTCTTGTTGGAATACATGTCTACTTCCTGGTTCCTCCTTTGTTATGTGCACCATCTTCATACTCATTCCTCTCTTCATCCCCTCCTTCATTAGAATCATGTATATCATGCATATGCGGAATCTTACCTTCTTCACGCTATTCATATTCCTCCTCATAGCCATCACCCTTCATGCTCTTTTTCTCCTTAGAATCTGAGCTCTCAGTCACCTTTTGCTTCTTCTTAATTGGAGATCCCTCTAACACCAGGGAAAACTTCCTTCTGGGTGACTCCTCTCTTTAAGATGAATTCTTCTTCTCTTGTGTGGGGGACTTCTTTCAGCGAACATAAGTGATTGATCCCATGCCTGACTCCTGTGCCTCTATAGTTTGTACTATATGTGCGCTTGGAACCTTTGTTACTGTAGTCTCTTCTCATTCCCTTCTCTTCAAAACTATCTTATTTCTCTTGGTGGGTTCCTCTGGGATTGATACATCATCCTCAACATAAGAACCCTTCTCAAACTTGGGCCTTAGTCACACATATACCCATGCTTCCATCCTACCCACATAGGTAATGTTACTGGTTTTATCATGTGCACATCATGAAACACATAATTTTCAACATATGCGTACTTCTTAGGACACACGAATGTCTGAAAAATCTTGCGATGATCCTGTTCTACAAATATTAGATCAAATTTAAGTTTCTTCAACTCCTTAAACTAGTTGACCATGCCTTGAAAATACTGCATTGTGAAGGAGAAGGGAAATTTACACCAAGGGATCTTGGTTCCATTTTTCAAAGTAAACCTACTGATATAGAAGTGATGTTATATGACAAACTTAGCTTCTCCATCCATCAGTGTAGGTAACTATTCAGTTATCCTACATTCTACCCTGAATGCATCATGCATCCATTTATACCATTTTTCCAAGCACGTTTTATGAGTAGCTGTCATGGTGTCACAGGTATACACTTCAAATCTTTTTATGGGGGAGGGGTCCTCATCCAGGTATTTCAAAACAAACTTATCCGGCCCATCAGGCACTCTAATTTCTAAAAATATAATGGTGAGAAGGACGTTACCAAACATAATATTTTCCCCATCATGCATGACATCTATGTTATTCTCTATAATAAAATATGAAAGGTTATAGATGGTTCCCTCTGAGATCTTACGGAAAACATTCAACCAAATCTTGTTTATCTGTGTCCATCTCTCATACCAATTTAGGTTTGTAACCAATCACACAGAAATCCTCATGATATGGCCAGTCATTGTAAAGATATCAAAGTAATGTGAACCCTCATTTTAATCATATGCTTTAACTTTTATCTTGATGGCCTATTTATCGCATAAGTCATATTCTAGCGGGTATCCTTCATAGATAATGCTAGTGTAATTTGAAATCAATTGAGGATTTATGTGCATTCTTCATCTTGTGAAATAAAAATAATCCTCATGTACATGCAACATTAACAATTGGTATAGTAACTCAGGTTTTCTGAAATAGGGCAACTCGTTTAGTTGCAGGAAGCCATCCTTTTCCAACTTAACCTTTACTTCATAATCATATATGGGCTTCCCATCTGGTGTCCTCTTTTCTATTTATATGAGACATCCACTCATTTCGTAACAACACACCATTTAGGTATTGCATCTCCGCGTACCATTATTAATTAAAACTCATCGAAATGACTAGTTTTCCCTTGCCCTTTCCTTTTCCATTTTTTAGTGAAGTGTTCTCTCCCGTCTTTGGTGCCATTTTCCTCCTCCTTAATCCTATGTAATTATTACCTTGGGTTAAGTTCACTCACTTCTAAAACCCTTAGCTATACTTATGTGAAATCTCCTCGAAAACCCATGCCCTAGCTTATAAACCCTGTCTTGGAGAATTTATTTTCCATAAGGCAGAAAAATCACCCACGGGATCTCAACAAATAACCTACTACATGTACGCTCATGTACTCTAATTCCACACTAGTTCAAAAATCCTTTGATCTCTTCAACTCTACAAACTACTCTTTGCAACTTCATTGCAATAATTTCCTTAGATTGCAAGAACTTCTTCGATATCAACATGCAAGGTGAAAAAAATAGCTCACTGATGTTCTATTTATAGCTTCCAACTTTTCTCTACATTAAATGTCATGCCACCTACCAATGTACAAATGTAATAAATTTGGATTTTTCCACCGATAATTCATGCACATTCATCTTGTGCTTTTAATTCATGCTCAACCCTACACGAAACCCATCCAAACTTCTAGCGTGCAAGAATTATTTTCCAATAGACTCATTTGTGTGCACCCCCCATGCCAAAGTATGTCATCCTCTATGGCCTTTACTAAGTTATTTCATTTTCCTGCCTCATGTTTCTTTACACTTATATCATTGTACATGGTTTCCTCTAAGCCTTTTGACAACATTTTTATATCATTAACATTTATGTTACGCACCTTCCTTCATCCTACTTGCCTTTGACTTCATAACCCAAGCCACCATCCAACATTTCTCTCAGAGCTTACCACATATTTTTCTGAATTTATCTTCTTCAATTTGTTTCTCCAAATAGTTTTTTTAAAACAGATAACGTAAGAGGTTAGGATGAATACCTATAAAATAAAAGGTAAATTCTAGAATGCACGCGTTGTTGAATTTTGATCTAAGCTGATCATGGAGAGCTTTCCTTTGGCTAGGAGGAATGACCTGTAAGAAATAAAAGAAGACCACCAAATATCATTAATATTATAGGTTAGTGGACTTCCTAATGAGTGCTAGGTTCGAGAAATGAGGTGCTTCCTAGAAGGCTTTCAATCCATTTTCAAATACAATTTAATGCAACAAATACCATGAAATAAGGAAATCCTACTTTAGTTGTATGATTTAGTAATCTCGTGCTAATACAATAAGTAAATCTAATCTAACAGGAAAAGTTACGATTAGATCAAGAGGTTTGGTAGGTTTTTATGGGTTTTTTAGGTTTGACAAAGGTTTGATAAAGGGTCTAAGACTGATCAGGTAAGGTCTGGGTTATATTTTGTTGAATTGAAGCCTTTCTGGTTAGGTGGGATAAAATGACATAGATACCAATATTAGTCACATGACTGATGCTGGTATAGGGGTGAAACTAATAGCGGTAAGGTAAACCAATGTCCGTAGGGGAAATAGGTGATAAATTAATGAAAATGTATTTTTTATCCCCTCTACGATTACATAGAGAGTGAGGAAGATGCAGTTAGGATTGTAATATGGATAAAAAGACTCAGGAGTGTAGAGGAAAAGGTTAAGAGAGGTGGAAAGACTTGAAATGGATGGGTAGGTGGATTGGTGAGAAGATGGAGATATCCGGGTAATAGCATAAATGGAAATATAGAAAGAAGTAAAAGATCTATAGTAAAGTAAGCGTAGATGATTAAAACCATGCTACTTACTCATTGTTATGAAGATATTGTGAAAAAATTTGGCTGGTGGTTTATAGACAAGGTGTAGGTTGGTTCAGTTCCATGACTGTTTAACTTGTGTATTCCCATGGATACTCCAATGCTTTAGAAGAGAACATGTTTCTTGTACTGCACTCTGGTAGTGTATAGATGTCATTTGGATAAATGAATGGCTATAAGATTCACACTTTATTGTAATAGAAATCCCAAAATTGAATGACCAACCCCTATAAAAAGTTGTAAAATTTTATATAAAGGAACCGATGGCTGTTTAGGTGACCCACGTCAGTTGAGGATAAATCAGCGTTGGTTAGGATGAATTAGTCCAAGTTAACAAAAATAGCCCGATATTTACTATTTTTGGCATTATTTTGATTGCTAATATGGGTCTCAAGTGAGGGTGGACACTTAGATAAGTGGGAATATTTTTGGAGAAGGAATATGACTCTAATTTTATGGTTAGACTAAGTACTAGTTAGTTGGGATAAGTAGGGACCTAATCTTAATTAATTAATAGGTTAGGAATAATTCCATGGTGAGGTGTCTAGGTGATGTGTAATTTAACTTAGTTAAAGTAATTAAATTAATTAATAATGTGAGGATGAACATTAATTCAATTTCAAGTAATTAAATTAATATGAATTTGGGGTAAGGGGTCATGGTTAGGTGAATACGTTTCATTAATGAATTAAAGGGGACGAAGGGAAGTGTGACCCAAATTTGGTGTCTACATTTTCCCCTTTTTGTTGCGTAACTTTTATTGATAAGAAATGCTGACAAAAACAAGAATTTGTTGTCTCAGTTATGAGTGAAGATTAGGTTTCCCCAAGTATGGGTAGAGGTGATCCCCCTGAAACCAAGATCTAATGAGGTAATAGATGGAGTCAATAAGTGGTTTGATAAATGTGTAAGTGCTAAAAAAAGAGGTAGGTGGGTTTTAGGTAAGGGTGAGTTCATTTCAAGTAGTAGGTAGTGGAAGTCTAAGGCAAACACACATATAGAATGCGATATGGTACCAGGTTGAAGAACTTGTAAAATCTACTTTGTCAAAGGTCAATAGGTTTATCCAAACAAGGTTAAAGTGGTTTAGATATCCAAGTTATAGGATAGGGTCCTAAAAATCAACCAGGTATTGTGCAATAACAGGAAATAGGTTTGTACCAGGTCAAAAAAGGTATGGTCGGGATAAACAACACGACATTAGGCAAGGTAAGGTCATAAGGCTGAACAACATGACTAGTGTCATCGTAAGGTATAACGAGTAAGTGAATTCGAGTGTCACAATGGTTGGGATTGGGTTGGGTAATTTAGGCATGGCCGTAGGTAAGGCCACGTTAGGGAAAAAATATGCCCCAACTGATTGTGAGGTTGTGTCATAGGTAATAATCTCATTAGGTTGAGTTGTAAGGATGAGGTCAAATTTGGGTAAGCTGAAAAGGGGTTTCGGTAAATCAGATGTTGTGAGAAATGGTGCAATGGGTTCAAATAGGATAACTGATATAAGTTATGACAAACTGATGTTGGTCAAACTAAACCAATTGTAGTGTGCTAGGGCACATGATGTACTGGTTTTCATTTCCATTGTTATTGCTTATTATGGAAACTAGGTGAGTCATGTTGGAACATAATGATTAAGTGGTCTGGCCAACCCTTAATTAATATGGGACCATCACTATTATATAGGTTAAATATTTAATAATACAAAATACTTTTCTACTATTAAATATTCATACCTAGGTAATATACATTAGGTAAGTATTTAATGATGTGAATAATTTATGTTTATATTTATTAAATACACTCACCTAGGTATATGTGTCAACCATTTAGGTTGAAAAGGTGGGTCGGGAGACATACCCGATCACCTTTATAATAAGGAATCTAGGTCATAATTTGATATATTTAGGAAATATATCAAAGGTGTGAAAATCAAGTGATTTGGTTTTACCCTTGGTGTAACATTCCCATTTAAATACTCTTAGAAACAAGGATTTTTTTTTTTTTTTTTCATGATTAATGTTCCCTGTCCTAAATACATAATTTAAAACACACATCTCAACAATCATTCTTATAATAGATAACCATATGTAGCTGTAATGACTCGGTGTACCACCGATCTATTAATTCCATGACTCGGTGAACTACCGATCTATTCATGTGTAACATTGAGCATGGAGTTTTCTACTGAATACTACATGCTCATGGATCTTCCTCCCTAATTCAGGTTCTGAGTGATTTTCCCAAGGAACCTATCTAAATAATTGTTACCACTATTCATTGACATCACGATCCTTATACTAGGTGACATAGGACAACGCAATCAGCAGCTTGCGATACTTTGGCCAAAGTTTTATAACATACTATTCATATTATTTATTCCTTGACGACATACTCATCAATCCAGAATATGTCCTTCACCCCACTTTATTGTTATATAGAACATCTTATACTGACTTCTGTCAATCCCCTTGACCCAAGGCTTCACTCTAGATCGGGTTAGCATCATAGTTCATGTTATGAAGAGACTCTTAAAGGCTAAGGATAAATTGGCATACAGGGTCAACCGAAGTTATCCCTGGGTACGAAGGTACCCTGAATCTCAAAGGGCTTCCTCATAACCTGATTATGGTCCTAACCAGACCCAGAGAGAAAATCTTGATCAAATTCCAGGTGTGTAAATCTTAATGATCAATGCAAAAGCGTGTTGCCACATGTCATCTACATTTTTGTATCCTTGAGAAGATCCTAATCTTCACGAAAGTATGATCTTGCAGTTGACGTGTGTCAACATCCTATGGAATAGCCTCAGAAAGATGTACATATCCCAAGACAATTTCTTATGTTAAGTTATATTTGGGTTACAGGACTACATATTTAGGCAGCCTTCCCTAACCCCGAGTCCAATACTCTTTAAATTACCTTTTTGTAATTAGGCTTCAATTTTACCAAAAAGGAAATTTGATTAACTTAAGATTGTTTCCTGGATGTCGGTTGAGACCTAACCTCCTTTTATCCACAAAAGTAGGACTACAACAATTTAAGTTCCATTATTTAGAAATAGCTTATCCAACAAGGGAAAAGCATTAACCTAATAGGCTGAGATAAAGTAGACTTTCTACTGTTAAGTCTTAACGATTTATAGTCATTTGTTCCTTTTATAATTAGTGCATTGTAAGAGGGGAAGGTCCGCCTCTTCTTATAGATACATTTTAGGGAATAACCTGCTCTCGATGTTCCCTATAAATGCAGTGATCTTATTTATAGTTTTTTTATCACTATCATAAGTTATAATGAGTCACTAATTAAGAATGTAGTAATCAGCCACATAATTAGTTGTGGCTTACTTAAGAAGATCATCTATGATCCATTGTTTAAAACAATAAGAATGTAACTCATTCATTTAGCCAATAAGAAGATCATCCCAACAAGATAAGATACACATTCTAAATAGGTAATTTTCTCACTATTTCATTCGTTTCCAAAACCATACAATTACAACTTATGCACTTCTGGCATAATTTAAGACAATAGACTTCAACAAAAGAGATAACTCTTCTATTCACAATACAATTTAGAAATCAATAAGAATTCTTCATAAGAACCAATTTAGAACAATCAATGCATCATATCAGATTTTGTCTTCCTTTTCCACTTACGAAGACCATCTGCAAAATTGCTAACATGGGTTAGTTCAATGAATTGAGCATGATAAGCACTAATCCTTACAACAATTGCATTCCTCTAATTATTTAAATTAAAAAACCCTATTAAAATGACTTCACTTAATTCATACTTTATATACTAAAAAGAAGTCAATATAAAGAGAGTCTTAATACACTATTAAAACCAAAAGGACAGAAAGAATATTCCATTCTGCTTGTCCTAAATTTAAAGTATATTTGAATCCAGCAATTACCATAACTATTCAAAATCATAATACACCATGAGATTTCTTCCTACCTATTATCATACAACTTCATATTATAACTTGAATGACAGAAACAATTTCAACTTAATCTATTTCAGATGATTCATTTCATTTCTTGCAAGAAAGTAAGAAGGAAATTTTTTTTATTATGCACCTAATCCTCTGAAAAAGTTGAAACAACATGTATAAGATTTGTTCATCTTTATTTAACACTAACCACTTGAGGTATTCATTCAAAAAGGTTCATATAAAAGTAATTAAACTAATGAAATGAATTACTGCCACTTTCAAGTTCCCCTACCAATCTGTCCTTCATCTCATCATACTAGATTTTCATTCCATATCCATACAAGCAATAAATACTGAATTACTTTAAAAAAATAAATAACAAACAATAAGTTTGAAACAAGATCTTAACATGCTATAATATGAAAGAATTCTTCCAAATTAGGATCCCACTTCCTACTATTCCTTTCAACTTAATATTACAGTCTTGTCATCTCATAACCTTGTTGTTTGAGTTCCTTATAGAATTCTAAAGAAGAGCACACTAACATAAAAAAAAAGAGTATTAAAACTTCCTTATTTTTAAAACCCTTTCCAATTTTCCTTTTTAGCTAAGAGAGAGAAAATAGAGGAGATCAAAACACACTATAATCAAGTTCCGAATGATATCAACTTTCACAAAGTGATAAACATTCATTATTCCAATCAAAGGAGTAGACGAGTAATTCTAACACCTAAGTTCACCCATTAGCTAGGGTCAAGTAGAACTATTTTATTGGTTTGTCAATAGATCCCTATGACATATATAACTATACTTCTTGTAAAACAAAAATCAACATTTGACGTAAACACATTACTTCCTATTGAACTTTATACAAACCTTATCCAAAGGAACAGGCTAAAAAAAACAAAATTGATGAACACAACTTCTTGTTACAACTCTTCTAAGAAGCAAACAAGAATTCGCAAGAAGAACATGAAACCCATTTAACAACTAACTTTCCATATAACTGATATTGCCAACATACATGGATACCATAAAATAAACAACTAAGCCATATACTATATTACTCGCAGTACCTGCGAAAATTAAAAAGCAAACAAACACCTTCACAAGAGGTGATAAGGATTCAATCATTCCATATTTCCAAAACACGCAACATGTAACAATCGAGTTTTCTTTTACTGAGTTTACGAGCAACCTGATCTCAAAATCATTTTCCAGTTCTCTTGATAAAAAACTTGTTACAGTCAGAGTTTCTCATGAAAAGCAACAATCTATTACTCCATTCACAACCGAAGCAAAAGAGATTACCATAGCAAAAGAAAATACATATCCTTTAAAAAAAAATTCTTCTGTGGAGCAAGTTTTTAATCTTAGCAAATCAATCAAACAAAAGCTTACAGCAGTCACTATATGTTTACCCAAATGGGTATGAAAACACAATAGTTCCCAAAAACCCAAATCAACGAATATAACCAAATCGTTAACATCAGTAAGGATCTTAAGAAATTGAACACCTTTATCAATTCATCACCTAGAAAACCCTATGAAATCTGGTACAAGTTTCTAGTTACAAACACATAGCAAAGAAAAGCAATGTGACAGTTCTAACCGGATAAAGAACTCCAAGCTTAAACCACAGCAAGGGAACAAGAAAACCATGAAAAACAAGTTTCCTTTTCAACTAACATTTCCACATTCAATCCATAACCCAAGCTTAAATAAAACCCACAAATCATTTTTACCAGCCAAGTCAAAAATGCATGAATATCATCAGAACATAGTTATTTTAATGAAAACATTTAAAGGAAAGCAAGATTTTAACAGTTAGGGCATATCATGCCTGATAGTGTCACTAAAAAGTTGAAGAAGACCTTTGGTTGAGCTCGCCCTTTCTCTTCCTTTCCATGAAAGATTAAACAACAAAATATTACTTTCTCCATGCCTTATATATTCCCCACGACACATAAGTAAATTTGAAACTTTCAAAATTTCCATGCAACGAAGAGTAAACTACTGGTTCGAAAAACCAGTGCTCATGCAGAGTGAAAAATGGAAGGCATAACAAAAGAAACAACCAAACAAAATTCCCTTTGCATGTCTCTCAAGGCGGCCCGAGCTCGAGAACCCATGCAATTTAATTGCATTAAATTCTTTTCTCCCACCCATTTTCCATTGCCACCATCCACCAAAGTTGGCGAGTTCCACATTGCAAATAACAAAAGTTTCCATTTTAGAGATGTTTCCATGTAAGCTTCCCTCTTACCAATTAACCTCTTCTAACCTTGGTAGTACTCCCTGCCCCTTCATCCTTATCC
The DNA here is from genome assembly GCA_019776745.2 of Taxus chinensis. Lineage (NCBI taxonomy): Eukaryota > Viridiplantae > Streptophyta > Pinopsida > Cupressales > Taxaceae > Taxus > Taxus chinensis. Next base: position 417,331,544 of record CM034156.1, read on the forward strand.
TCTCCTTAAATGCCATTGAAATCACCGCCCCCAAAACTTACGACCCCCCTTAGGTTCCTTTCCATAGCATTAGTTTAGGATAGGTTAGTAACTTAGGTTAGATCATAGCTAAGTTTAATCTTAACAACTTAGGTTATAACATTTGTCACCCACCTTATTTTTAGGTTTAGATAACCCTTAGGAATATCAAGTACATAATTTAGGACTAGGTTAGATCAACTAACCCTAGCAACAATAGGTTATAGTTTAGGTTCAAAACTATTAACCTTACTGATTCTAGTTTAGGTCTCCTTTAATAGGTTGAAATCATCATTCCAAATTCAAACAGGATACAACGTACCCAGATCAGATTCTGGATTTGCATCAAGTAATTAGCTTTTGATGGAAAACTTACATATCCTACCTGGCTTAAGGTCCAGGTCCTTTCTGATGCCAAAATGATTGAGACCAGATTCCGATTGCAATGACCTGCCAGGATTAATTTTCAGAATCCAACAAAACTTCCACTACGGAAATATTTTCATATGAAGAAGATTTTAAAAGAACTTATACTTTCTAAGTTCAGTCAGACTTAATAATTCACGAAATGTCAATACATAATTGTTCATCCCGAATATAATTAAAACATTCCTTAGATCAATATAATTGATCCAAGGATGAGTTATAGAGATAGGTAAGTCTACTATCTCCTAGAAAGCATATTGTACTCATATGTGAGAAATGAAAGAAAATAAATCCAAGCATATTCTCATTCAATCACAGATCTTGAGAGTAGAAAGGACACAACCAATTCAAGCATGATTTCCCGTAATCAAAAGAACATATCATCATATGGAAAATCACATATCAACACTTGAATGCAAAGGAGAAAGTAACAACAGTTCTGGGTGTTACATGCTTCCCTCCTAAAATAATCAGCGTCCTGATGATTACAACTTTTATTTACCTTATGGTCAGTCAATTTCTTTCACTTACTATCAAATCAACTATTTCAAACTTTTAAATAGTTCCATAAATCAGTATTATATTACTATTTATCTCATCAGAATAAATGTTTTCTCCAAAACTGGCATACTTAATGTCATGTAAAATATAAAATCACAATTTTTATTAGTCAACAGATTCAGTTCTGTTAAAAAAGAAAAGGAAACGTTGTTCTCATATCTTCCAGATTCTCCCAAGTTGCACTTTCTTCATTAAACTGGTCCCACTGGACCTTACATTGCCGTATTTCACGATTCCTTAATTGTAACTGATCAGTTTCTAGCACTTGAATGGGTTTAACCACGATTATTCCTAGGTCTTGGACCTACAAGGAATTCCAATTTAACACATGTGACAAATTGGAAACGTATTTCTTAAGCAAAGAAATATGGAAAACATCATGCATTCATGACAAAGCAGGTGGTAATGCTAATCGATAAGCTATGGGATTGATTACTTCGATAATTTCAAAAGGTCCCACAAAATGAGGTGATAACTTGGTAGCCTTGCCAAAATTTATAGAACTCTTTCTTGGTTTAACACAAAGAAAAACCTTTTCACCAAGCTCAAATTTTTGATCAATCCGCTTTAAATCAGCATAACTCTTCTACCTATCTGCTTCTTCTTTCAAGTGTTCACGAATCATTTTAACTTGTTGTTCCATTTCTGTAAGGATTTCAGGCCCAATTACCTCTCTATCCTCAATGTTGTCCCAACTAATAGGGGTTCTGCATTTTCTTCCATAAAGTGCCTCGAAAGGTGCCATCTTAAGAGAAGCGTGATATGTATTGTTGTATGCAAATTCAACTAATGGAAGATACTCTTCCCATTTATACTTGTTGATCCATACAATACATCCGTAACATATCTTCTAACACTTGATTTACTCTTTCAGTCTGTCCATCTGTTTCCGGATGATACGCAGAACTGAAGTTCAGTTTAGTTCCAAGAGTTGCATTCAGCGTTTGCCAAAATCTTGACGTCATTCTAGGATCCCTATCTGATATAATCAATTCAGGTACTCCATGTAATCTGAAAATTTCATGTACAAATCTTTTAGCTAACACAGGAGAATCATCCTTCAGATTTCCAGCAATAAAATGAGCTACTTTTGTTAGTTTATCAACAACTACTAAAATAACATCATGTTTATTTCTTGACATAGGCAGACCTTATACAAAATCCATGCTTACTACTTGCCATTTGTACTGCGGAATGCTATGGGGATATAATAAACCAGCTGGGTGCATATGTTCCACTTTCACTCGCTGACATTCAAGACAATGAGTCACAAAATTAACAACATCCTTTTTCATTCCCTTCCAGAAATATTGTTGTTTTATATCAGCAAGCATTTTAGTAATACCTGGATGTCCAGAAAAAGGTGAATTATGAAATTCAGCTAACAATTTCTTTCTCAAATCATTAAGCAAAGGTATGTATACTTTGTTTTCATAACGTAAGATTCCTTCATTATCGAAATGAAAACCTTTATACCTTTCATCTTTTGGATCTGCAGCAAGCACTGTTTTTACTTGCTGAAAGTATAAATTAGATTCCATTGCTCTTTTTACTTCATCTTTATACTGAGTTCTTAATGTTATAAGAGCAGAAATGTGCTTCCTACGACTTAGAGCATCTGCTACTCTATTCTCTTTTCCTTTGATGTAACTTATATCAAAATCATATTGAGACAAAAACTCTAACCACCTTCACTATCTTGCATTCAGATTAGGCTGAGTGAAAATATATTTCAGCCCAAGATGATCAGTTTTCAACTCAAAAGGTTTACCAAGTAAATAATGCCTCCAAACTTGAAGTGCATGTACTATGGCAGCAAGCTCTAAATCATGTGGAGCATAATTCAACTCATGTAACTTAAGTTTTCTACTTTCATACGCTATGACATGATCATTTTGTAACAAAACACCTCCAAGGCCTTCCCCAGATGCATCTGTTACAACAGTAAAGTCTCCATTAGGATCATGGAGAGTCAGAATAGGTGCTGAAGTCAACTGACTTTTCAAATTTTTAAAAGCAGATTCACATTTATCATCCCAAACAAATTTCTTATCCTTTTTCTGCAATGAAGTTATCGGTGCAGCCACTTTAGAAAAATCTTTAACAAATTTTCTATAATAACCAGCAAGGCCCATGAAGCTTCTTACTTCATGTACATTCTTTGGTGCAGGCCACTTGGTTATTGCCACTATTTTAGAAGGATCTACAGCAATTCCTTCTTTACTTATAACATGACCCAAATAATGAACTTCGCTATCAAAGAAAGAACATTTGGATAACTTACCATATAACCTTCTCTTTCTCAAAATTTCCAAGACTACCTTCAAATGCTCATTATGCTCCTCAACACTCTTAGAATATATGAGAATGTCATCTAAGAATACAAGCACAAAATTTTCCAAGTATTCTTGAAAGATATTATTCATTAAGTTCATAAAAGCTACAGGTGCATTAGTTAATCCAAAGGGTAAAACCGTGAATTCATAATGTCCATACCTTGTCTGGAAAGTTGTTTTATGAATATCTTCATCTTTAATTCTTAATTGATGATATCTGGATCAAAGATCTATCTTGGAATATACCAATGCTCCACGCATCTGATCAAATAAATCATCAATTCTAGGAAGTGGATATCTATTTTTGATTGTTGCTTTGTTTAACATCTGATAATCAATACACAATCTAAGTGTTCCATCTTTCTTTTTCACAAATATCACTGGTGCTCCCCAAGGTGAAACACTTGGTCTAATCAAACCTTTAGAAAAAAGTTCTTGCAACTGAGCCTTAAGCTCAACTAATTATGTGGTAGTCATTCGATAAGGTGCTTTAGAAATAGGTTTTGTACCTGGTTTGATCTCAATGGTGAAGTCAAACTCCCTTTTGGGTGGTAAACCTGGTAATTCTTCCAGAAATATGTCTCTGAAATTCTGTAACAATGGGTATCGTTTCATGAAATCACTGTCTTCTTCTGTAGATTCAGATATTTTTACCACATATAAGGTACAACCTTTATTTTTGGCCTTTTTAAGTTGCATAGCTGACAATTTCCTAACTGAAATTTCTCGTTTTACACCTTGAATCTCTGTTGTTTTCTGCAGATCATCTAAACATCTTATATGTTTTTCAAAGTAGTCCACTTTTGCTTTATGCTCAGCTAACCAATTAACGCCGATGACAACGTCATAGGATCCCAAAGGTGCAACATAGAGATCAAATTCAGTGGAAAAGTTAGGTAAGTCAAGGACTGCCCCAAAAAGACACATACTAACTGTATGAACATAATTATTACCATAATGTACAGTCCATGATTTATCCATTTTTCCAGCTTTTCTTTTAAGTTTTGAAGCAATTTTACTAGAAATAAAACATTCAGTAGCTCCCGTATCAAAAAGAATAGTTACAGGTATGCCAAATAACTTACCAGGAACTTCAATAGGTGTAACTTGCTTTTCAGCTTGCTTGTCTGCTACTGCAGCATGTATCTTATGTTGTTGATTACGATCATCCTTCTTCAAAGGACATTGATTTGCATAATGATCTTTGCCACAATTATAGCAGCCTCCTACAGGTCCCTTTTTATGCTCAAAATTATTTCCAACCCTAAAATTATCATGTTGACCTCTATAGGGCTTCTACCCATTATTATTATTCTTTGCAAAATTATTCCTTGCATTTCTAGTAGGCTTGTTCGTTGTTGTTTTCTTATTATTTTCAGCTGAAAACTTATTTTTGATACCAAAATTTTTCCATGGTCCCTTCTTAGGTGCAAGAGAAGCTGAAGAAGGATTTGGAATTTTCTTCCACACTTCCTCTTTATGAGCAGAAATAGCTTTTAATTTCTGTTCCTACCTTATGGCCTTTTCAACAACCCCTTCCATAGTGGTTGGGCTGTGAACATCAACCTCTCCTCCAATCACGGGATTCAGTCCCATGATGAATTTTTGTATTCTGAACTTCTCATCAGTTTGATACTGTGGTACATACTTGAGGAGTTTCGTAAACCACTCCCAATACTCAGTTATAGTTAGCTTTCCTTGAGCTAAGTTCTGAAATTCTGTCATTTTCTGATCATAATAAAGTTGTGGCAGCCAACGTTGCCTAAAATAACCTTTAAATTGATCCCAAGTGATGTTAGTTTCATCAATATTTAACTCAGCCTTACGATTGTCCCACCATGAAGATGCTTCATGGGAAAGCTGATATGCTCCCCAAATAGCTTTGGTTTCCTCTAAGAAGTTTCTTATCACAAATTACTTCTCCATTTCATTGAGCCAATTCTCAGATCCATCTCCTAATGTGGTGCCATAAAATTTGGGTGGACTTATCCTTTTTATATCATTAGTGAGTTCCGCTACCAACCTGGTCGTTTTGTTTTCTGGTTGGGCAGGTACATTTCCATTGTTATTATCAACACCCAATTCGGGTTTTCCTCTGGAGGTAGCTGATTGTTATTACCAGCTTCTTCTTCCTCCTCATTTCCCATCACTTATTGCTCAAGTACAGTCAAACGATCTCTTGTATCCAACAGGACAACAAGGATCTCATCAAGTTTTTGGGTTGTTGCTGCTCCTTCAACAGGTGGAGCATTATTGCAACATTTCCCCTTTTTCTAACCATTTTCTGTTATAAGAAAACTCAGGTTTTTATCAGATTATGGACACAATAGGTCCAAGAGCTGTAACCTTCAGCTCTGATACCTAGATGTAACATTCCCATTTTAATACTTTTAGAAACAAGGAATTTTATTTTTTTGCATGATTAATGTTCCCTGTTCTAAATACATAATTTAGAACACACATCTCAACAATCATTCTTATAACAGATAACCATATGCAGCTGTAATGACTCAGTGTACCACTGATCTATTCATTCCATGACTCGGTGAACTACCGATCTATTCATGTGTAACATTGAGCATGGAGTTTTCTACTGAATACTTCATACTCATGGCTCTCCTTCCCTATTCTGGGTTCTGAGTGATCTTCCCAAGGAACCTATCTGAATATATGTTACCACTATTCATCGGCATCACGATCCTTAGACTAGGTGACATAGGACAACGCAATCAACATCTTGCGATACTTTGGCCAAAGATTTATAACATACTATTCGTATTATTTATTCCTTGACGACATACTTGTCAATCCAGAATACGTCCTTCACCCCACTCTATTGTTATATAGAACATCTTATACTGACTTCTGTCAGTCCCCTTGACCCAAGGTTTCACTCTAGATCGGGTTAACATCATAGTTCACATTATGAAGAAACTCTTAAAGGCTAAGGATAAATTGGCATACAGGGTCAACCGAAGTTATCCCTATGTGCCAAGGTACCTTGAATCTCAAGTGGCTTCCTCATAACCTGATTATGGTCCTGACTAGACCTGGAGAGAAAATCTTGATCAAATTCCAGGTGTGTAAATCTTAACGATCAATACAGAAGGGTGTTACCACATGTCATCCGCATTATTGTATCCTCGAGAAGATCCTAATCTTCACGAAGGTATGACCTTGCAGTTGACGTGTGTCAACATCCTATGGAATAGCCTCAGAAAGATGTACATATCCCCAGACAATTACTTACGTTAAGTTATATTTGGGTTACAGGACTACATATTTAGGCAGCCTTCCCTAACCCCGAGTCCAATACTCTTTAAAATTACCTTTTTGTAATTAGGGTTCAGTTTTACAAAAAAGGACTTTGATTAACTTAAGATTGTTTCCTGGTTGTCGGTTGAGACCTAACAACCTTTTATCCAAAAAATAGGACGACAACAATTTAAGTTCCATTATTTAGAAATAACTTAACCAACGAGGGAAATGCATCAACCTAATAGGATGAGATATATCATAATTTCTACTGTTAAGTCTTAATGATTTATAGTCATTTGTTCCTTTTGTAATTAGTGCATTGCAAGAGGGGAAGGTCCACCTCTTTTTATAGATACATTTTAGGGCATAACCCGCTCTCGATGTTCCCTATAACTGTAGTGATCTTATTTACAGTTTTTTTTATCACAATCATAAGTTATAATGAGTCACTAATTAAGAATGTAGTAATCAGCCACATAATTAGCTATGTGGCTTACTTAAGAAGATCATCTATAATCCATTGTTTAAAACAATAAGAATGCACACTCATTCATATAGCCAATACAAAGATCATCCCAACAAGATAAGATACACATTCTAAATAGGTAATTTTCTCACTATTTCATTCATTTCCAAAACCATACAATTACAACTTATGCACTTCTGGCATACTTTAAGACAATAGCCTTCAACAAAAGAGATAACTCTTCTTTTCACAATACAGTTTAGAAATAAAATCAGAATTCTTCATAAGAACCAATTTAGAACAATCAATGCATCATATCAGATTTTGTCTTCCTTTGCCACTTACGAAGACCATCTGCAAAATTGCTAGCATGGGTCAGTTCAATGAACTGAGCATGATAAGCACTAATCCTTAAAACAATTGCATTCCTCTAATTGTTTCAATTAAAAAACCCTATTAAAATGACTTCACTTAATTCATACTTTATATCCTAAAATGAAGTCAATATAAAGAGAGTCTTAATACACTATTAAAACCAAAAGGACAGAAAGAATATTTCATTCTGCTTGTCCTAAATTTAAAGTATATTTGAATCCAACAATTACCTTCACTATTCAAAATCATAATACACCATGAGATTTCTTCCTACCTATTACAATACAACTTCATATTATAACTTGAATGACAGAAGTAATTTCAACTTAATCTATTTTGGATGATTCATTTCATTTCTTGCTAGAAAGTAAGAAGGAACATTTTGTTTATTATGCACCTAATCATCCAAAAAAGCTGAAACAACGTGTATAAGATTTGTTCATCTTTATTTAACACTAACCACTTGAAGTATTCATTCCAACAGGTTCATACAAAAGTAATTAAACCGATGAAATGGATTACTACCACTTTTAAGTTCCTCTACCAATCTGTCCTTCATCTCATTATACTAGATTTTCATTCCATATCCAAAATATAAGCAATAAATACTGAATTACTTTACAAAAATAAATAACAATAGTAAGTTCGAAACAAGTTCTTAACATGCTGTAAGATGAAAGGAGTCTTCCAAATTAGGATCCCACTTCCTACTATTCCTTTCAACTTAATATTACAGTCTGTCATCTCATAACCTTGCTGTTTGAGTTCCTTATAGAATTCTAAAGAAGAGAACACTAACATAAAAAAGAGAGTATTAAAACTTTCTTATTTTTAAAACCCTTTCAAATTTTCCTTTTTAGCTCAGAGAGAAAAACAGAGAAGATCAAAACACCACTACAATTGAGTTCTGAATGATATCAACTTTCAAAAAGTGATAAACATTCATTAGTCCAATAAAAGAAGGAGTAAGACAAGTAATTCAAACACCTAAGTTCACCCATTAGCTAGGGTCAGGTAGAACTATTTTATTGGTTTGTCAATAGATCCCTACGGAATCTATAACTATACTTCCAGTAAAACAAAAATCAACATTTGACGTAGACAAATTACATCCTATTGAACTTGATACAAACCTGATCCAAAGGAACAGGCATAAAAAAAAACAAAATTAATGAACACAATTTCTTGTTACAACTCTTCCAAGAAGCAAACAAGAATTCACAAGAAGAACACGAAACCCATTCAACAACTAAATTTCCATATAACTCATATTGCCAACATACATGGAAACCATAAAATAAACAACTAAGCCATACACTGTATTACTCGTAGTACCTGTGAAAATTAAAAAGCAACCAAACACCTTCACAAGAGGTGATAAGGATTCAATCATTCCATATTTCCAAAACACGCAACATGTAACAGTCAAGTTTTCTTTTACTGAGTTTATGAGCAACCCGATCTCGAAATCATTTTCCAATTCTCTTGATCAAAAACTTGTTACAGTCAGAGTTTCTCATGGCAAGCAACAATCTATTACTCCATTCACAGCCGAAGTAAAAGAGATTACCATAGCATTAAAAATACATAGTCCTTAAAATTTTTTCCTTCCATAGAGTAATTTTTTAATCTAGTAAATTAGTCAAACAGAAGCTTACAGCAGTAGCTAGATGTTTACCCAAATGGGTATGAAAACACAAGAGTTCCCAAAAATCCAAATCAACGAATACAACCAAATTGTTAACGTTAGTAAGGATCTTAAGAAATCAAACACCTTTATCAATTCATCACCCAGAAAACCCTATGAAATCTGGCACAGGTTTCTAGTTACAAACACACAACAAAGAAAAGCAATGCGACAGTTCTAACCGGATAAAGAACTCCAAGCTTAAACAACAGCAAGGGAACAAGAAAACAATGAAAACAAGTTTCCTTTTGAACTAACATTTCCACGTTCAATCCAGAACCCAAGCTTACATAAAACCCACAAATCATTTTTACCATCCAAGTCAAAATGCATGAATATCAACAGAACATAGTTGTTTTAATGAAAACATTTAAAGGAAAGCAAGATTTTAACAGTTAGGGCATATCATGCCTGATAGTGTCGCTAAAAATTTGAAGAAGACCTCTAGTTGAGCTCTCCCTTTCTCTTCCTTTCCACGAAAGATTAAACAACATTGCTTCCTCCATGCCTTATATATTCCCCACGACACAAAAGTAAATTTGAAACTTTCAAAATTGCCATGCAACAAAGAGTAAACTACTGGTTTGAAAAACCAGTGCTCATGCAGAGTGAAAAACGGAAGGCATAACAAAAGAAACAACCAAAAAAAATTCCCTTTGCATGTCTCTCAAGGCAGCCTAAGCTCAAGAACCCATGTAATTTAATTGCATTAAATTCTTTTCTCCCACCCGTTTTCCATTGCCACCATCCACCAAAGTTGGCGAGTTCCACATTGTAAATAACAAAAGTTTCCATTTTAGAGATGTTGCCATATAAGCTTCCCACTTACCAAATTAACCTTTGCTAACCTTGGCAGTACTCCCTACCCCTTCATCCTTATCCTCTCCTTAAATGCCATTGAAATCACCGCCCCCAAAACTTGCGACCCCTTAGGTTCCTTTCCATAGCATTAGTTTAGGATAGGTTAGTGACTTAGGTTAGATCATAGGTAAGTTTAATCTTAACAACTTAGGTTATAACATTTGTCACCCACCTTAGTTTTAGGTTTAGATAACCCTTAGGAATATCAAGTACATAGTTTAGGACTAGGTTAGATCAACTAACCCTAGCAACAATAGGTTATAGTTTAGGTTCAAAACTATTAACCTTACTGATTCTAGTTTAGGTCTCCTTTAATAGGCTGAAATCATCATTCCAAATTCAAACTGAATACAACGTTCCCAGATCAGATTCTAGATTTGCATCAAGTAATTAGCTTTTGATGGAAAACTTACATATCCTACATGGCTTAAGGTCCAGGTCCTTTCTGATGCCAAAATGATTGAGACCAGATTTTGATTGCAATGACCTGCCAGGATTAATTTTCAGAATCCAACAAAACTTCCACTACGGAAATATTTTCATATGAAGAATATTTTAAAAGAACTTATACTTTCTAAGTTCAGTCAGACTTAATAATTCACGAAATGTCAATACATAATTGTTCATCCCGAATATAATTAAAACATTCCTTGGATCAATGCAATTGATCCAAGGATGAGTCATAGAGATAGGTAAGTCTACGATCTCCCAGAAATCAGATTGTACCCATATGTGAGAAATGAAAGAAAATAAATCCAAGCATATTCCCATTTAATCATAGATCTTGAGAGTAGAAAGGACACAACCAATTCAAGCATGATTTCCCACAATCAAAAGAACATATCATCATATGGAAAAATCACATATCAACACTTGAATATTATATAATATTTAAGTTGATTAAATCTGTATTTATTAGAATCCTCAAATTCTAACATGGTATCAGAGAAAGGTAAATTAAATAAATTAAGATCAATGTTTTGTATTTTATTTATTTAATTTGTATGGGTTTTTTCAACCAACCCGGAAAGGTAAATTACATAAATTAAGATAAAATGTTTTGTATTTTATTTATTTAATTTGCACGGGTTTTTTCAACCAACCTAGAAAGGTAAATTAAATAAATTAAGAGCAAATGTTTTATATTTTATTTATTTAATTTGTACAGATTTTTTCAACTAACCTGGAAAGGTAAATTAAATAAATTAAGAGCAAATGTGTTGTATTTTATTTATTTAATTTGTACGGGTTTTTTCAACCAACCCAGAAGGGTATTTAAAATAAGTGCAACCGAAAAGTTTTACTTTGTGAAGAATAAAGGTGAATTCACAGGTGAAAATTTTGGAAACTTCTTACCTTCCGTGAAAACCTGTGTAGAGGTAAGGGTAAAATATTTGAAATATTTTATTTCTATAATTTTAATATGTGCAGGTTGAATTTTGTCAATGGTAAATGAAGGAGGAGACAAACCTCCATCAAAATAGGATTTGAATTTTTTCCATTGGATGTGTGAAAAATGTTGTCTTCTCTGTAAATTCTAAGGTTTATGTAGAATTTAAAATTACATGGCCTAGTAAAGGTTTTAAATATTTTTTTCATGAGGGGCCCCGTAATAAGGGTTATATGTGTTTTTTTTTTAAAAAAATTATATATACTATAGTTTATATTTTTTAATAGACTATATGTTGTTTTTTATTTACATTATATAAACTATATACCTCTTTTTTTAAGTGAATATATTTTTACATTATAAATTATAATAGGTTAATATAATGTATTAAAATATAACCTCCTTAATATTATATAGAAGAAGAAATTATGGAAATACACAAAAAGTTTGGACTTCATTAAATTTGACGATCAAATGACCGTCACGACAGACCAAACATAAGGTAGTATAACGGTCATTTAGACATCAAATTTAAGCTGGCCAGGTATTTGTATACATTATTTTTTTTCTAGAAATTTGAAGTTATTTTGCATTCTTAAGGGTTTCTTATTCACTTATATATGGTTAGAATATATATATATATGTCTGGGGTATAATGCAAAGCCCTTTATATTGTGTGTTATTATTCTGATCATGGGAGGTTAATTAATATGCATTGTAATGACCAAATTAGTTTTGATTAAATATTTTATGTAGATCTATAAAATTTAGATTTGTTTCTATTAAAAGTGTTGTTTTTTAATAAAAATGTATCTAACTCTATCGTACATTGTATATTATAATGGGGTGTGTTTTATAAGTTCAGGAAAACAATGACGTCCAACTTTTTTTGTCTTGACAAAACCCAAATCTTGAATGGGACCAACTTCAACATTTGGAAGATCAGGGTCAAATCAGAACTTATGGCGAGGAAACTCTTGACAATTGTTTCTGGATATGAGGTTGTTCCCACTGGTCATCAAGCAACTATAGATAACATGAATGTATCCTCACAATGAATGTAGGAGGCTCTTTCCATGATTTTTTGCAATGTGAACAATGAGTACCTTCTACACATTAGTAATATCGAACATTCGAAAGAGGTATAAACACAACTAGAATCCATGCATGAAGGTACGTGTTTATCTAAAATTATTAAATTAGTTTTAGAATTTCTTACAACTCCTATGAAAGGAGATGAAAAAGTAGTTAATTTATTAGCCAAAATTAAAAATATTAAAGAACAAATATATAGATGCAATTGTGATTTAATTGGTGAAAAATGAATTTACTTTATTTTTCAATTAAATATACATGAAAGATTTAGGAATTTTATTTCTATCTTGAACTCTAAATATCAAAATGAAAATGATTTACCTGATTTAAATACCTTGAGTTCACTTTTGATACAGGAAGATCAAGTGATGATGAAATTTGAATCGAAGGAGAATGCCTCTCAGGAACTTCTTTCTCAGAATTCAAAGTTCAAACCTCACAAGCCCTTCTCAAATCAAAAAATTAGATCGAAATATTATTTTGTTGATAAGAAAAGTTTTTATTCTGATCAATTATGTGTTAGCTTTAGTGGTAAATGTCACCAATGTGGTAAATTTGGACAAAAAAAGGAAGATTTCCAAACTAAGAAACCTATCCATAAAAATTAAAAAAAATTGTTTCTTAAAAATATAATTTAAGGTAAAAGGATATCTCTAATGATATTCCTAAAATGATTGCATTATATGTTGTGTTGTATTCTTCCTCTAATTCTGAATGGATTCTATATTCAGGTGCATCAAATCATATCACTTGTGTTTCAAATTCTTTATTTGATGTTGTAAAAATAAATGAATGTGTGTATCTTGGTGATAACCTATCTTTAGAAGTAATAGAGAAATGGAAAGTAAAATTTGCTAATGGTGTGTTGAATAATGTTTTATTTATTCCTAAGCTCAAAAATAACCTTTTATTATGTTCTCAATTAACTCATGATGGTTTGACTATTCAAATTTTTAAATATACTTGGTATATCAAGGATAGTAATGATAATATAATAGCTGAAGGAATTCAAAGAAATGGTCTATATATTTTTGATGATTTACATTTTGCATCTTGTTTTATTTCTCAAAGTTTGAATAATTCAAAACTATGGCATGAAAGATTAGGACATGTTAACTATAGAAGTTTATATGAAATGACTAGATATAATCTTGTGAAAGGTTTGTCTATGTTGTCTTCTTCTCATGATACGTGTGAAGGGTATTTACGCTCAAAACAAAGAGATAAACCCTTTCACTCATATCTCGAAGAGATTTTTTCTTCCCCACTAAAACTTATTCATAGTGATGTTAGAGGACCTCTTGAAGTAGCTTCATTTAATGGTCCTTTATATGATGTGAATTTCATTGATGATTTCACTAGGATGATTTGGTCATATTTAAGGAATTTAAAGCATTTGTTGAAAACTCTTCAAATTATAAAATTAAGAGACTTAGAACGGATAATGGGGGTGAATATGTTATCAAAGCATTTGAAATTTTTGTATTGATTGTGGTATTAAAATGGAATTAACTTCTCCTCATTCTCCCCAATCTAATGGTGTTATAGAATGTAAGAATAGGACTATTTTAGATATGGCTCACACTATGCTTCATTCTACTAGTCTTCCCAAATTTCTGTGGGCAGAAGAAATCAAAACAATAGTCTACATTCTAAATAGGGTTCCCACCAAATCTATTCATCTTTCAACTCCTTTAGAAAAATGGTTAAATCAAAAACCTGATATTTCTCATCTAAAAGTTTTTGGTAGTCCTACTTCTTTATACATTCCTAAAAAGAAAAGAAAGAAACTTAATATGACTTCTTTCTCTTGTGTTTTCATTGGATATGGTATTAAAATTATATGTCTAAGGATTTACGACCCTATAAAAAGGGAAGTAACTGAAAAACTGCAATGTGGTGGTTTTAGAAAAATATTTTTGTTCATCTAATAATGGTAAAGATGTTCATAACTCTGTCAATATTTGTAATAATGGTTATTAGTTTGATATTAAGAATATAGTAAATGGTCATGATGATGTTTCTTGTGTTGATACTATAGATGCTTCTAAATATCCTAACTCCCTAGTTAAAAAACCAAAATGGGCTCAATCTGTGCTAGAGAGTTATAATTCTATTGATCTTAGGAAAATGACCAGAAGCCATCATACATACCATGCATTAAGGACCTTTTATGAAACTAAGCTGTAAATTTTTGAAGAAGATTCTCAGGATGAGAAGTGGGTCACTGCAATGCAAACTGAATATAATGACCTAATTCAAAATCAAACCTAGGAGTTGGTTCCACATCCAGAGAAAAGAAGTATTATAGATTAAAGGTGGTTATACAAAGTAAAATATAATATAGATGGTAGTATTGAAAAACATAAATGTAGACTTATTGCTAGAGGTTTCACTCAGAAACCTGGTATTGATTATGTTGATACATTTGCCCCTGTAGCTAAAATGAGTACTGTTCGGACCTTATTTGTAATTGCCTCTAAATTTGGGTGGAAAATCCACCAAATGGATGTGAAAAATGCCTTTTTGAATGGTGATTTAAAAGAAGAACTTTACATGTCTCAACCTAAATGATTTGAAGAAACTGGTAAAGTAAACTATGTTTGTATATTGAAAAAATCCTCATATGGTTTAAAGAAAGCTCCTAGAGCTTGGTATGCAAAAATTAATTATTTCTTTAAACAGTTAGGATTTATTAATTGTTCTTATAACAATGATCTATTTATTAAGAAGGGTTATATATTATCATTGTTTGTATATATGTTGATGATTTGCTTATGACTGGTGATAATCCTGCTTTAATTTGTAGAATTAAAGAAAAATTGAAACAATACTTTGAAATGACTGATTTAGGTCTCTTACATCATTTTCTTGGCATGGTTGTATTTTAAGATAAACAATCTATTGTTGTTTCTCAAGCACAATATGCAAACAATGTACTAATTTTTTTTAACATGATTGATTGTAAAATAATTTCTACTCCTATTGAAGTTGGATTGAAAATTGATCCTAAACCTGCATGTGAAAAATTGCATCCTACTTTATATAGGCAGTTAGTTGGTAGTTTGATATATCTGACTATCACCAGACTAGATATTTCCTATGCAGTAGAAATTGCTTCTAGATTTATGCAGGAATCTTATAGAGATCATTGGAATCTTGCAAAAAGGATTCTAAGATATATTAAACATACAATTGATTATGGGTTGCATTATGCTAAGAATGAAAATGCTAACTTATATGGATTTTGTGATTCTGATCATATTGGTGATGTATTAGATAAAAAATCTACTTCTGGTTATGTGTTTAAATTTGGTGTAGGTGCCATTACTTGGTGCAGCAAAAAGCAGTCAATTGTTTCTATCTCTTCAATAGAAGCTGAGTATAAAAGTACAATGGAAGCTGCAAAAGAGGCTCTATGGCTAAAGAGGTTGTTTGATGAGATAAATTTGAAGGATCCACGTAGTGTTCCTTTATTATGTGACAACCAAAGTACCATATATCTTGCACATAATCTAGTACAACATCAGAGGACGAAGCACATTGGGATACATATACACCTCATTCATGAGAAGGTGCTAAGTGGTGAGACAAATCTCAAGTTCATGCCGACTGAAGAGTAGGTTGTTGATATCTTCATAAAGCCCTTGAGTGTTGTAAAGTTTTTTCACTTTCATGAAAAGCTTGGATTATCAGAGTTTCCATTGAGGGGGAGTGTGCATGATATGTCACCTCCTAATGGAACTTAGTTTTTGTAAAAAGACCTTCAGGAATTTGTAAAAAATACCTTCGGGAAAGTGTAAAAAGACCTTCGGGCATGTATACCTCCTTGGATTCTTTTTTAGAAAGAATTGTAGAAAGATCTTAAAGGCAGTCTTCAGTAAACTCTTTAGTGCTATTGAGTTTATTGGAAAACATCCAGTACAAGCATATTATTAAGGAGGTCCTTGGTTATAAAAGAATCCTATATGCTTGGGTTCGATAACCTTTTATAAAAACCTGTGAGAATATGTAAAACTCACAAATCATACTTAGCCACTGATCATGGGATGATCTTTGAGATTCCAAATCCTTTTGTACCAAAAGGTAACTTGAGTATGATGAAGGTGTTATAATTCCTTCTCCCAATATGCTAGCCTAAAACCTTTATGGTTTAAGGATTGTAAATCCTGTAGTGTACCATGGGCAGGTAATCTATTGGCATATGTTATCCCACTTAACATTAAGGGGGAGTGTTGGAACATAATGATTAAGTGGTCTAGCCAACCCTTAATTAATATGGGTCCATCACTATTATATAGTTTAAATATTTAATAATATGAAATATTTTTCTATTATTAAATATTCATACCTAGGTAATAGACATTAGGTAATTATTTAATAATGTGAGTCATTTATATTTATATTTATTAAATATACTCATCTAGGTATATGTGTTAACCATTTAGGTTGAAAAGGTGGGTTGGGAGATATACCCGATCACCTTATATAAAAAGGACTTTAGGTCCTCATTTGATATATTTGGGAAATATATCAAAGGTGTGCAAATCAAGTGATTTGGTTTTACCCTTGGTAAATAGGGTTTTAAGGAGGATGCGATCTTACTGGATATAAAACAAGTTCTCTAAAGTAAAAGGTTATTTTCAAAGTGGTTTTTACCCTTTTAGGGTTTTCCACTATAAATACTGTGTCACATGTGTTATTTATTTCCTGTAATTATTTCTTTATTTACTTATGTAAGGATGTAATGTTTATTTAAATATTTATTATAACATTATATAATATTTAAGTTGATTAAATCCATATTTATTAGAATCCTCAAATTCTAACAAGTCAGGCATGGTTGATTCAAGGTCATGTAGGCATGGTTGAATTAGGTGTAGACATGGCTAAGTCAGAAATTTTCCAAGTTATTGGTTTTAAGGAAATGATGCGTTGGATGTATGTTATGTTTATATTTCCAAGTAATTGATATCATGGAAATGGTAAATGATGTAGGTGTGATATGGTTGAGGTTATAAAATGGTAGATATGATGAAATAATGTATATTTTGTCATACATTAATTTCGAAGTTATTGTGTAAATGGAAACTAACTAGGTGTGAATGTGAATGTAAAGGGGGAGAATTGGTTAGGAGTAAAATTAGTTGAGATAACATCCAAGGTCCCAATACCCTAAGAGGGCTTCCTACATAGCCCCGATGAAAAGGTGCCTCAAGACAAAGTATTTCTCCCATAATCTTGGGAAAAATATGATGGGGTAGATGAATGGGTTAGTAGGTTTTAGGAATGATTGAGTCTAGGTCATTGACGCATGGTTGAGTGTAGGTTGTTAAGGCATGGTTCCATTTAGGTTAAATAAGCATGGTTAAAGGATAAGTAATCATAGAATGTAGGTGTCGAAGGTATAGTCCTGGGTAGCATAATTAATAAGTAATAAAAAGGATGAATGTTAAAAGAGGTGGAATGCTCCAGAAGTGGAAATGACCATAATGAGCATACCGAGGATGGGTTGATGAACTTAAAATCCTAAAGGAAGTGCATGGTTGGCTGATCTAAGGGTGAAAGAAGTTACATGATCATGAAATGTCACATTTGTGGCATGTCCCTTGAGTAAGTAGAAAATAAGAAAGAAAGTAAGATGGGGTGAAATGAGTTGTTTAGCATAACCTTGCTGTTAGACAACATGCCTCTTCTACAAGATACCCAAAACTTAAATAGGTGAGGCCATGACGAAAAAGTTTTACTTCTCTTGATTTTTGTATTTTTCTTTCTTTTTGCTTTTGTTTGGAGAAATATTGATGTGAGAATGCTATGTGAGATGAATAGAATGACTCCTTGAGGTCTTTGTGAAGATGATCGATGTGGGAAGCTTCATAATATATTATTTTTATTTTACATAAATTGTCTTCTTTTTTGATAGACTACGTACAATATGGTTAGCTTTCTATAGTTGTCCTTTGAGGAAGTGTTAGTGAAAATCAGTAGCACCCCCTGGATGTTGATCAGATTTCTAGTTTGATCATTCTAAGCATCCAGTGCGATTGCACAACATTGAAACCTCTCTCCAAGTGTGGGACTTTCAAAATGAGAGAGGAATCTCCAGATTAGAGGCTGGTTCCTCAAACTCCTCTAATCAGATCTGTTATTTACACAATCACAGAGGTTTGAATCCTAATCCTACTCTAAATTCCAAGGAGACAGAGATAGAAAGTGCAAAAATTGAAACTAAACTAATAGGTGATACACCAAAGGAGGAGTGGTGAACACTTCTAGTTCTGTAGATAGACACAAATCATGGAATGCAACATAAACATCATGCACAACTGATAAGATGTAATTGAAAGTCTGAAATGAAGCAAACAACACAACCAAAGGGCTGAACACTGGTCACAGAGCCTGCATTGTCATTTCCACTGTCAAAATCCTTGCATTACAACATCAAAAGGTAGAAAACCTATTACAACCATCAAGAGGTCTGATACTTGAAAAAATCACTTGTTGAAGGTGAAAGAAGAAGCTTGCTATCCGAAGAAATGTTCCCCCCCAAAAAAATGAGCCAAATTTGGCTTTTTACAATGCATGGGTCGAGCCTAGGAGAGAGAAAACATGTAAAAATGTGGGATCCATTCCTCGTTAATGAAGATGCATTAAAATAGCATGTGTGTCCTTACAGACCCATGCCCTGACTTTTTTGGCCATACTGAAGGAGAATGCTACCCAGTTTGCATTAAAATTGGTTGTTGAAACATCATTTCTAGCCATTATCACATGCCAGAGATGTTTCTTGATTTTTTCTCTCCAAACTAAACCAAAATGCAAGATTGACCCCAGAATCATGTAGGGAATTTCACCAGCTTTCCATTTATATAAAGAACGTGAAAATCTGAGCTTTGGATCGAAAGCTATGGCCATTTGAAGGTTTAGGGAAAAACTAGGCTCAAAACGGATCGACGGGAAATTTTTTTGAATTTTACCTCTTTTTGCATTTTGGAATTTTTTTTTAATTTTTTCCGCACTCCACCACTTGGATGACACGTGGCGAGATTCCATTTAGTGGCAGGGTAGTAGGCCAAAACTCGCCCTTTTGACTTTCAGCAATACATTTTTCCAAAAATTCTAATTTTTTGCCCCGCTCCACTAGGTCGATTGTGAAGACACGTGGCAAGATTTGATTCGTCTGTGGGCCTCCTTTCAAAATTTTACCTTACGCCAAATACTTAACAATTTTTTCAACTTTCCTCCCCTTTTGACATGTGGCATGTTATGATTCGTCCACAGGCCTCCTTGTCTCTTTGTGGCCTTTTCGCCTTTTCATGTCCCTCGCGTACTTTTCTCCCAACTGTCCCGGATTGCCTGGGACAAATATCTCTGAACCGCCCAAAATGGACTATCTATCAGCAAATCAGCTGATTCACATCCCTCATGTCCCACGTGTACCTTTGTCCCAACTGTCCTGGATGAAAATCTCCTGCTTCAGCCGATTCGGGCTTCCTTGTTCTTGTTTGCGGCCTTTTTGCCTTTTCACGTCCCTCGCGTACTTTTGTCCCAACTGTCCCGGACTGCCTAGGAAAAATATCTCTGAACTGCCTGAAATGGACTGTCTATCAGCAAATTAGTCGATTCATGTCCCTCACGTACTTTTCTCTCGGTTGTCCCAACTGTGCGAAACAAAGACATAGACGTTTTTTTCTTGCTTTCGGCCGTTTCGGCTTTTCGCGTCCCGATGTCCCAACTATCCCGTGGACCGCCTAGGACAAAAATGTCTGACTTAGCTGATTTTCTTACTTTTTCGGCCCCAATCTTCGTACGACAAACCTCAGTACAACCCAAACCCTTCAGACCCAAAATGCTTTAAAACAGTCCTACAACCTTATTTTTTGCATTTTTTCCATTTTCTCAACTTGTTGGGATTTCTTCTTGGATGGGAGAGTTAAAAAAAGGCCGAGGGGACCCCAGAAAACATGATTTGGGCCTCGAATCAATCTATTTTCTCGGGACTGAATAATTTGATGCATGTTATCCAAAATTACCTTGAGGGTGAATTTTGGATAACAATTTTGGTGACTCAGCAGGGTCATCTGCTTGCTGGATGAAGTTACCAGTTGCCTGAAGCATCCATTGGGCATGGAGTCATGAGTTGTCTTTTCAGAACCCCAACTGACTTAGAATGTTTACAAGGAGGAAGATAGAATATCACCCAATGTAAGCAAGGGCTGCAAAACATCTCCAGGGACAGTAAGCCTGTGCCAAAGCTCTTAGGGAAAGTAAAACAACCTACTGCAAAATAATGTGCACAAGAACTTGGAGGAATGAAAACCTAAGCTTATATTTATAAGGTGGATAATTTCCCTTTAGTAGCAATGCTTTATAGATATTCCATTGACTGGAATCTACAGTTCTTCACCATCCAATGAAGACAATTAGAAGGCATTGCTGTCCTTACACTTTGTGACCATGTATGGGCCACTCCAAATGGCATCAAATTTTGAATGCCTTCCCGGTTTTGCTCTATCTGCATCCCATTTTAACACTAGATCTCCAACTTGGAAAGATCTACTCTTGGCCTTCCTATCAAAGTTCTTCTTGATCAAAGCTTGATCCTTCTCTATTGCTTGGGATGCCCGATCTCTGATCTCTTGGAGCTCCATCAACTCTGCATATCTCACCTCCATGGGCCCAAACTCTAGCAACTCTAACTACTTCATGAGTTCCAATGTTGGCAACTCAAGTGACATGGGCAAGATTGCCTCTCTTCCATAAACAAGCTTGAATGGAGAGTTACATGTGGATCTCTTGGGAGTTATCCTATTAGCCCATAAGGCTGATTTTAGTTTGGTATGCCAAGACCTCTGATTCTCATCAAGAGTCCTCCTAATGATCCTCAACAAGTTCTTGTTTGTAGATTCAGCCTGGCCATTACCTTGAGGGTAGTATTTTGATGAAGTACTTAGGTAGATCCCGTTCTTGAAAGCCCACTCAGTCACCTTGGACCCAATGAATGCTAATGCATTATCTGAGATTATTGTAGCAGGTATGCCAAATCTAGTTACTATACCCTCATAGAAGTCTAAGATGCTAGACTCATTTGCTTCCTTGAGTACTACTGCTTCAGTCCATTTGGTGAAGTAGTCTGTTGCTATCAAAATCCACTAATGCCCTTGGCTTGAATTGGGATTAATGACTCCAATGAAGTCTAAACCCCATTGCATGAATGGCTGGTCAACTGAAATTGCATGCAATGGGAGGGCAGCAAGCCTCTCTTTACCTATGAAGAATGCACAATTTTTGCACCTTTTGATCCACGTGAAGCAATCACTGAAAATATTGGGCCAATAATAACCAGCCTTCATGATTTTTAGGGCTGTCACTCTTGGTGTAAAATGACCACCAGATGGTCCACCATGGAACTTTTTCAACACCCTATGAATCTAATTTGTGTTAATGCATCTCAGTAGCACTCCATTCACATCTTTCTTGAACAAAACATCGTCTACTATGGCATATGGGACAACCTGCAATCTGAAGTGTCTTCTTTCAGTTTTGTTCATCTCTGGAGGGCATAGACCCATGCTTAGGAAGTGCATTATACCTTGGGTCCAGCAAGGAGTGGGGACAGCATTAGCCTCTTCTTGAGTGCTACCTTGCACATGGTTGTCTTGAACTGTCAAAACAGCCTCTTCTTCATTGCATACTCCCTTTTGCTTACCCAGAATCAGCTGCTCACACAATCCTTTTCCTCTTACTAGCTTGGTAACCTTGATCTCAATGTCATACTCCATGACACAAGTGATCCAACCTGCTCTTTTCTCATTCAAATCCTTGTTGAGGAGGAAGTCCTTTACTCCCGTATGAGAGACAAATAACTGAACCTTGTTGTTTGAGACTAGATCCTTGAATTTCTTCAAGATTCTGATTACTGCAAGTACATGCTTCTCAATAAAAGAATATCTCACCTCATTTTCATCTAGGCTTTGGCTGAAGAAAGCAATTGGCTGCTCATCATTATCCTTGTTTTGCTGTACAAAAATGGTAGAAATGGTATCATTACCCCCCAAATGCATAGAGGATGAAATCCTTGGAGAAATCTGGGTTGATGAGAGTTGGTGCTTGAGAGATGGCTTCTTTGATTGCTTCAAAACTCTCCTTACCTTCTATTGTCCACTTGAAAGCCATGATTTTCTTTAACATTTTGGTGATAGGTTCGACAAGGGCTACAAAATCTGGGACAAACCTCTGAACAAAGTTTATTCTCCCCAAGAAACTCTGAAGGGCCTTCTTGTGGCTTGGCAATGGTAGTGCTCTTATGGCTTCAACTCTCTCTGGATCAATTGCTAATCATTCTTTGGAGACAATATGGCCAAGGAGCTTTCCTTCATGTGCTAGGAAGATACACTTCTTAGGATTCAAAGACACTCCAAATCTCTTGCACCTTTGGAAGACTTGTCTCAAATGAGAGAGGTGGTCTACTGCATTCTTTGAAAAAATAGTGATATCATCGAGGTATATCAGCACCACATTGTTGATCAAACCTTTGAACGCCATGTCTATTGCTATTTGGAAGGTAGCTCCAGGGTTGGATAGCCCAAATGGAATTTCCCTGTATGCATAAGTTCCCCATTTGGTTGTGAAGGCTGTCTTGAACTGATTTTCTTCCTTCACCCATAATTTGATTGTAGCCTGAGTAGCCATCAAGTAGTGAAAACCTCTCGGAGCCAGCCACCACTTGTAAAATTTGCTCCATAGAAGGGAGTGGGTAATGGTCCTTGAGAGATGTTCTATTCAAGTCTCTGAAGTCAACACACAATCTGATCTCTCCACTCTTCTTTCTGACTGGAACTGAGTTGGCAACCCAACTAGAATGCTTGATTGGGAATATGATTCTTGACTCAATCAACTTGTTCAATTCCTTCCTCATGAGAGGTTCCATGTGTGGATTGACTGGCCTTTGTTTCTGTCTGATGGGCTTAGTATTTAGATCCAACTCAATGGTGTGTTGAGCTAACTTGGGATTGAAACCTTTCAAGTCTTTGTAGCTCCAAGCAAACACATCAGGGAACTCTTGACATAGCTATATGAACTCATAATTTTCTTGTTCAGTTGTCATCTTTCCAATTTGCAATGGTTTGTTCTCTTCCACTAAGATGGATACTGAATCTTCTCTCTTGACCTGAATGTTTTCTTTCTCTTTCCTAAACTGATCATTGGGATTGAAAATGGACTCCAAAGTGATAAGTCCCTTGGGTAGCTTGTTAGTTCTCAGCTGTACCACTTGGTCACCATACTGTTGTTCCAATTTTTCTTGATTCTTCTTCTTGCAAGAAATGGATGATTTGTTGGTCATTCTCAAACACTTTCCAACTTACATTGTTATCCGGCACTGAAGGCCTCACAATCACATGGATGTTTGGCTATACCTTGTCCTTTTGAATGCTTTCCACAATATCAAAGGCTACCCCAACTACTGCAAGCCTGTCAGCAGCTTGGTTCTCTTTCCTAGGAATTGATTTGATGCCAAAGCCCTCAAAATCTTCAATGAGGTCCCACACCCTGTTCTTGTAGCACTTGAGTAGATCATTCTTGGCAGCATGCTGCCCTTTGGCCTGATTTACAATCAATTCATTATCACTAAAGACTTGCAAGTTATTTATTCCTCTCTTTATTGCCCAATGCATCCCTTATGCCAAGGGTTCATATTCAGCAGTGTTATTGGAGCATGCAAACTGAAATCTAAAAGCTGAATAGTACATTACTCCTTGAGGTGAAACCAACATGGCTCCCCCTCCGGCACCTTGTCTACTCCTTGATCCATCAAAAAATAGCTGCCATACCTTATTGTCATCCTTGTGGTCTAGCTTGGTGATGCTAAGAATGGGCTGATATTCTTCATGTATGCAATAGACTCCTAGCTTAGATTCTTCTACTTCTTGATAAGGATCAAAAGCATGCACCTTGTTTACCAGTTCATCAAGAGTTAGATCCGGGATGCTTCCAACCTTGGTGTCAGCTTCATCAGTGCTTGGGTGATCTTCTTGATCAAATGCCGAACAATTGGCATTGATCTGACTCGAAGGGTAGGGCTCAATGTGAAAGTTTACAATAGGTTCAGACCTGATTGTAGCTTTGGTTCCATACCTCGTTCTAAATAGCATGTGTGGCCAATCAGCAGACAAATATCCTCCAATCTTGGCTGTGAAATCCCTTGACAAACATAGGGCAAAGAGTGGTGGAAGGTCTATAACTGATACATCTTGTAAAAAAACAACATTTGGACATGCATGCAACGTAAGACTTAAGTTTTTAATCACCCCAACTATTGTTACTGCTGTCCCATCCAACTGCACTACCCCTTTGGATATGGTTTCATATTGAAGTCCTAGCTGATCAGCTATTTGCTTGGGCATCACTAAGCTACTTGCCCTAGAATCAATCATGCAATTGTGCACCAATTAGTTTCCAATGATTAATGAGACATAAAAAGGAGGGGGCTTCAACATTTTACCTTGTTGTCTTCCATTATTCCCTTTAGGCTGGGCAACATTTGTGAGCACCTTTTCTTGCATTTGGACTTGCTGATTTGAAGTTGGCCAGTCCTTCATGGCAGCTTGTAGCAAATCTCTCTGGCTTGGGATAGATAGGGATTCCCACATTGATATATTTACATTTGTCTTCTTCATCTGATCAATGATATTAAATGGTGATGAAGGATCTCTTTATTGTCCCTTGGTTTGCATATTCATCCCTTGCATGTGGGCAGCAACAATTGGTATTTGAGTTGGTTTAGGAGTTGGTTTGGGTGCTCCTTGCATGTTTGGGACTACATTTTGTTTGCCAAAAGCTTGTGGAGTGGTAGAAGGTTGTGGATTACTTGGAGCTAATGGTTGTCCTTCACCCAAATTTCTCCTTTTTGACCTTTTGTTGGCTGCAACACCTTGAGAGGGTATTTGATTCATACCACAGAAATCTTTAGCCTGCCAATTGACAAGAGTAGTTTTGTTCAAAGATGTTCCTTGCTGAGGTGCTTCTTACTATTGATCCTCTTTGTGGCTGGACTCTTGTGACCCACCAATGGTTTGCACCATAAGAGCCTGATTTAATGCATCGTTAAAGCACATTGATTGGTTATGTGGCTGATTGCATGGGAAAAACCAATCATATTCTTGGGCCATGTTATTTTGCACCGGTACCAAAGCTCTAGATGTGGATGCAACATTGAGTTTATCGGGTTGAAATGGTCTGTTAGCAGGAGGCCTTGCTTGATTCTGATTTACAGCTAGATTGGGTGGTCTTTGAGGCTGATATGGCTACCTGTTAGGCTGAGCTTGAGGCTAGAAGGAAGGTCTAAAACCTTGAGCTTTCTACCTTTTGAGTGTAACCAGCTCATTACCTAGATTTTGCAATTGCTTCATGAATTCTTGAAGCTCGTTTGAGGCACTAGAAGATGAAGTAGAAGCTTCATTTAAACTCTGATTTCTAGGAGTGGGAATAGAAGCTAAATTAGGAACTTGGCTAGTACTTGGGCTCTCTAAACTTGAATATAATGGCATTGGAGGCCTAAGAGCTAGCTTTCCAGCTTGAATCAAACAATTTTCAGCCCTAATGGCAATGCTATAAGCCATAGGGATAGTTATGCCTCCTATGGACTGAATCAACATAGAAATATCAGAATTTAGAGATTTGAGATAGTAAAGAAAAGCACCTTCTGCTATTGGCTTGACTACCACTAGAATTCTCTCCCAAGTCCTTTGAAATCTGAAATTCAAATCAGTCAGTTGCTCATTGGGAGCTCTTTTGATAGTTGTCAGCTGCTCCAAAAGGGACAAGTTGTCTCCCTTCTCTCCAAACTGCTCGTGGAGGGCTATACATAGTTGGTTTCAATTTTGGATAGAACCTGAGGCAAGGCTCCTGAACCATTGTAAAGCTTTCCCCTTGAATGAGGATGCCAGTAATTTGATAGCAACTTACATCTCATTGATTTCATGAATTGCACAAAGGTTGGCAATGTCTTTAACATGATCACCAGGAGTAGTCTGGTTCTCTCCAGTGAAGTATGGAATGTTCTTCAATGCTACAAGTGGGATTGGATGTTGTGCATTGAGAGCAAGTGGGCTGCTACCAATGAAATCGACATATGGATTCGGTGGTTGCGTCATTCTGATTGGCCTGAGAACCCTTGTTGATTGGATGAAAGGCCTACCAGGTGGAGGTGTTGACAAGGTTCTATTAGGTGGAGATGGAGATCTTTGAGCTCTTCTTCCCCTTCTTTCTCTTCCTGGAGATAGGTGTAGATGAACAAACAATCCTTCCTCCCTAGTTCTTGACCTGGTCTGTATTCTTCTCATAAATTTTTCAGGCTTGGACTGCTGAAACCAGTGGATTATGCTTCTTTTGGAGTTGCCAGATGTGTGATTTTAAGCTCTTTCAAAGCTGGAACTTACAAAAAGTGCACATCGATATTGTTGCAATAAAAATGAAGACCTATAAGGTCCCACCGAGCATGCCAAAATTGTTAGTGCAAATCAGCAGCACCCCCTGGATTTTGATCAGATTTCTAGTTTGATCATTCTAAGCATCCAGTGTGTTTGCACAACATTGAAACCTCTCTCCAAGTTTGGGACTTACAAAACGAGAGAGGAATATCCAGATTAGAGGGTGGTTCCTCAAACTCCTCTGATCAAATCTGTTATTTGCACAATCACAGAGGTTTGAATCCTAATCCTACTCTAAATTCTAAGGAGACAGAGATAAAAAGTGCAAAAATTGAAACTAAACTAATAGGTGATACACCAAAGGAGGAGTGGTGATCACTTCTAGTTTTGTAGATAGACACAGATCATGGAATGCAACATAAACATCATTCACAACTGATAAGATGTAATTGAAATTCTGAAATGAAGCAAACAACACAACCAAAGGGCTGAAAACTAGTCACAGAGCCTGTATTGTCATTTCCACTGTCAAAATCCTTGCATTACAACATCAAAAGGTAGAAAACCTGTTACAACCATCAAGAGGTCTGATACTTGAAAAAATCACTTGTTGAAGGTGAAATAAGAAGCTTTCTATCTAAAGAAATGTTCCCCACCAAAAAAATGAGCCAAATCTGGCATTTTATAATGCATGGGTCGAGCCTAGGAGAGAGAAAACATGTAAAAACGTGGGATCCATTCCTCATTGAATGAAGATGCATTAAAACAGCATGGGCATCCTTACAGACCCATGCCCTGACTTTTTTGGCCGTATTGAAGGAGAATGTGACCCATTTTGCATTAAAACTAGTTGTTGAAATGTCATTTCTGGCTATTATCATGTGCCAAAGATGTTTCTTGATTTTATCTCTCCAAACTGAACCAAAATGCAATATTGACCCTAGAATCATGTAGAGAATTTCACCATCTTTCCATTTATATAAAGAATGTGAAAATCTAAGCTTTGGATTGAAAATTATGGCCATTTGAAGATTTAGGGAAAAAACAGGCCCAAAATGGATCGGCGGGAAAAAATTTTGAATTTTACCTCTTTTTGCATTTTGGAAATATTTTTGAATTTTTTCCACGCTCCGCCACTTGGATGACACATGGCAAGATTCCATTCGGTGGTGGGGTAGTGAGCCAAAATTCACCCTTTGGACTTTTGGCAAAACATTTTGCCAAAAATTCTAATTTTTTGCCTCGCTCCACTGGGTCGATGGTGAAGACACTTGGCAAGATTTGATTCATCCGCGGGCCTCCTTTCAAAATTTTACCTTGCGCCAAACACTTAGCAATTTTTTCAAATTTCCTCCCCTTATGACACGTGGCACGTTCTGATTCATCCGCGGGCCTCCTTGTCTCTTTGCGGCCTTTTCACCTTTTCGCATCCCACGCGTCCCTCGCGTAC
Source organism: Taxus chinensis (assembly GCA_019776745.2). Classification (NCBI taxonomy): domain Eukaryota; kingdom Viridiplantae; phylum Streptophyta; class Pinopsida; order Cupressales; family Taxaceae; genus Taxus; species Taxus chinensis. The sequence continues at coordinate 417,359,896 of CM034156.1, forward strand.
TTTTATCCCAACTGTCCCGGACTGCCTGGGACAAAAATCTCTGAAACACCTGAAATGGAATGTCTGTCAGAAAATCAGCCGATTCGTGTCCCTCATGTCCTACACATTCCTTTGTCCCAACTATCCCAGATGAAAATCTCTTGCTTCGGCTGATTCGGGCTTCCTTGTTCCTGTTTACGGCCTTTTCACCTTTTTACATCCCACGCATCCCTCGCATACTTTTATCCCAACTGTCCTAGACTGCCTGGGAAAAATATCTCCGAACCACCCAAAATGGACTGTCTGTTGGCAAATCGGCCGATTCATGTCCCTCGCGTACTTTTGTCCCGACTGTCCCAACTGTGTGAAACAAAGACTTAGACAATTTTTTCTTGCTTTTGGCCGTTTCAGCTTTTCACATCCCTCACGTCCCGACGTCCCAACTGTCCCGTGGACTGCCTGGGACAAAAATGTCTGACTTAGCTGATTTTCTTACTTTTTCAGCCCCAAGCTTGGTACGACAAACCTTAGTACGACCCAAACCCTTCAGACCCAAAATGCATTAAAACAGTCCTGTAACCTTATTTTTTGCATTTTTTCCATTTTCTCAACTTGTTGGGATTTCTTCTTGGATGGGAGAGTTAGAAAAAGGCCGAGGGGACCCCAAAAAACATGATTTGGGCCTCGAATCAATCTATTTGCTTGGGACTAAATAATTTGATGCATGTTATCCAAAATTACCTTGAGGGTGAATTTTGGATAACAGGAAGCATTCTATGTATAACTGTAAGATAGAAAGATAGATGTCCCTTTTGAGGGAGTCATCTATTTTCCAAAAGTTCTACTCAAGGATCATGAACAAGACTATAAAGGAACATAGGATTATTTTATGAAGGAAAACAATAACATGCAGAGTTTAGCTATAAAAGAAAGGTTTTAAGTGACAAACGAGCATGGGATTCCATCCTGAAAAGGACAAAAAGTATCCATGAGAATCATGTTATGAGTAGAGGCATGGTACTCATATTAAAGATAAGGCTTAAAGGTGATGGATATCACATTATTCTTGTTTAGTCATTGATCCTTAAAATAGGGAAGTTGAAGGTGAATGTTACTAAAGGGACGAGCATTTAATAGAAAGAAGTTGATATAGGACTTGATTCAATAATGGAATGGTCAAATATGTAAGGAATTGATGGGCTCAGGTTTTTTTTTACCTTCAAGGGAAGATACAAGATAAGCACTTGATCTATAAGCATGAGTAATGATATGGGGTCTAAGCCAATTAGGAGTGAACTTGACCCATTTACTTTTATCGAATTTTGTTACATGTTGATTTTCCTTTAGAATGAGATCACTGACCTTGAAGGTTAGTTATTTGACATGTTTATAGTAGGCACATTTCATACATTTTTGGTATATTTGAAGGTGATCGAGAAAATTTAGAAGATGTTCATCTAATAATTGAAGTTGTTCCAAATGGTCTTGGCGAAAATAGTCATCGTTGAGCATATCTTTGAGTAAGATATGAAGAGATAGAATTTTGACTTTGAGAGGTAAGATAACCTCTATACCATAGACAAAATATAAATTTGTGACAATAGTTGAGAATACTAGTGTGATAAGCCCTTAAGGCAAAAGGAATGCGCGTGTGTCAATCCTTACCCATATCATCAACCAATTTCATAAGTATTTTTTAGGGTTTTGTTAGTTGATTTAGCTTGGCCATTTTTTGAGGATAATAAGGTGAAGTCAAATTGATTTGAATGTCGAAGATTTCACAAAGTTTCAGTAGGGTTTTGTTTTTGAATTTCTTTCCATTATCTACGATGAGGCGGTGAGGAACACCAAAACAACAAATGATGTGATGGTTGATGAATTAACATATTTTATCAACTTTTGTAGAAATGATAGGTACATATTCCACCTATTTAGTGTAATATTTAGTACTGGTAATAATCCATTGATGAGATTGGGAACAATGAGGGTTAATCTATCTGATAATCCAAACCCCATTGGGAGAAAGGCTAAAGATCTCATGTGACATATAAGGCATGACTAGTGGTGTGATGAATATTAGCATGTTACTAAAATTTCACACAACATTTGACATAGTCACAAAAGTTTATGGTTGGATAGTAATACTCAAGGTGAAGGATGTGCTTAGTGACAATGAAGCCACTAAAATTACCTCTATAAATTCCATCGTGAAGTTCCTTGATGGTGTATGGGATTTCAGAACTTGTAAGGCATCGAAAGAGGATACTGTCAAATCCACATTTATAGAGAAGACCACCCATGATGACATAGTGAGAGACACTTTTGAGGAAGGATCGTTGTCCATTGTGAGTAAGATCTAGAGGTAAAATTGAAAGGGAAAGGTAGTTAACAAATTTCTTATACCAGAGGTCATGTGGATTAGTTTCAATGTTTCCTACAAAGTTAAAGTATCAAAATAGATAAAAAGGTGATTGCAACCTTTGTACTATGATAAATATTTTTGAGTCAGAGGGTGAAGTGAGTATTTGAGAAGTGAGACAAGTCATGGATTCCACAAATTTAATAGTGGAACGTGGGGTGGTTTGAAATTCATAATGGTCAAAGGTAGTAAAAAACATGTCAACATGATGTTTATACTTTTGAAGTATTTCGTTACGAAACTGGTATATTCCATTGGCTTGGTTCAAAACTAGTTGAGAGTCGCCAAAGATATTAATTGATTTAACATCTAAGGATATGGTGGTTTTAATACCTAACATGAGTGCTTCATATTCAATGATATTGTTAGTACAAGAAAAATATAGTTTGCAAGATAATGACATAATATCACCATCAAGAGGAATGAGGATAACTCCTTCACCACCCCCATGCTAACATTTGGAACCATTGAAGAATAATGTCATATTGTAAAAGGTATCATCTAGGGAGAGGGTAGAAATGGATTCATCGGGGAATTCAAATTTAAAAGATTGGTTTTCGAAGAGAGGTGTATATGTGAGTTGGTTAGCAATGGTTTATCCTTTGACATAATTTTGATTTATGAATTCGAGATCCATTTTTACAAGAATCATGAGAAAACGTGTAGCACATTGATGTTGGTAAGGCTTAGTGTACATGTAATGTAAGGGGTCAGTATTGGTGACAAAGAATGTTTTGTGGTTGAGGAGGTAATCTAAAATTTTAATCGTAACAAAGACTAAGGATATGCAAATTTTTTTGGTGTGAGTATATCTAGTCTCATATTCTAAAAGCGTAAAAATTATATAATAAACCACTTGCTCCCTATGTTTCTCATTGAGATGAGAGAGCATGGCACCCAGGGAATGATTAGTGGTAGAAATGTAAAGGTAAAATGGTTGGTCATCCTTAGGTGGAATGAGCACAGGTTGTTGGGGGAGGTATTGTTTTAAGGAATCAAAGGATGTGTGACATTCGTCATCCCATTTTAAGGAGACATCCTTTTTGAGAAGATGATGAAATGGATGGCAGCAGTAAAAAATATGATAAATAAAGTAATGAATAGATTGGAACTTTCCTTGCAAACTACAAAGTTTATGAAGGTTAGTGTTGGGCCCCAAAAATTTTGCCAAGTACAAGAGGCGAGTGGGTGCGCAAAGCTTATTTGAAGACATGCGCGCAAGGATAAAGTGTGTAAGGAAGAGAAAAGGTTTTGGGACTTAGCCATACTTGGCATATCTGATAGAACACGAGAAAAGCATGACCCGACTGCGCATGTGGAATGGATAAGGTGTCATCTTGGTAGCTTAGTGCCCACGAAAGGAATATACCTTGCGATGGAAGATTCTAGAAGGCCATCATTTCAAAGAGTGGAGAGATTGAGCCTAAAAAAGCATGCTCCCATGGAGGACCACCTTGAACACTTGGTAATGGATCTATAACTCCCGCAAAGGCTTGAATATGTTGAGAAAGGATATAAAAACAAGCACCCACCAGAGGAAAATAGGTAGAAAGAGAAAGAGGAAAAGCCATGCAGGAATACTATGAGAACTCCATAGGTTGGGTTTAGAGGATCTGTAGGAATACGTTGTACTAACGGGATGGGTTTGAACATGTTTATTTGTATGATGAAGGGCCTAACTCCAATTCTGGTGCATGATATTTATCTGCATTATCATATGAATATGTGATTGCCTTAGTTATTATAATATGGTTATCAACATGCTTAATATGAATATATGTGTGGTTCCAATTCTACTACATGGTTATATGTATATTTCATATGAGTGGGCGTAAACCCCTATGAATTTATTTTTTGTTATGATTCAGATCTATGTTCTATAATGCTTTCCTTACATGAATGAACACATTGGTCTAGAAGCCGTTTTGAGATCTAAGATGAATGTATCGTTCCCTTCCAATATTTTCACTTAAATTTCTATCATAAATAATGCATTCTCACACAACTCACATAAAGGAGGGACTCGGAAGCCATGCATGCCTTGGGTGAGCACCCAGTGCCCTTTGGGTGGTAGGCTGGTGTACATGGGATTTCCTTGTTCTTTGAGAAGGGCTTAAAAATGACTACATATTGGATACATTGCTAGGACCTCTTTTCAAATTTATTGTGAGATATAGAATATGTTTTTGTCTTTGTGATGTGTAACGACATAACACCTGACTTTAGAAAGTGTTGAAATGTGGTTCAAGAGCACGGAGGATGATTTTTCTCAAAGATTCAGCAGTAGGCCTGAGTTTAGTATGCTTGGATGGGTAGAAGAGAACCTATACAATGAGCTGTATGAGACATTATTTTGATACTTATTAATAGAGCGATATGAATGGCTCTCAGTATACATATTCAGATCAAGCTAGTTCTGTAGATCATGTGTGTAGACCCAAGATGACTATCAGAGTCTGCATGATGTAGATCTAACATTGACACGTGTTATTGATCACTGATGGAAGAGGGTGCTGACTATTTATACTTTAGAATACACCATTTCGACGTATTCTTTCCTAGAGATCGTTGAGTTCAAGTTTCTGAGGGAGCTTAGAGGATCACTGTTGTGTCCTATTCCTTTGGATATGAAGATCTTGGTCATTACTTTAAGTTTAGAAGTACTCCCCATGGATAGATAAGATCTCTGAGCACTGGGAAAGGAAGATAGGGTGGAGGAAGATGGAGGACATTGTGGCTAAAATGGAAAGAGAGGAGAGACAACTCAATTATAATGAATCTCATGAAAGGGATATGACTAGAAAATGTGAGGTATCAAGTGTGATGGATTTATGGAGGCAAATTTTATGAGAGGGTGTTGAAGTTCATGCGGAGGACATGGAGCTAGAGAAGTTTGTGTTACCCCATCTTGGCAAGTGCGTAAGAGAAGCCCCTTAAAATTCTGATGAGATTTTGTCACGTGGAGAAAGAAGATCCATTAGCTTGCATTTGAACCCACCTGGCGACTGATCCCTGGCACTTGGTTTTTTAGATCAAGGGAAGAGTATTGTTAACCCAATTAGTATCGGTGGAAGTGATCGATCTGCGCCCCAGAGATATAATTTCTCATTTGGTACTTCTATGGCTATACATACCATTCTAGTGTTTAGAGGAATTTTCAGGAAAAGTGTGGATACACAAGCCTTTGGTATCATGTTTGGGAGTGGCACAGGGTACACTACTGGTAGTGGGACATTATCACATACCATTAGAGTGTAATTCAGTGGAACATTGGGAACCCTTAGCACAAACACTGCAGGACCTGGTGGATTTGGTGGGTTAGGAGGAACAGAACCTGATGGATCTAGTGGATTTGGTGGGTAAGGAGGAATAGGACTTGGTGGACCTAGTGGATCTAGTGGAGGGAACAATGGAGGAAACACCGGAGGAAACCAAGGCTTTGGATTGGGAGGAAAAGGACCCCAACCACTCCCCCAAGTGTTTTTAGAGATGTCTTTGCACTTACCAGACTATTGGGGTATCGAATATGTTGTAGAGAATGTGCACAAGTGCGAGTTACTATGAAACACGAAAGGAATAATTAGCCCATAGAGGAAGGAAATCTAATTTACAAATAAATTTCAAGGGTGCGTGCTTAGCTGGTATAGGAAGTATGACCCCCATCAAACGGTGGTGGTTTATATAGCATTGAAAAATACTTTCCTCACAAAGTATCATATTCCAGAGTTCGAGAAGAAGAGCATCAATGCCTTGAAGGAGATCTAGTAGGAAATGGAAGAGAGTGTACAGGAGTATGATGCATGGTTTAAAAATCTTTTTTCCAAACAGTCATATGACATCCACACCTCACAGCATGCTTAATGGTTTGTTCAAGGGATGATCACTCCATTTTGCAGGGCATTGTCACATAAAACTTTCATTGACCCATGCAAAGCTTTAGAGGTTACCTTACATGTTGAAGCTATTAGAAGTGTGGATATTGGCGTTAGTCTATGTTTGGAGGCCCAAATAACCATAATGGTCAAAATATTAGAGAAGCTATATGCAAACTCAGCGCATGAGGTCTGTAGTGGGATTTTTTGTACAGACTACAAAGTGTAGGGTCATGCAAAGGATAGTTTCCCTTGGAAGTCAGTGTACGCTATGGTGGTAGACTATGACATCTACCATGGAGATCATGATGCAAGTAGATTCCCTCTACTCCAATGTGCAATCTACAATAATTTTTCTTCCTACTACAAGATATTCACCTCTACAACCCACGATACTAAGGACTGGAGACTGATTGATTAGATCCATGATGATATTGGTCTGGGTGTATGTCAGACTAGCCTTGCTAGTAGTTCTAAGGATGATGACCGACGTTATGAAGGGAACATAGATGGAGGGATGTGTAGAAGAGTTTTTTGTCGTTGAGTTCATGGTCACGATAACTGCAGCAGAGGGAGAAGTGAGTTCCCACAGGGAACATGTTATAATTGTGGATCTATAGATCATTATAAACATGAGTGTCCTAATCTATTACAATGCTCGTGGTGTGGGAAGAAGCAAGAGTATGAAGAGCGTCTGGAACTTTATGAGGATACGAACCAGTAACACCAAAAATATAAGGGTACTACTATGGTGAGCGTAAAATTTTTTGATTCACAATGGATATCAATAGTGGTGCATGAGTTAGAACTAGAACCTATACTGGTAACAACACGTGCAAAGGACATGCATGCCAGGGAGATGCCAAGACCAAGGACACTAGTTTTTAGAGAGGAGGTACTACATGGAAAGTACCTGGACCCTACCTATCAGAAATAAGTATACCAAGAGACTATGGACATGATTCAGAGTTTACATGGGGAGATATAGTGTCTCAAGGAGAAATTGAGGCAGGAAAGGTAGCGGAAGGATAACGAGGTTCCAAGGAGTGACTTGGATGAGGTCAAAGAAGTATGCAAAATTTTGAGGCAAGAGAATATTATTCCTTTGCTGGGAAAATGGTTGAGGGAGAAGGTACCACGTGCCAAAGTTGAGCATGAGAGAAAAAAATTTCACGTAAACATTTCTCCACATAGCCTTGACTATGACAAAGAGATTACTCTGAATACGTTTTTTGATGGATGGATTCTAAGAAATATCCTCATCGACATGGGAAAAAATGTGAATGTTCTTACCTTAGATGCCTAGCATCAAATGGGAAGGCTCATGTTGCATCCATCTTCAAATGTGTTATATATGGTGAACAAGACTAAGAAAATTCCGATTGGATTCTAGAAGGATGAAGTTATCACCATTCAAGTGGCCAAGTTCATTGGGGAATTTGAAGTTTTGGCACTCCCTGAGGAAGATAACTTTCCAGCATTGCTTGGGCACCCATAGTGTTACAAGAATAATGCTGACATAAGGTTTAACAAAGGATATATTAGTTTTGAAAAAAAGGAAGAATGATTGGTCATCCCTTTAATGGGTGGGATATCAATGCCCTACAATGAGCCATTGGGAGAAGAATTCCTTAATATAATATATGTACGTTCCATTAGAGATCTTGAGGTAAATCACCCCACGGAGGGGGTCATCCAATTTTAAGACACTCAATTCATGAGTGATACCACTAGCATGGCATGTGAAAATTGGGTGCATGGGACCTATGAGTTAATTGGGCGATAATTAAAAGAACCGGTAACAAGGGTGACAAAGGCGTGCTCAGTCAAGTGCCTCGGAGGAAAAAATCTTCTTAGCTACTCGGGAGGAGCATTTCCTAATATTTTCCTACATGAAATGAAAGCTCAGTGGATAAATGAGGATGAAAGAAGAAGAATTCTTAGCTGTAAGCTACTCGGGACTACATGGCTTTGGTGGGCTACACATCAGGAGATCTTCCTAGAGTGGCGCAAGGTAAGAATCGTGCTCTCTACAAGGTTTTCAAGAAGCAATGCACCCACATCTATACAATACTACCATGGGAGAGAAACCACTTCGTTTCATATCCAAGCATGCCAGGAAGCCTGGATGGGAAGTGCGGAAGCATTACCACCTTCGTTGTGGGTACACAAGTTATATTCCACCTTACAAGGCTATGTGTGCACATGGTACATTCATTCAGATATGCGTTGTCAAACAGGTAATTAGTAAGAGTTAGTGGATGACCTCATTCAAGCATTTGAGTATAGAAGCACCAAACCATCAGTGGATAATGCGTTGCAAAAAATCAAGCACCTTACAGTGGGAGATAATGCCAAGGCTGAGGATATGCTATTGGAATTACTATAAAATCCCGATGTGGAGACGTGCCTCTATGAGGAAGAATAAGAGGAAGTACATTTTGATCACACGTCTATGAAAAAAGATAAAGGAAAATTTCTCCATCTCTAGACAGGGAAGAGATGGAGACATTGGATGTTGCTCCCTTGGAGGGTACACGTGGGGTCATTGACAGTGATGATGAGCAGGAATGCACCTACCATGAGCCTTTGAAGAAAAATAAGGTTAACATTGGGATGGATGCCAAACCTAAGAAGGCTATCATCAATGACTATTGGTAAGAAAAGAAAGTTTTGAAGATCATTGATCTATTGTCTAAAATCCAAGATTTGTTCCCTCACAAGTACCATGAACTCAAAGGCATCCACCATTTCTTGGGATAAATGAAGATCAAGTTAAAATAAGGTGTGCACCTAATTTGAAAGATACCTTATGGGATGAATCCAAATTTTCTTGTATGGGTTAAGGAAGAGATAGAAAAAATGATAGCGTCAAGTATCATTGATGTGGTTGAAGATTCATAATGGATAAGACTAATGGTTATTAGCAACAAGAAGTATGGGAGGATCAGGATCTATGTTGACTATAGGGAACTGAATGCAGTATGTGTCATTGATCCTTTCCCTACCCTATTTATTGAATAACTCTTAGAAGGAGTGGTCGGGTGCGAAGCCTACTCCTTCACGGATGATTTCTTAAGGTACCACCAGGTGCAAATTGCAAAGGAAGACCAAAGAAAGATAACTTTCACCATTGACTAGGGAAGATTTTCCTACACAGTCATGCCTTTTGGGTTGAAGAATGTGCATTTTGTTTTCTCGCACATTGTAGTGTAAGCCTTCTAGGACTTCATCCAAAAATTTCTTTAGGCCTATTTAGATGATTGAACTATATATGGTATCGTTAAGGACCATTGTGATAACTTGAGACTAATGTTTGAAAGGTTTCGATAGTTGAGGATATCCCTCAACATCAAGAAGTGTGTCTTTGCTACTCCATTTGGAACGTTATTAGGGAATATAATATATAAAGAAGGATTACTAGTAGATCCTGCCAAAGTTGAAGTTGTTGTGGGTTTGGGGGATCCTACTAGCCAAAACAACATGCACAGATTCCTTAGACACATGAGATATTATAGGAAGTTCATTAAGTTTATTCCAAAATCACCGCGCCCTTAGAAGAATTTTTGAAACATAAAAGTTCCTTTCATTGGGGAGAGGCACAATAGAAGGAATTTGACACTTTAAAGGAAAGGCTCGTAATGGCGCCCATATTACATTTCCCTTCTTGAGATAATCCTTTCCATGTGCATGTGGATGCCTCAGGGACAATAATGGGGGTAGTACTAGCACAACCTGGTGAAGTAATTATTGATCATCCCTTGAGATTTGCAAGCAGGAAATTGAAACCAGTAGAGTAGAATTACAAAACTACTGAGCATGAAGCATTTTCAATGATCTACATGCCACATAAGTTTAGGAAGTATCTACTAGAAACACCCTTCATATTCTACACAGATCACATGGAATTGAAATACTCATTCAACAAACCTGTTCTACAAGGGCACATATGTCGTTGGCTCCTCCTATTTTAGGAATTTGAATCTATAGTGGTGGTAAAGCTAGGAAAGAATAATTTAGGGCCTGATCACTTGTCAAGGATTAATTTGGGAGAGGATGCACAAAGCATTGAGGATACCATGCCAAATGCATAACTATTTTGATTATGGCACATGCCCTCAGACTTGGAAGATATCGTAGTGTTCTTACAAATAGGTGTGGGACTAGAAGGGATGAAGGTTGTGGAGAGAAAGTAGTTGGCTATACATTTCACACCCTACATGCTTATTAGTAGAGATCTATACAAATTAGGCCATTATGAGGTTCTGCATTAAAGCATGCTAGAACATGAGAGTATTGTAATTATGGAAGAAGCACATGGTGGGATTACAAGAGGACACTATGTGGGAAATGCAACTGCGTGGAAGATTCTGGTAGTAAGGCTTTAGTGGGAATACATTTACCAAGATTGTATTGAGTTTTGTAAGGCTTGTGACCATTTCCAGCACCTTGGGAAACCTAGAAAGAGGGATGAAATTCCCTTATGACCAATAGCTAGCACGAAACCATTTGAGAAATGCGCTATCAACTTTGTAGGACCAATATCACCAATAATGCGAAGGACTAGTTCGTGGTATACCATCACTTACATTGATAATTTTACATGGTGGGAAGAGGCAGCACCTACAAAGGAATACACCGCGGTGACAATTCCTAGATTTTTATGGGAAAATATAATCAGCAGATATGGTTTCCCTTTAAGTTTAACAAATTATAGGGGTACACACTTCCTTAATGAAACAATTAGGATCATGTTAGTAGAATTTATGGTGGCCCATCATAAGACTACCCCATATCACCCTCAAGCAAATAGGATTGTTGAGGCATTTAACACAATACTAAGTCATACATTAACTAAGATTTTTGATGTCGGAGGAGAGGATTGGGATGATAAGGTATCAGTCGTCCTATGGGCATATAGGAAAACCTATAGAAGTTTGAATAAGGCAAATTCATTTCCATTGGCTTTTGGCATGGAGGCTATTTTACCAGTTGAATTCATAGTGCATGCATGAGGTTTAGTTAATGAGAAAGCGCTGGAAGAAAGAATTGATAAATTAATGTAGTCAGATGAAAGATGATCACTTGCTAGGTGGAGTCAAAAGATAGAAAAATCAAGACAAAAATCATGGCATGATCATCATATAAAAAACAAGAAGTTTGAGGTTGGGAAGTTGGTGTTATTGTATGATTCCAAGTATCTGTGACATCCTAGGAAGTTGAAATTCCATTGGTTGGGACCTTACCTCATATCATACATTCTTGATTCAAGTGCTTGCCAGTTAGAAGCATTGTATGGGACAAGATTACTAGGTCACTTGAATGGTAGTAGGCTAAAGCCCTACTATAAATAAGTCTTCTTGGTGTTTGTAAATAAGGCTGTGTCACAAGATAGTTTAGGTTTCCCTTTATGAAATTTCTTATTCTGTGTTTCCCTTCCTCTTCATTTGTTCTATTTTTTGTTTTGTTCCTTAGGCACTAGTAACCACATTACTTTTTGAAGGTTGTGCATGTGTAGAGGAATGCACATCTATTTTAGTGTGGGGTGGAGTGATGCAGAGTATATGCCCGTAATACGAGTTAAACCGAAAGTAGAATTTGTGGTGAATGGCCTAGTTAAAGAACTAAAGGCACGTAAGGGTAATAAGCACATAAAGAAGAGATGGACATAAATGGTTGGTGTCAAGAAAGCCTTGAAGAAACCACATACAGAAAAAAAAAGGAAAAGCGCAGGAACAACATGAGGTAGGAGATGGAAAAAATAGGGAAAAGGATAGAAGAAGTGCCTTCAAAGCTAGAAATGCATGCGAAAGAGACTTCATTCGGGTTGAATTTTTTTGCACCAGAAGGTTGTAAAGGGATTTCATGCAAGATATGACATGTGGGACAAAGCACTCAAGACTGGCTTAGTGGAAAAATCCACATTTAAGGTTGAAGTATGGTGGTAGGTGAGAGAGCATTTAATGTTGGGAAAAGAGAAAAACTATAAATAAAAGGTCAAGAATTTAATTATTTACATTACATTTACAAAGAAAAGAAATCTCTCGTAAACTAGGGCATCCAAATCAAGATCTTTGTGTCAAAGGAATTGTTTGAGATATCTAAAGTGCATAGCTAGGGTAAAATCAATAACTAGTAGGAAAGGAGTACACGGGTGTGGATAAGTTAAGTAAGTAAGTGCCATCTTGTGGAAGAGTTTTTCCAGTTAGGGTTTGGTGATTAGGGTATGAAATTATAAGGTGTTTTCAACAAATATTGAGCTTGGGGATGGATAGAGTGGTAGAGTAGAGCAAGGAAAATATGCTTGAAGTGATAACATAATAAGAAGATTGGAACCAAAGAAACTAACCATCTCACCAAATAAGCAAAAGGGAAAGGGTAAGGGGAAGAAAATGACTATTATCACAAGCACAAATGAAGAATAGTACGTGGAAATTTAGTACCCAGAATGGGGTGTTTCTGGGAAAAGAATGGGAATCATAACTAAGAATGATGAATGTGTGTGACTATAATCACTGCACTAGCACAACATAGAAAGAAATGGATTTGGAGTTAGTTCACCCAACCAACAAGAGAATGCTAGAAGGAATTCCCATTTACAGTGAAGAGGTAAAGGGTAAGTTGGAGAAGGTAGGGTTGTTGCAACTTTATGAACTGCCATATTTCAGAAAAATTGAGTACCTCTACCAATGGCTAATGGCGTGCATTCATGAAGATGAATTTTATTTCACGGTGCACAAGATGAGCATAACCCCCCATCTAATTTCCAATTTCATGGGCCTTATCTATGAAGGGGACAACATTGATGATGACCTAAGAGACAAGGAGGCCATTAAGGAAATAGTTATTGTATTTGACTATAAGAAAGGATTGTGTTACTTTGACATCGCTTAGATCCAAGACCCCGTGATGAGGATGGTTGCGTGCTTGGTAACAAAGATCAATGATCAAGAGAGATGGACTCAAGTAAATAAGACATGGTTGAATGTGTGCCAAAAAATATCTAAGGGGGCCATCTACAAATTTTCCACTTTCATCATGGATGAAACCATGAGGAGCATGCAAGATGGTGAGAAGATACTATTTGGAAATGTTCTCCTCAAAATTGTCTTCTCAGAAATCAGAGTGCTCGATGGTCAAGAAAGGTTTGTTTGGGAGTAACGGGAAGAGGATCTCTCACCTACAAAGTAGTTCACAAAATATACTTGTGAAACAATGACATACACTCATAAGACATTTTTATAGAAATGGTACAAGTGCATGAGGGATGCATTCAGGGTAGAATGGAGGATTCCAGAGTAGCTACCCATGCTCATAAAAGGAGAAGAAGAATTCACTATATATCAACACTTCTACATTGGCAGATTTAGGTTGAGAGATGAAAACATGGGCCCCAGGTGCAATCTTCCCTTCTCCTTCACCGCACGATATTTCCAAGTAGGGGTGAATAAGTTTAAAGAGGCCAAAAGACTAAGGTTTGACCTTAGTGAAGTAGATCAATACCATAGAGAGCTGCGCAGAAAGTTGGTTTACCCCAAGAAGAATGCATACGTGGAGAGATATGTCTCCCACGAGATATAGATGATGAAATCATTGGAAGGGATGCAATAAGAATATATCTTCACATCATGCCAAAATTTGAGAAGGGTGGGTACTTGGAAGAAGATGTATCCATCCCTGAGGACCCCATAGGTAGAAATAATCCCACCCAAAAGAAGAGGGAAAGAGAAGAGGTGTAGAAAGCACCAAGTGTTGAAGCTACGCAAGTGGTAAGCACGCAGAGACAAGTGTTAAGCTTAGTACTTACATGTGGAGAAATAAGTCCCCAGTGAAGGAAAAGGCTCCAGAGGAAGAAGTGCCAGAGCACGAAGAACCCTTCACCTAGGAGACGTCACTAGAGGAGGAGGAGAAGGAAGTAAAATCTCATACGAGGAATAAGCAGAAGGTGACAGAGAAAAATTACTTGGAGGACATAGAGAGCTTGGAGGCCTATATAGGTGAGAGAGATGATGATGACAAAGGTGAACCAAGAGGTGAGGACCATCCTATCTATGAGGTTCATGACTCAGAGGAGGAAGGAGAGGAAGAAGAAAATGAATACATCTTTTCCAGGAGGGAGGATAAAAAGGAAGAAGAAGATACTCAAAACATGGGGATAAGTGAGGAAGCTACAAAAGAAAAAAGGACCCCAAGCCTCACTAAGGAACATATAAATGAGGCTGTGGAGAAGGAAGTAGCCAAGATCATTAAAGACCTAGTAGAGCAAGAGATGGAGCGTAACACAGACCTAGTGATGAAGGAAATAGAGGAGAAAAGCATACAAAAGGAATATGGTAGGATGTGAGCTTTCCTAAGGCCGCACACATAGGGAGAAGAAGCACAGATACTTCACAGCTTAAGAGGATGGGCTATATTGATGATCCAAATAGGGTTTTGTGCATGTGTTTTCAAAGCACCATGCCAACGTAGAAACTCTTGGCTATGTCATCATTTGATGAGGAAGGTGCATACCCTCGGACAAGGAAAATGCTTTCTTGGGTATTTGAGTCCCACATCGACGAACCAACATTTGAAGTAAGCCAAGGGGAAATAATAAAGATACTAGAGTTAAAAGGTGATAACCCCTTGGTAAATGCTTAATGACTATCAGATGAAAAAATCTGTAACGTGCTGAACAAAGTTTTAATTGAAGTAGAAGCAAGACTCTTCGGGAGAAACAATAGAGTGAAGTTCCTAGAAGCAGAGTTGGAGAAGAAGGAAGAGGAGCTGGAGAAGAGAAAGAAGGAGTTAAAACATGAGAAACTGGTTAAGGCTCAGTTAAGTCGTGAATTAAAAGAAGAGAAAGCGAGGGTGCATGAAGTCTATAAGAAAGTAGAGACGATCACAAATGCCATTTTCTTGAAACATCTAGATCTATCGCCACCTGTGTAGAAGTATGGATCTGCCCTTAAATGCCTAGAGGACTTGACACACATCCTCACAATGGAAAGATGAATACTAGCCTTGGATTCTACAGAGGAGGCATCAACACACAAAGAAAAGGGGGACAAGATGAAGGTTGTGGCCATTATGGCCCAGTACAAGAAATTCCTCGCATATGTGAAAGGCACTGCACAAGTCAATGAGGATGCCTATGACAACTGCAATGATAGAGATAGAATGGCAAGCATTTTGGTCACCACCCATGAAGCAGAGATCAAGGAATTCTAGGAGAAAAATAAGGTGAATAAAGCAGAATGTGAAAAAATTATAGACGAGGTTGAGAAAAATTTAGAAGCTATTGAGACCTTGTGGGGCTCAATTAAGAATCGGCTGAAGGAGTTGTATCCCCAGATCACTTGTAGGATGAACGTGCTCGAGGATTTGGGAAAAATATTGGAGGGGATCGTAGAAAAAATGAATACCCAAGGAGAAGGGCTAAGATTTGAAGAGGTAATCACCCTAGTCAGCGACCTTTGTCACCATCCATTAAGCGAGGTCAATACCTGGAATAAGTTGGAGGCCAACTTAATGAAATATTTCCCTCTCCTCTTACAGAAATAATCATAGTTCCTCATCCTTTCTTTCTTCCTGAAGATTCTTCATTCCTTTATTCTTTCCCTAAGCCATTCAAGAATGGTCATTTTGTATCCTTTGAGAAAATGTTCTTGAGGATGGAGAACAGGCATAGTGTGGGGTAATGTTGGGCCCCTAAAATATTGGCCAAGTACAAGAAGGCATGTGGGCACACAAGGCCTATTTGAAGATGAGAGCGCAAGGAGAAAGCACGCAAGGTAGAGAAAAGGTTTTGGGACTTAACCATATTTTGCATATTAGCCAGAACACAAGAAAAACATTACCTGACTATGCATACGGAATGGATAAGATGCTATCCTGGTAGCTTGGTGTCCATGGAAGGAATATACCTTGCGATGGAATATTCTAGAAGGCCATCATTGTAAAGAGTGGAGAGCTCGATCCTAAAGAAGAATGCTCTCATGGACGACCACCTTAGACACTTGGAAATAGATCTACAACTCCCATGAAGGCTTTAAGATGTTGAGAAAGGATATAAATACAAGCACCCACCAGAGGAAAATAGGTAGAAAGAGAACTCCATAGGTTGGGTTTAGAGGATCTGTAGGAATATTTTGTACTAAGCGGATGGGTTTGAACATTTTTCTTTGTACTATGAAGGGCCTAAGTCAAATTCTGATGCATTATAGTGATCTACATTATTATATGAATCTGTGATTTCTTGAGTTATTGTAATATGGTTTTCAACATGCTTAATATGAATATATGTGTGGTTCTAGTTCTACTACATGTTTATATGTATATTGCATGCATGTGGGTCTAAACCCTTATGCATTTCTTTTATGTTATGATTCAGATCTATGTTCTATAATCCTTTCCTTATATGAATGAACACATTGGTCTAGAAGTCATTCTGAGCTCTAAGATGAATGCATGGTTCCCTTTCAATCTGTTCACTTAAGTTTCTATTGTAAATAATGCATTCTCACATAACTTGCATAAAAGACATAACTTGCATAAAAGGAGGAACTTAGAACCCGCATGTGCCTCAGGTGATCACCCAGCACCCATTGGGTGATAGGCCGATGTGCATGGTATTTCCTTGTTCTTTGAGAAGGGATTAAAAATGAATACTGTTAGTAGGTGGAGGCATCTGGAGAATATCCTTGATTTTAGCGGGATCAAATACAATGCATTGTAAAGAAACAATAAAACCAAGGAGCTTTCCCAAGAGAACAATGAAGAAACACTTCTTAGGTTGAAGGTGAATGCAATATTTGATGATATGGTCAAAGGAAACCTTAAGGACTGTAAGGTGTTTGACCCAATGTTATGATTTGGAAAGAAGATCATCAACGTAATCTTCCAATATGTTATGCATGATGTTCGTGAAAGCCATAAGTCATAGCCTGCTGATATGTAGCAGCAACATTTTTAAGGCCAAAGGGCATGACATAATAGCAGAAGGTTCCCCATGGAGTGATGAATGTGGTTTTTTGTTGATCTTCTGGGGTGAGAAATATTTAGTTATAATCCAAGAAACTATACATGAGTGATACCATCTTATGTCTGGCAGTGAGATCAACTAATTGGTCAATAGTAGGTTTAGTAAAGTCATCTTTAGGGGAAGCCAAGTGAATTTTGTGGAAATTGGTAAAAATGAGGAGTCCCCCTATTAATTTTGTGACATGAAAAATGCTAGAGATCCATTAGGGATAATCAATGGGTAGAATGAAGGATACAAAAAAGAGGCACTAGAGTTCTTCTCTCATAAGAAGGGAAATTCGAGGATGCATTTTTCACAATTCCTGTTTAACAGGTTTGGTATTAGGAATGGTTACAATACTGTGGACCACTATGTCTGGGTCAATACCAGGCATATTAGTGTAGGACCAAGAAAAATATTTTCTATGATCTCAGCAGAAATAAGTGAAAGGTTCCTGATAAGCAACATCTAAAGATTGGCCTATTTTTAGAATGTGTGGGTCGTCCTCAATGTGAATGTTCATTTCAATGGTTGATTCATTCAACATAGTTTGTGTCTTAGAAGGTAATGACCGGTGAATATAATAATATTTTGCACCAAGGTAGAGAATATGGTCATCGCCCTAACATTGAATGATGTTAATAGAAGGAATATAATCATCAATCATGTCAGGATATAGGAAAGGGAGAGAAGAGGGAGCCTTGCCAATGCACTGATAAGTCAGAGGTGCCAGGGAAACAGTGTTCACAAAAATATAATTTTGGAGGAATAAATTATTTATCCATAGACTATGTAGGTGAAGGTGGTGAGGTAGGTGAATGGGGTGGGGAATTTTTATCATCCACAATAATTTTGACTCGGGCCTTCTTAGAAGTTGGTTCGATAAATCCAATACCATTATAGTATTTATTCTTACGAGTGGTACAAGGAATGACAACATGGATACCTTGTTCATAGAAACCAAATCCAAAGCCCTTTCATGCAAAACGATGGAGGAAGGTGTGGGAAAAGTAGTGGTTGGTGAGAGATTGAAGGTCGGAGGAAAATGGTCAAGTTCGGGAAGGTGGCTCGAGTGAGTAGGTATAAGCATCAAGTGCCCCATACGTTAAGTTGGTGCGAAGGTTGGGAGGACCGTAGGGGAAATATTTTCCTACACGGTGATCATATCGGGGATTTTGGTGAAGGTTACCTTACTCTTGAGAAGTAAGGAATGTTTTAATGTTATAAAGGTAGTACTACCCCAAAGTGAGGCATTGAAAAACACCTTCTAAGGGATTAGTAGTTGGTATGTGGGTAGAGGGAATGGATGAATCACTAGATGGATTGGAAGAAGAAGCATTGGATGTTTGAGAAGTAGATGGATTGGCTGATGGGTCAGCTACAAAATATGCAAAAATAGTGGGAATAGAGTAGTTAGTTATGGAAGATGTAGCGACAGAAGTGATGGATGAGGAAGGGGTTGAAGAAGAAGTGGTAGCGGTGGTAGATGCCTTAACTAATATAAGGACATCATTAGGTCAATACAACATATTACAAGTCATGAATGGCAAAAGTTTAGATGAAATGGTATATTTGTGCCTTTCATGGTCAAATTTTAAACAACTGTGTAAGGTTGAAAGAACACAACCCATGGCACGAATCCATGGTCGGCTAAGAATTAGGTAGTACTATAATTCCCCCTCTAAGACATAGAATAAATCAAGAATGCCACGGGGGACCACAAGAAAGTGGAGAATGATGGTACTGAGGTTGGAAGTCATGTCATTTTTAAATGAGTGTAGCATAAATGGGTTATTATGCATGAAATTAGAAGGGATGCTCATTTATTTGTAAGCATGGGAGTAAATTATGTTGATAATGACACCACCATCGATCATAACAGGTAAAATGCGTATATTATCAATGTAGATGGAAAATAATAGGGAGGGGTCAGGATCATGTGATTAGAGAGTTACAATCTCGTCGTCATAGAAACTGAGAGTGGATACTTGATGAGTGGTAGTGGGAGTAGAGGAAGGGGGTGAAGTGGTGACAGAGGAAATGTTGTGAGGGGTGATAATGGATGTAATAGGTGTAGGATCATTAGGTTGAACCTCAACAAATTACAAGACCTCAATGAGGGTCTGGTGATGAGACTTAGAGGTTTAGATGAGGTCATACAAAGACATTTTGAGAGAAAACTGATGTAATTGTTTAAGCATTGTATGATGGGAAACCATGTCAAAAATAGGGTATGCGGGTCCATGGATGGTGATTTTCGGTTTAGGTACAGATGGAATGTTAGATAAAGGAGTAGCAGATGAGTTGGTTATTTTATCCTTTGTCCTTTTGGGCTTGAGTGGAAACTTGAGCCATATTGATTTACGGTTAAGGAGAAAGTGAGTCGTGAAAGGTGTAGTGACAGTTTGGCCAAAAATATGGTTAGGGTATATAATTGTTTTGTGAAAGAAATGTGGCGCATTGCCGTTTTGGTGGAGGTTTGGATAGATCTCTGATGTGGACCATATTGATCTCAAAATTTGGAGGAGGATAAAATGGATGTGGAGGTGGAGATGGAGGTCATTGAATAGGTAAGGGATGAGGCTATGTGGTGATAGGTGCAAGTGGAATAGAGTCCTCATCTAAAATATCATCATCGTCAAAGTTTTCTTTGACAAGACATAGTTAGAGAAGTATAGTCTTAAGATCCTTAGTGTTTTCCACATCATGCCTTGACACACCATGGTAAGTGTAAATTTTGGTATCATCAAACCCTTATGGTTTATGTTTGAGTAGGTCGTAAGGTCTAAGAAGTGTCAATATGATGATAGAGGTTTCCAAAAGGTCAACTAATATCTTGGCGTAAGACCCTACCAATGGATCACAATGTGAAGTAAGTGTGGGTGAATTTGGTTGAGTAAGTTTTACTACTTGTTTGGTAGATAGTACGGTTTTTGGTTTGGGTTTTACCATCTTGGGTAAAGGTGTAACAAGTGAACTAGTTGTTGGAGGTGGTGTAGGTTTAACTATCTCTTTGGAAGGTAGTGGGGTTTTGGGATTTAGTTGCACCTTCTTAGGTAAAGGTGAAGAAGGAGTGTGTGATGTATAAGGGAAGAAAGACTTAGGAAGGGGATGAGTAAGCCAAAGCAATAATGGAGGTATGGTGAAGGCTGTGGTAAGAGGAAATGTGGAACGGATTGGTTGAGGAGAAGGGAATGGCATGTGTAATGAGGAGGATACAAGAAGTGGCGTAGGTACAGGAGGTAAAAAGGATGTAGTTGATGGAAAAGGCTTAAACTGTGTAGGTAATTTGGGTGTAACAGAGGATCGTGATGAGGAGGTGGGATGTTGTGTTGTTGGTTTACCTTGGGTAGGAGGTTGTTTAACCAATGTTGATGGGTGGGGACCTAGGATAGATGGAAGTGGTGAAGGTGAAAGAGGAGTAATTAGAGAATCCGATGTATGTAGACTAAGAGGTTAGTTCTTCCTCTTAGGTGGGCGAATAGAATTTATGATGGCTTATGAGGATGTGACTAAATCCAGTTTGACAAGAGGATGGACTAGGCTTGATCTCAACATGACTCCTAATGTGGTAATAGGTTTGGATGTGGAGGAAGATATAGGTGCAGGTAAGGTTTTAGGCATAGGAAAACGTTCCTTTGATGGTAAAGGTTTACGTGTGGGTGAGGGTGATTAAGAAGGGGTAGTTACAACTGGCATGGGAATGGTAGTTTTGGTTGTATGAAACACCTTTGGATAGATCATGGAAGTGTCAATAAACAACATGTACATTTGAGTTAAAACATATAGTCAAAGATGTTCCCAAAGCATGGAATTGTCAACATAATCCAAGCAGATGAATAAATGTGAGAGTGGCACCAATGTAAGAGGGATGGTTTTTATTTGGTAGTAATCCCTATAAAGAATATCTGTGAGATAGGGAAATGGTTGGATTCAGAATCTATGGGTAGAAGAGATGAGAGAAGATCGCCAGGATCCTTGAAAGCTAATGGAGAATTATCGCCAATAGGAAGGGACACTACTAACATACCCCCTATGGGTAGGGGAGAAGGCAAGTTGGATAAATTAGGTTCTTCTTTTGGTGAAGAATAAGGTAAACATGACTCTCCCATGGGTAGAAGAGTAAGTACTACAGGTTGTTCATCAGGTTGAGAGGTGAGTGGGGAAAATGCATCAGTAGATATGGTGGACTCCTCTATTGGTGAAGGAGAAGATAAGGGAGACTCCTATGTGGGTAGAGGAGCAAATGAAATAGGCCCCTCTATAGATGAAGGAGCTCATGAAATAATCTCCTCGATAGATGGAATGGGATGAAATTGAGTAGGAGGAGCTGATATAATGTCGAAAACAACATGAACCTCATGAACGTTACTATCATTAGTTAAGGTGTCACCAATTTGATTAGATGACATGGTGTGATTTGGGAAAAAATTCTGGAAGATGTGAAGGTCCTTATTATCGAGTATGTTAGGGTTATCTAAGACAAGATATCTATTATCTAACATTTCTTGGGCAATGTTTTTGAAAGTTATACAATTACCGTCGTTATGAACTCTAATGCAATGATAGTTGTAGCAATAATTTTCTTTGTACCATGCTAGAATAGGAAAAGAAGGGTCAAAACAAGTATCTGGTTTGACTGGTGGAAGAGTGATTGCCCCAGGTTTTAGATGTTTTTCTAAAACTGAAGAGTAGGGTTCTCTTATGGGAGTATAATTTTTGTTGCTCCTACTTGAATTGAAAATCCTGAACATGAGAAAGGTTGGAAGAAGGTTTTGATTGGTTAGATGGATGAGATGGGATGAGTTTCAAAAATACTCCATTGGCAGATCCTTTTTCTTTCGAATAATTATTTTATCATTTATAATAAGAAGAGGTATTAGTTGATTTACACACAACATTTTTGTTATACAATTATATCTTTTTCTCTTCAATGGCACAAATTTCAAGTTTCTAGGCCATGGTGAATGCCTTGTAAAACATGTGAAAGGTTTGAACTTATAAATTTGGCGAGATGTGTCTAGTACAAGCTCAAGTGAGAAACTCTATTAACTCGGTTTGAGATAGTTGGAATGTGATTTGGTTCATAAGGCTCCACCAATGAGTGAAAAAATGTGTGATAGATTCGTCTTCATATTGGTGTGTCGCATACAAGTCGGTCATGGTGACCTTCTTAACAGTGTTGATAAAAAATTGGTCTCAAAAATCCTAAGATACCTGATTAAATGAAAATATGGAATGAATACGTAGAACACTATACCAATATAAATTCTGTCCCATCAAGGAAATTGGGATTATCCACAAGAGAAAAGCATCATCGTGAGTGATTAGATAACACACACATTTAAAATACCACAAGTGTTGTTGTGGGTATTCTTTGTTGTTGAATCGGTTAAATTTAGAAATTTCCCAGTGGGAATGGTATGGATGAATCAGAATGGATGGGTGAATGGGATAATTATGAATCCCATCATATTTCAGAGAGTTATGTGATCTAGAGACATATGATTCTAATGTCTGCATCTTTTCCATCATCATTTTGATAATATCATAGGTAGGTTGTGATGATGGGGCATCCCCTGCAATATAAGGGGGTAGATAAGGTGGGTATGACATGGGTAGAATCTTAGTATGTGGTGGTGCCTAGTAGGAAAATTTTGATGAAGGAACATAGGTTAGAATATATGTAGAGGGAAAATACCTTGAATAAGTGGTAGATAAAATAGGGGGATATTAATGATAGGTGTATGTAGGTGGGATGGATGTAAAGACTCTCATAGCAATCAGAGGAAGAGATTATGGGATGGAGAGGACAAGTTTTTGGAAGGGAGTATGGGTTACCGACACTAGTGGTGGCTAAGATGCAATAGGTATATGAGAATTGAAGGATGCAGATAGACCTATACTAAGGGCGGTTGATGAAGGCATGGTGGACATCATAGGGACTACAAACATCAAAGGTGCAATAGATATCATAGGTGTAGAAGATATCAATGATGTAGGGTCAAGTTGGGAGACCAATGGTGGTAAAGTGGAAGAGGCTATGGCTATGATGGTAGTATTTGATGTAGAAGTGGGTGCGAGAGTAGGAGGAATGGACATAGGCATGCCATATACAAGCTGCTCTAATGAATCATGGGGAGATGAATGCACAAAGTAATACTAAAGAGCGGCAGGGCTTCGATCAAGGAGTCTCATAAACTCCTCATCACCCATGGGTATGGTAAGATACTGACTAGGATCCATAGGTGATGATATGGAAGAGGGTGATGGGCTAGGTGGAAGAGTTTTGAGGCTAGCGTGAAATAGGAGAGCATTGGATTTTCTATGAGTTCAAAACCATGTGACCGATAATAGAGTGTGTGATATAAGCTTTGCTGATGATGTAAAAACACATAAATAATGGAGAAAAATGGGTCTAAAAGGTGTGATTTGATCGATGTTTTGATTGAAAAATTAGAACACATAGACCGACCCTGGTTGGGTAACCGATGCCAGTATGAGAGGGTAACTGCCACTAGTCAACTAGACCAATGTCAGTTACTGTGGAGAAATGAAAGATTCACCAATATGGAAATAAATGACGAAGACGAAGTAGAACTGGACTCTGAAGGTAATATCAAGGACTCAGAGATATAGTAAAGTGACAGAGGAAGTTACAGAAAGAAAATAAATATAGATTGAATGCTAATTTGGTAGAAATGACCAAAACAACATAAAATTGATGGTGGTGAGATGATGAAACTAATGGCGGTTTCTGGGCCAACACCAGTTACTGTGAAATATGTGAAAAATTGAAAAAGTGATTTTTTGGTGATTTAGGTCAAATAAAAAAATCAACTCAGAGACCGAGTACAAAAATGATTAGTTCTAACAAACTCATAAATAGTCAGAATACACCAAATCTGATTGTGTAGTATGTAGGGAGAGAATAAAATGAAGAAAACAAACTCACACCTCAAAACAAAAATCAAGCAAAAACTAGAAAATACGAAATCCTATGATGTTGATTTTATGTTGTGGCTTATGCCATCTAGGAATGACTTGTAAATATAATAGATTTTTTGGTTATTGAAGGTTTCCTAAGGAAACTGACAACTATAACTGGTTTCAGGTAAGTTTTGTCGTGGTGTCCCCAATATACAGTTTGCATTTCTCAAGACTTTACTATGATATGATGACTGGAAAAAAAACTAGTTGGAGCCCACTGTCAATCCTCTGATTCTGTGATCATTGAAAACTTGTTCCAGGAAATATGCTGTTTAAGAAATGTGTAGTTTATTTTAATTGGTTTGGTATAGAGAGAGAATATGCAAAATGTGAGCTACGGTTCAATTTGTCAACCTTCAGTTTGTCATGACTTCCAGCATATGTGTTGCCCACAATTTAAATGAGCTACAATGCAGCATACAAAAATGAGATGCAAAAACCTAAATCCACAAATTATATTTGATGAGAACAAATTATGAATGGGTAAAGAGTATGAATTTTATTAGATGAAATGCAAAAAACAATAGAATAATTCTTTTTAATCCCAAAACACAAATTCCTCCAAGAAAATTAGAAGAAGATAATGTTTCTAAAGAAGAAGCTTAATGTGAACTTGTTTCGAATGAAATAAACTCACAAGATTTTTCCCTAAAAATTAACAAATGCAACAAAACCCAACAAGGGTCCCACTGAACATTGCAAAATGTTTCACCAAATAGTTTACGTAAAACAAATAAGGTAAGAGGTTAGGAGGAATACCTTTAAAATCGAAGGTCAATAGTAGAATGTGCACATTGTTGAATTTTGATCTAAGTTGATCATGGAGATATTCCCTTTGGCTAGGAGGAATGACCTGTAAGAAACACAACAAGACCACAAAATAATGTTAATAACATAGGTTAGTGGATTTCCTAGCAAGTGTTAGATTTAGGAAGTGAGGTGCTTCCTAGAAGGCTATCAATCCACTTTCAAATACAATTTAATGCAATGAATACCATGAAATAAGGAAATTATACTGTAGTTGTATGAATTAGGTCTCTCGTGCTAATACAATAAGTAAATATAATATAACAGGAAAAGTTATGATTAGATCTAGAGGTTTGGTAGGTTGTTCTAGGTTTTACAGGTCTGATAGAGGTCTAATAAAGGGTCTAGGACTAATCACGTAAGGTCTGGGTTGGTTTTGGTTGAATTAAAGGCTTTCTGGTCAAAGGGTATACAATGACATAGAGACCAATATTGGTCAGGTGACTGACATCAGTATAGGGGTAAAACTAATGACGGTAACGTAAACCAACGTCGATAGAGGCATTGAGTGATAAAGTAATAAAAATGTATTTTTTATCCCCTCTGTGATTGCATATAGAGTCAGGAAGATGTGGTTAGTCTTGTAATATGGCTAATAAGACTCAGGAATGCAAAGGAAGAGGTTAAGAGAGGTGGAAAGACTTGAAATGGTTGGGTAGGTGGATTGATGGGAAGATGGAGATATCCTGGAAATTAAAAAAAATGGAAATATTGAAAGAAGTAAAAGATCTATAGTAAAGTAAGCAATTATGATGAAAACCACGTTACTTACTTGTTGCTATGAAGATCTTGTGAACAAAGGTGGCTAGTGGTTGATAGGTGAGGTGATGGCTGGTTCAGTTCCACAACAGTGTAACCTATGTGTTCTCATGGATACTTCAATGCTTTGGAAGAGAACTTGTTGCTTGTGTTACACTCTGGTGGTGTGTAGACATCTTTTGGATGAAGGAATGGCTCTGTGATTCACGCTTGATTGCAATAGAACTCCCAAAATTGAATTACCAATCGCTATAAAGAGTTGTAAAATTATATATAAAGGAACTAATGGAATTTTATGTGCCCCATGTTAGTCGAGGATAAACTGACATCCGTTAGGGTGAATTAGTCCAAGTTACCAAAAATAGTAGGCTCTTTACTATTTTTGGTGTGATTTTGATTGCTAATTCGGGTCTCAAGTGAGGGTTGGCACTTAGATAAGTGTAAGTGTTGTTGCAGAAGGAATAGGACTTTAATTTTAGGATTAGACTAAGTCCTAGTTGGTTGGGATAAGTAGGGACCTAGTATTAAATAATTAATAGGCTAGGAAGAATTGCATGGTGAGGTCTCAAGGTGATGTGTAAATTAACTTAATTAAAGTAATTAAATTAATTAATAATGTGAGGATGAACATTAATTCAATTTTAAGTAATTAAATTAATATGATCGTGGGGTAAGGGGTCATGGTTAGGTGAATACAGTACGTTAATTAATTAAAGGGGACTAAGGGAAGTGTGACCCAAATTCGGTGTCTACACACTCTGCCCCAGATTAAATAGATATGTGGTCCTCTGCACATAAAAACCCTTTAAAAAATTAATAGGCTACCTATGCACAAATGTGCCCACAACAAACCAAACAAAAGACAAATCAAAGTGACGAAAAGGGGAAACACAAAGAAACAAAATTGCATTAACGGAAATCCTAAGCTAGCTAGAAATACTAATTTATTTACAAACACCAAGAAGACTTATTTATAGTAGGGTTTCAGCCTAATCCCATTAAAGAAACCGGGAAACCTTTTCCAATCCAACACTTGTAATTGGCAAGCACTTTAACCAAGTATGCAAGTGATAGTGTATCAGCCCAACCAATGTACCTTGAGCTTTCCTGGGTGACGAAGAAACATAGAGTCATACAACAAGACCATCTTCCCAACCAAAAACTTCATATTCTTTATTTGTCTATCATGTGATTCCTTCTTCCTAAATTTTTCTCTTTTATGACTCCATCATTTTATGGCACGTCACTCATCCAACTGTATTAACTTGTCAATTATTTCCTCAAGTGCTTGTTCATTAGCTAAACCTCCTATAGATGCGATATAAAGTGATGGTAACATTAATTCAACATGTAACACAACCTCCACATCAAATACCAATTGAAAAGGTGTGGCCTTTTTCAATATCTTATAAGTAGTTTTATATGACCATAACATGGCAGAAACTTTGTCATCTGAGTACTTTTGTCCAACATCACAAATCTTGGTCAATGTGTGACTCAAAATTTTGTTAAAAACTTTCGCTATCCCATTAGCTTGTGGGTGATAAGGGCTGGTCTTGTGATGGGCTACCATAAACGTAGCCAACAAGATTATAACCATCTCATTTAAAAAATAAGTATCCCTATCACTCGTTAAACTCAGCGGGCCTCCATACCCATTGTTTATATTCTCCCATAACAATCTAGCTGCTATCGCCACCGTGAAATCCTTCATAGGAGTTGCTTCTTCCTTCCATGTAAGATGGTTTGTGCAGGTAATGATATAGGGAAAACCCATCCTTCACATGGCTGGGGTAATAGGTCCTACTAAGTCAATTTCCCATTTCTTGAATGGCTCTGCGCTAGCGATAGGCCTTTATGGCCTCTCATCTCTCTTCCCCTATTTACCAAGGTGCTAGTAGTGATCATAGACCTTGCAATACTCGATACAGTCCTTGTAAACCATTTCCCACCAAAGACCAGACAAACAAATCTTGTGCATGGTCACATTCACCACGTAGTTTCCTCCTGCAATTCCACCATGTGCTTCCTCCATGATTGTAATGCACTCATGCTCTAGTACACACCTGCGCAGGACGTCATCCTGACCTAACTTGTACAAGTCTCCACTGATTAACATGTAGGGCGTGACATGTACAACTAACTATTTCCTTTTTAAGGCCTTCATTTATTTGGGAACCACACCTATTCTTAATGACATAATGATATCTTCCAACTCAGAAGGTGTGTGCTACAATCTGAATAGTTGTGCATCTAGCATTGTATCTTTAATGCTCTACATGTCCTCTCATGAGTCAATCCTTGATAAATGATTAGGTCCCAAATCACTTTTCCCTAGCTTCACCACAACTGTAAACTAAAAATATTGAAACAATAGGACCTACCACCATATTTTCCCTTGTAATATGGGCTTGTTCACAAAGTATTTTAATGCCATATAGCCCATATAAAGATAAAAGGCATCACTAATATATACTACCTAAATTTGTACAGTGCATAGATAATCCCAAATGCCTCACAGTCTGTGGGAGTATAATTTTGTTCTGCAAGGGTTAGTTTCCTACTAGCAAAGCACAAGGGATGGTCAACAATTCCCTCTCCAGGTTGTGCTAGGACTGCCCCAATCACCATACCAAATGGATATACATGCACATGAAAAGGTTTATCCTAAGAGGGAAAATGAAGAATTGGCGCGGTGGTAAGATTTTCCTTCAAAGTGTCAAATGCCACATGTTGCACCTCTCCCCAGTAGAAATTAGTTTTATTTTTCAATAGCTCTTCCAGGGGCACAAAAATATATGCATATCCCTTGATGAATTTCATTTAATAGTGTGTATGCCCTAGGAACCCACACATCTCACTTTGTCTTATAATATCTTCTATTCCCACTATAACAACTTTTGCAGACTCTACTAGTAAACCTTCTTTGAAAATAATGTGTCCCAACAATGTGGTAAAAAAGTAGCAAAAACACATTTTTTAATATTCAGGGAGATGTCCAACTATCTGCATCTCTCAAACATCAATCGTACATTGTCACAATGGTCTTTTACTAATCCATAAACCATCCAGTCATCCAGGTAGACTTGAAGAAACTTGTGAATGAAGTCCTGAAATACCTAAACCACAATGTGTGAAAGCATAACAGACACATTCTTCAGTCTAAAAGGCATTACCATATAGGAAATACTTCCCCATTTAGTGGTGAAATTTTTCTTTTCTTGGTCCTCCTTTGCAATTCAAACCTGTTGATACCGTGGAAATCCATCTATAAACGAATAGATCTCGCGCCTAACTACTCCTTCCAGGATATCCTATGTAAATGGGGTGGGGAAAGGATCAATGAAACACACTGCATTCAAATCCCTGTAGTCAATGCAAATCCTTATCCTCCAATCCTTCTTAATGCTAATGACCATCAGACTTACTCAATTTTTTTCCTTAACAACCTCAATAATGCTTGATGGAATCATCTTGTCAATCTCTTCCTTGACCTTGATGCTTAGATTCAAATTCATACGATAAGGTCTCTTCCAAATTGGGCATGGACCGCCCTTTAAGTTGATTCTCATATTTACTAACAATGGGTGGACTCATTTAATTTCATGATACTTGCACAAAAGCAAATCCTTAAAATTACGCAGAAGCTCAATAATCTTTGAGACCTCCTAGTCCATCTAGTAATCCGTAATAATAGCTTCCTTTGGTCCCACCTCTATACCAATGTTAACCTTCTTTGTATTTAATGGCTTGTGGTAAATACACGCTTTCTCATCAATTCTATCCAACACTTTATGCGTACCTTTTGTATGTCTAACATCCAAGTTCTCCACCTCTTCATCATTTATCAAGTCGACCAACTTTATTTTCTCCTTCTCCAAGAATGCACGCTCAAGTTGTATTTCTTTTGATTCTTCCTCCACAAAGTGTTCCCTCAACTCTGGTTCACCCAATAGCTCAAGAATCCTATCCTCCACCATGGTACTATCTCTGAAGGTAAGTTTCTTGACTACCTACAACACCTCATTCATTGATGACTTATTACTTCTATATTCAAATGTTTGAATAAGGTCCTCCATCAACTACTGCTAGTTCCTAGTCTGATGGTGCAACTCTGAATGAATGTACCATGCATGTGCATAGCCTTGTATGGTGGAATAAATCTTATGCACCCATGGTGATGGATGTAAGGATTTTGTGCCTTCCATCTAGGAATTCTCATATTCCTGTATGTGAAATGAGGTGGGTTCCTCCCCATGATAGTATTGTATAGTAGTAGGTGCATTTATTTGGAGAAAGCTAATAGATAACGCAATTCTCACCTCGTGCCATTCTAGAATGTTATCTCAATTGGTCTCCCAAAAATGTGCCATGGTCTTGAGAAAAGTGTATATAAGCATACTTCTCCTTTCGATCTCACATCTCCACTGCGTCTCCATTTCTCGTAGGAAAACATTAGGGTTGTCTCCCGCAGTGTAACTCGAAAACTATTTTCCTCACTAGTGCCTGACTGAGCATACCTTTTTTTCTCTTTTCATAAATCCTCTCAACTACCTTCCAAATAGCTCATATGTCCTTTTTGCCTAATTCTTACATGCCACAATAGTTTTATCACTTATATATTGAGTGTTTCCTCACTAAATAACTTTTTCACTTGTTGGATGCACAACCTCAAGGTCTTTGATAGTGTACACATAGATTCGGTCCATTT
Organism: Taxus chinensis; assembly: GCA_019776745.2. NCBI lineage: Eukaryota > Viridiplantae > Streptophyta > Pinopsida > Cupressales > Taxaceae > Taxus > Taxus chinensis. Next base: position 417,390,435 of record CM034156.1, read on the forward strand.
ATTCTTCTCCTAGGGGCTCAGTATAGTGCACTAACATCCCATCCGTTAGAGGAATGATGACACATTCCTCCTTATTCTCAAAGATGATATACCCCTTATTGAACTGCAAGTCAACGTTTTTTGTGTAACACTATGGGTGCCCAAGTAAAGTTGGAAAGTTATCCGCCTCGGCAAGTTCCAAGACCTTAAAGTCTCTAGTGAATATCACCCCTTGGATTGTAATGGAAGCATCCTTTAACACTCCAATGGGCATTTACTTAGTCTTGTTAGCCATATATAGCACATTGGAAGATGGTTGTAATGGAGACCTTCCCATTTGGTTTGACGCGTCCAAGGCGAGGAAATTGACCTCAACGCCTATGTCGATAAGAATTTTACTTAGAATTCATCCATCAACCATGAAATTCAAATTAATCTCCTTATCATAGTCAATTTTATGTGGGGGAAGGTTAGCATGCAATACCTTTTTCTCGCACTCACCTCCAACATGCGGTACTTTCACCCGTAACCACTTTCCTAATAGATGAATGATATTTTCTTGTCTTAGCATTTTGCATACCTCCCTTACTTCATTTATATTTTCCTGAGGGATGTTAGTGATTTTCTTCTGTTCTAATAGTAGCGACTAATCCTTTGGGAATTGGATCTCTCCTTGTAGGCTTTAGATAACATCCATGGTTTCTTAATAAAATTCCTTGTGATGATTAGGTTCGGGATACTTCCCATGCACCACCTCTTCTCTTGTGACCAGTGGTATTTTCTTTGGTATCTCCCTAGTGTGTACAACCTTAGCTCGTGTCATCACGGGCACAGGTTCTAACTTTGACTCATGAACCACCCTTGACATCCAATGTGAATCAGTTCTCTTCATGCTTACCATTTTGGCACCTTTATCCTTCCACTTCTTCTAGCTCATGTGTTTGAATAATTTAGGGCATCCCTCATACCACACCAAGAGTAGTGTAGAAGTTCAGGACATTCCCTCAAATAATGCTCTGTAGATCCATAGGTGTAACAAGTTCCACACAGAAACTCACTTTTCCCTCCTTCGTGATTGTCACAGCCTCATAATCCATCTTGAAAGCCTCTTCCATGGCCTCCTCCATCCGCATACCCTTCATAACGGTGAATATCATCCTTGGAGATATTTACAATACTGGTTTGGCATACACTGATATCAATGGAATCACATATTTGGTCTATTAATCTACTATCCTTTGCACCTTGAGTAGTAGAGGTGTAAATCTTGCAATAGCAAGATAAATTCTTCCATATTGTATGCTGCACCAATGGGCATCTGATTGCATCATGATCTTCATGAAAAATATCACAGTCTACTAACATGGCACACACCAATCTTCATGGGAAACTATCCTTCGTATGTCCCTCTACTTCATAGTCCATGCACCATAGCCCATTGCAAGTCTCATCAGCTGAGTTGACATATATTTTATCTAAATGATTTTCCATGATAACAATCTGAGCTTCAATAAATGGACTAATTCTATTATGAATACTTCTTATGTCCTCAGTGTGCAAGGTAGCCTTTAGGGCCTCACGTAGATCTATGAAGGTCTTATGTGAAATATCCCTCCTAAATGGTGTGATCAACCCTCCAACAAACCATTGAGCATGTTGTTAAGGATGAATTTCATAAAATAACTTAGATAGGAGAGTCTTGAAATGTGCATCATACTTCCGCACACTTTCTACCATTTCTTGCATAATTTTCTTTATAATGTTAATGCTCTTTTTTTCAAACTCAGGAGTGTGGAACTCTGTAAAAAATGTATCACCTAGAAGAATATAATCCACCATCATCTGGTGTGGATCATAATTCCCGTACCAAGTATGTGTGTTCCCTTTTAACGTGGTTACAAACTAACTTGTCTTCCACTTTAGGGAAGTGATACCCTTCATGTTCCATAGTAACTTGCATTTTTGCACATGCTTTGCAATGTCTTCCACACCCTTGTAGTAAGGAAAATGTAGATACATCTCAAAAAATATTTCCACCACCTCCAAAACCACTAGAGAAACTAGTGCCAACTCCTCCGGATCCACCAGATCCTCCTCTTTTCATAGGTAAGGGGCCTAACATAGTTACACCCTATGAACCCATCTTCATGCTAAACTACGTGCTGAAATTTTAAAAATTTTACCCACTCCCTAATTTGGCACTCAAGCCTTATATACCCCCACCTTTCTGAAATGTTGTACTAGACATGATCCCTTCAAACAAAAGAAATGACTGTGTGGCCACAAATGTACCAATTGAAAAATTATATATCCTAGGTGTCACTCAACCACCAATACCAAGACCAACTAGGTTAACAATACTTATCTCTAGATCTGGAAAACTAAGCACCAGGGTTTGGTCACCAGGTGGGATTAGATGCACACCTATGGTTATCCTCTCTCCAAATGATGAAATCTCACCAGAAGCTGAGGAGTTATCTCTCTCACACTTTCCAAGATGGGGCAGCACAAATTGCTCAGATTCTAAGCCTCCCACATGAACCTCAAATCCTTTCTGTAACAATTGTTTCCATACGTCCATCACTCCAACAAATTTCTATTGTATTTTTAACTCCCTCTCTTACACTTGATCATATTTCATTTGTCTCTCTACTCTCTCCTTCTCCATTGTAAGATCCACCATATTTAACCATACTAGCTTCCATGCTCCATGCCTAGCAGGAGTTTAGCCAACCATAGGAAAGGCTTCCAAACTCAAAGTAATAATTAGAATCTTGATAGATAGTGGAATAACACGCAAGAAAAATTGTCTAGGATCCCTCAAGAATGAAAAATAAGCAACCTCTGGGAAATTATACATATAAATAATGTATTCTAAGGTATAACTAGTCAACACTCTACTCCACTAGTGATCAACAACACAGGTCCAGGTCAGATCAACATCATGCAGCCTCTGATACTCATCTTGGGTCCATAGAGGAGTTCTATAGTACCAACTTGACCTAGATGCATATGCTAATAGCCATTCCAACAACTCCACAAGGAGATAAAAAAATAATTTCTCATATAACTCATGATACAGGTGTTCCTCTACCCATTTACATGCATCAAACTTAGGTCCAGTGTTGAATCTCTGAGAAAACTCATTCTCCATGATTTTAGGCCATGCTTCGACATTGTCTAAGGTCAAGCACTCCTTAATTAAAAATTATTATCACAACAAATTTAAAATAGGTCTAGACAATGGAACCAAAATGTAGTCACCTTTCATACACCTTCTTTCTACCCAAGCTCACTAGCCTATCACCTAGTATGTGTTGGGCACTCACCCAAGGCACATAGGGCATTGAGCCCATCCTTTATGTGAGCCTTATGAGAATGTTCATCCATTTGTGGAGGAAAGGTTTATAGAACAATAATACATGCATTTAATCTAATATAGAGGTAGTAGATCTAGTTTTTAAGCATAAATGCTCCATGGGATAAGCATAACAACACAACAACTTAATGAAAACAAATATGAGCCATGAATAACATGAAAATACACTAGGGTTTAGTCCATAGCCACAAATATACAAAATAGAGCTCCATATATTGATTGAATCCATTTATAGTAGCCATATTACCTAAAAAAGGGCCATCTCAGACCATATACACCATGTAATAACATCCCAACCCTACAAAACTACTCCTAAACAGAGATTCTAGCTATACTTTCCTATACAACCCTTTTTCAAACTCAAGCGCATGCATCTATGCTTAGTAATAGCATTCTTGCAACACTTCATTGCCTCTCTTCTTTTCTCTTATTACATGCCGAAGCACTCCCTTAAATAGAATTTGGATTCACCACCATAGCTTTTCACATGAGAAGATCACATGCAAAGTGGAAGTGTGGTCCTCCATAATTGATCAAGAGCTTATTCTATCTTGTAAAGGCTTCCATTGACTGTAATTATCCTCCTAGGAATATTCCCTAGGTGGAATAGTATTTTTTTGGCCTCTAAGGCTATAGGATGGCACCTTATCTTCTCATCACATCTACTCAGACCTTCACGTGTTTTCCATGTGATACCACCTTCAAAATGCAGCTAAGTCCCAAACATTTTCCTGCTTCTATATGCAAGCCTCTCCTCTCACATGCCTTTCCTTGAGCACCTTTCTACTCACTTGTCTTGCATGTGCACGCTTCTTCTTAGGACTTATTTTTTCAAGGTCCAACAAAATTTCTTCCACACCATGATTTGGTCCTTCAGTAAGTGGTGTTTGCTGTCTGGAAGCACCTTGGATCATATAGGATTGGAGATGTATTACCCTTTCACAACCAAGTTGATTCTAAGGTAAATTATATGGGAAAAAACCACTTTGTTTCTTGTACCATTTTGTTTTGTACTAGAACTAAGGCTTGAATAGAACTGGGGGCAAGGAGTGCCTATGGAGGTTGAATTTTTGTCAATGGAAGAGGATAAATTTGACTTTACCATATATTATTTTTCTAGTTTTCTATATATATTTAATTATACTATTGGTTTCTACATGATTGATACCCCTAATTTGAAGATTTCCCTTGATTTTAATAGTTTCTATTTGACTAGGATTCCTTTTTTCTAGGGATATAAATTTGTTTGTCATGTTTCTAATGAGACCCTTCATTTCCACATCTTGCTTTTATTGTGCGGGGGTTTATGATGTGGAAGAAATGGGTTGCATGTTTTGTTGGGGAATAAGAACAATGGAAGGCTTGTTGAAATTCAGGGAATAATGGCATTGGTGGTCTGGGAGCTAATTTTCTAGCTTTCATTAAACAATTTTTCATCCCTAATGGCCAGTACATAAGCTGTTGGTAGAGTTACACCTCCCATAGATAGTACCATAGTAAATATATCAAAGTTAAGAGCTTTCAGAAAGTAAATAAATGAAACTTCAGTTGTAGGCCTAATAAGAACTAGAATTCTATCCCAGGTTATCTAGAATCTAAAATTGAAATCCACCATTTGTTCATTAGGTGCTTTCTGGATTGTGGTCAACTGCTCTAAAAGAGACAAGTTATCAACTCTTTCCCCAAATTGATTATACAAGGCTATGCATAACTCATTCTAATTTATGATCAAGCCCACAGTTAAGCTTCTAAACAATTACAAAGCTTTTCCTTTAAGAGATGAAGCTAGAAGTTTAACGGATACATCCATTTGATCAATTTCATGAATCACACACACATTTGCAATGTCCTGAATGAAACTAGAGTAGTGTGATTTTCTCTAGTAAAATATGGAATATTATTCAAATCTACTACTTGGATAGGATTTTGGGAATTCAATGCAAGCGGGTTACTTCCTATGAAGTTTACAAATGGATTTTGAGGTGGTAAATATTTTTCATAAGCCATTCTGATGGGTCTGAGAATTCTAGTGGACTGTAAGAATGGTCTACCATGTGGAGGTGTGGAGAGAGTTCAATTCAGAGGATATAGAGATCTTTGAATCTATCTTCCTCTTCTCTATCTTCCTGGAGATAGTTCTACAAATACTTAGATAACCTTCTTGTCTTATTCTAGACCACGTTTGTATCCTTCTCATGAATAAAGGAAATGTGAACTTCTAAAACTAGTATATTTACTACTTGGATTCGTCATATGTGTTATCACATGACCTCTGAAAGGGTGGAATTTTATCAAGCACACACAAGAACTTGATAAATCTTGAAATATTTTGACTTTTGGTCCCACCAAGCATGAGAAAACTGTTGGAGCTCAAAAATACGCCCATCCCAAATCATAAGAATCTGGTGTTTGAGACAACATGGGATTGTCTCTAAGTCATGGGAATTGAACTGAGATAGATCTCTAGAGAATCACGTATTACTCCTAGGAATCGAAATTCAATTATCTAGCTTTACTCTAACTTTCTAAGGGACTAGGCTGAGAAAGAGGTGCATAAACAAAAATCCTAATCTACAGAGGTGATAACACTAGAAAATAAGGGGATGATACATTTAGATAAAAGAAAAGGGAAGGAAATGATAATAGAGAGGACCTGATAGGATACATAGATCAAAATCACTTCCAGAATACAATTTAATGTTATAAAGTAAAAACATATTCAGAAAATGAAACATACAACACACCTGTGAATGAAAGAAATGCAAGTAGTGCACTAAAATAAGAACAAGAGAAAAATGTGCCACACGATTAAATTTTATTTCCCAAAATTGTGCATAGACTATTACAATCGCGAGAACAAGATGTGAGCATTCACTAAATCAAGGTCTAAGGAATGTAACACTTAGGACATACACGCAACACAAGAGAGAAGCCTTATATTACAAGATGCCCAAATTATAAGAGTATCTAGCCCATAAGAATGTGCATTGCTATACAATATATAGAAAAATCGAGGAAGGGAGAAATAGAATAAATTAGAGGGAAATTTGAATTCCTCAACCAATTCCAACTACCTTACTTAATTTCTCTTAGGGAACACGGTGTCACTTTGTTTATCCACTTTTACACACATTCTTCAACCAAAAACCCATAGTACAGTTTATACTGGTTGTTGTACCCCCTAGAACTGTGTTTTTTATGTGTTGGAGAAGTTTCCTTGACTCTTGCCCATTTTCCTCAATTTGACTCATGAAATCAGATTTGATCGCTTAGAGAATGATAAAATCTTATTAAATTTGCAAATATTTGATAACAAAATTGAAATTCGGTTGATTTCTAATTTCCACAGAGAATCATCGTTTTTCTTTATCACGCGGCTTCTCCACCCATTCTTGCTTTGATATTTGACATCTGTAGATCATTCCTTTGTATCATGGCACCCTAGGTCTACACGGCTTTAGAAAGCCTTATGCAGATTACGCCAATTATGTGACTTGCTTCCTTGTGACAAGTGACCTACTTTTTACTGCATTCTTATCCCACGGCACTATTTATAGTAGTGCGACTTTAAATATATACTTGCAGAATCTTTTCTTCATTCCATAAAACTGTCTTCTTTCTGTGGTTCTACGTAGACCCTCCATGGTAATGTTCCTTAATCCGAGGCATGCTCAAATCCTCTGCGGTTTCTTCAAATTTTCCTCTAAATATCCACCAAGTCTAACACTTGTGAAAGTTTCTTGAATTTTGCAAGGGATGCAAAATTGGGTAATATGAATCAAGAGTAACAACGTAGCTAAAGCTATGGATCTTCTCTAGGGTGTTAATTTGGTTAAGGATAAGGGTTTCAAGATGATATAAATAGAGAGATATTATATGCTCATTATAAACACCCTAAGGAAAGATAAGATCCATAATTGGACCCTTGGAAACATTATTTTTGATGATTAAGGAACTATTTAAGGCCTTTTATAATATGATCTTCCTTCACACCCTACATAATGGTAACAAAGGTTCTAACTATTTGGCTAATATGGGGGTGAATAGTAATGATTTCAAAATTTGGAAAAAAGGGGATAAAATCCCAACTATTATCAATAATATCATTATTCATGATAGGAAATAACTTGAAGGCCATCTCTCATATGAGGGAACTTTCCATTAATATTTTTATTAAGGGAAGGACTGCCCGCATGTGTGAGATCTCTAAAGGGATTTTTATTTACAACAAGCTTAGGGGTGGTATTATCTATTTTTTATCCAACTGTTA
>CM034156.1:417398562-417459764 GCA_019776745.2 Taxus chinensis
AAGTGGGGTGAATGATGGTTTGGTAGGGGTGACGTCGTCTTCTTCCAAAATACAGCTGACACGAGGTGTCTCCTGTGTAGGTGTTTCAGGAAAACTGAGACCACTACGATCATTATGTTTGCGTGTGGTGATGGGGATGAGCGTATGTCGTCCTTGTTCATAAAGACCAAAACCAAAGCCTTTCCAAGCACAGCGAGTCAAGAAGGTGAGGGAAAAGTGACGATTGGTAAGGTATTGAAAATCGGACTGGAAAGGAACCACACCAAGAGGAGGCTCAGGGGCAACGGAAGATGCGTCGACACCCCCATACGTTAGGTTAGTGCGGCAGTGAGGTGGTCCGTAGGAGATTACTTCCCCACATGACGGTCATAGTTAGGATGGGCATGTACCTGTCCGTACTCCTGTGGGGTATGGAAAGAACTAACGTTATATAGGCGATACTCCCCCAGCGTAAGGCGCTGAAAAACATCTACTAAGGGGTCTGCGGTTGGGATGTTAGTTGCGGGAAGGGAAGTGGTTTTTGCAATGGTGGTTTCATTAGTTGAAGGCGTAGGTGCGATTGAGGTACATGGTTGAGGCATAGTTGAAGAAGATGGTGGGGTTGAATGAACGGGTGTCTTGATTGGTACTAGCACATCATTTGGGCGGTATAACATATTGTAGGTTTTAAAGGGGGGAGGATTAGCTTTTACGGTGTAGGACTTCCCCTCGTACTCAAATTTTATGCATCTATGTAAGGTTGAGGGAACGCATCCCATGGCCCGGATCCAAGGACGACCCAGCAATATATTATATTGGAACTCTCCCTCAAGGACATAGAATAGTTCGGGTAAAGTACGTGGTCCTACCCAAATGTTGAGGATCATGGTGCCTAAGGTAGAGGTAATAGCGTCATTGAATGACCGCAACATGATGGGGTTGGCACACATGTAGCTAGAAGGGATATTCATTTGTTGAAAAGCTTTTGAAGAGATGATGTTTAGGCTAGCACCCCCGTCAATCATAACACGATGTACACGAATGTCTCGAACGTAAGCTGAGATGAACAGGGTAGGGTCAGGATCTTCTGTACCAAAATCGACAATTTCATCTTCAGAGAAACTGACTACAGCAGCTTGTGGTACAGAGATAGAAGTGGTTGGGGTGGTGGGTTGTTTGGTGAGAGAGGCAACGTGATTGGGTGTTAGAATGAAGGCAACAGGCAGGGCTTCATTAGGTAAGACCTTGATCCCTTGAAGAATTTCAACGAGAGCTTGTCGATGAGATTCAGAAGTCTGAATGAGATCATATAGTGTCATTTTCACGGGTGATTGGTGAAGCTGTTTAATCATGGCTCGATGGGCGGCTCCATTAGAGATGGGGTAAGCAGGTCCACGAATAACCACTTTGGGTGGTGGTGCAATCGGGATGCTGGACGGAGAAGGAGAGGGCGCAGGTGTGCTTACTTTCGCTTTTCTCATTATTTTTCTGCGCTCGAGTAGCAACACTAATCATATTAATCTCGTAAACCTGAGATGAGGAAGATGGTTGGGATAAATTATGGTCTTCAAGAGGTGGGGTTGTAATAATGATAGATCGTGGTGAGGTGGGGATAGATGGTATAGGAGAGGGAATTGAAGCTAAAGGTCTCTCCCTTCGGAAGTTGTCTTTCTTAACCTTTCTATCTGGGAGAGGTGACTGACGAAGGATGGTTTTTAAAGCTTTGCATCCCTCCACATCATGTCCTGGTGTGCGGTGATAAGCTCAGATCTTAGACTCATCATAACCTATAGGTCGAGGTTTAGATGGGTCATAAGGTCTTATTGGGGGTAGGGAAATGGTCGCATTCTCTACTAAAATAGCAAGGATTTTGGCGTAAGATCCTTTGAGTGGGTCAAAATCAGAAGAGGATGAGGGTATTGATTGCACGGGTTTTGGTAATGTTTGGGCGTGGTTAGTTCGTATAGGTGGTGGTTTAACCGAGGGGTGTTGATATGTGTTTTTCACTAAACGTGGTTTCTTTGGCGCAGGAGCTACGTTCGGTTGGTTAGATGATGAGGCTACAGATGACATGGTAGCAGGAAAAAACCACGGAGAAAGGGGAGTGACAGAAAATAAATCCTTTGATGATGGAGTTTGTTTAGGGTTGATGGGTGGACAGGATACGTGGGGTGATAATGTTGATATACCCTTTGATCCCTGAATGGGTGCAGAAGGCGTAGATCATTTTGAAGAAAATGCAGGAGGTATGATATATTGGTGCAAGGTGGAAGGATGAGGTCCTAATATGGAAGGTAGGTATGACGATGATGGTTTTGATTGTGATAGAGGCATGGGTTGAGTGTGTCTCCTAGGTGGCGGGGTGGCTTTATTCTTGGACAAATCTAGTCGCTTAGGCGGGTGTGTTAGACTGGGTATGGGTAAGGTCCCAAGCGTAGGGGAAGATTTGGCTAAGTTAATAGAATTGGACGAGGCATTTGGTAGAGGTGAGGGGGGTGAAGGTGAGAACATGGGCATTTTAAGCTTCTGTAAACACTTCGGGTATATGGTGGAGTTCTCAGGATCGGTCATTTGCATTTGAGTAGAATATGGCGTACTCAAACGTTCCCATAGGATTTGTCTATCCTCTGGAGAATGACAGTCTTCAGGCTTGAATTGTAAATTTGGTACGGAAGAAAGGTGGGTTGTGATTCCAGTCCACTGTGGGTGTGATACAATGAGTAGATGAGGTACTGTATCAATAGATGTTAAGAGGTCAACCGGTCGTTGAAAAGATTTAGGTGATGAAGAACTAATAGGTAAGAGGGCGTGTTCGAGAGGATCCGTCATGGTTAAAGAATTTGGTGATGTCCGTGCAAGAGATTTCTCGTCTAAGGATGTCAAAAGGAGTGACGTACCTTCCTCTTGTGCAACAAGAGTGGTAGAAGGGGAAGTCTGAGAAATAGATAAATTAGATAACATCCGTTCACAGTCTTGTAGGGATGTGGTATAAGCAGATTCATCGATGGGAAGAGGAGTCTGGGTAGTTAACTCCCTTATGGGTAAAGGAATGATTTCGCTTTGGTTCGATGGTGGTAAAGGAGGTTTGGGCTCCTATGTTAGTGAAGAGGCTTGATTCAAAATTTTCTCGATAGAGGCTTTGGGCTGGGTATCAAAGACTGCATGGATCTCATGAACACTCTCTTCGGCTAAGATATCCTGGTTTGTGTTACTATTGGAAGAGTGATTCGGGAATGGTTTGTTGAAGATTTTCAAATTTCGGTTAGCAGGGGCATTAGGATTATCGAGGGTTATATCCCCTGCGTCAACCATTTCCTGCACTATGTTTTTCAACATCTTGCAGTTCTCATGACTGTGTCCCTTCATGTGGTGGAAGTTACAGAAGTCGTTTTCTTTGTACCAGGAAGGTATGGCGCGAGTGGAATCAAACCCGGAATGAGGTTTAACAGGAGGTAATGTAATGGCTCCTGCTTTGAGCAATTTTTCAAATATCACACCATATGTTTCTCCCAAGGAAGTGTAGTTGATGGGCTCGGCTTTGTACTTATAGGTGGTTTTTGGTGGGGTATTAGATGGTGTTTGAGATTTAACCATCACCACGTGGACGGCTCCTTTTGATTTAGAAGAAGTGGACGCGTGAGGAGTGGTGGTATTTGGTTTATTGGTAGAATCAGGAGTTCAGAAATTGGGGTTTTTGTTGCGCAACCGCAATTTCTCTTCTTCTAAGGCTCGAATTTCTAGTTTCCGAGCCATGGTAAAGGCCTCATCAAATGTGTGGAAAGTTTGAATTTGAAGAGTAGGAGAAATGCGCTTAGCACATGCCCGTGTGAAAAGTTTGATAAGTTCAGCCTGAGGCAAGGCATATGTAAGTTGGTTGATAAGGCCACGCCATCGTCCAACGAAATCTGTGATAGATTCGTCTTCGAATTGTCGGATGGCATAAAGGTCGGTGATGGATACTTTTTTAACAATGTTAATGGAGAAGTGATCCAAGAAAGATTGGGCTAGTTGGTTAAAAGAGAAGATTGAGTGCTGGGTTAAAGCACTGTACCACTCCAAGGCAGGTCCTAATAAGGACATGGGAAAGGTGCGGAGTAACAAGGCATCATCATGGGAAATCAAATAACAAACATGTCTAAATGATCGCAAGTGTTGTTGAGGATCCTCTTTACTATTAAAACGAGTAAATTTCGGCAACTCCCATTGAGGAGGATATGAATGAAGGGGGACAGAAGGGTGAATGGGCTCCCAATAAACTTGCTCGTATGTCAAGGCGCTACGACTTCCCGACATAGAAGCCTCCAGATTTTGCATTTTTTCCATCATTTGTTTGATGAAATCTGTGGTTGGATGAGATGATGATGCGGTTGTGGCAAACGGAGGCAAATTGGGCCAAGGGCCTCCACTAGACAATGGTGGAGTTAAGTGTTGATAAGGTATGGAGGATGAATATGTTGAGGCGATAGAATAGGGATGTCCCATATAAGGTGTTGAGGTTACTGGATACGTGTATGGGAATGAGAAGGTAGGTGGAGCTTGAGAAGGAAAGCTCGTGTGGGTAGGTGGCAGAGAGCAAGTCATGAATGGAGTAGTCTGCAAGAGAGATGAGGTAGGGGCAGTCGGTGGTAATGATATGTGGGGTCCAAGATTAGCCAAAGAAAAGCCAGTCTGAGTCGTATGAACCTCTGAAGCTGTCAGATTGGGAGACGAGGCTAGAGATGCAGGAAGCAAGGCGGTATTATCAGGCAGAGTGGGAGCTAAATGAGCAGCTATACTAATAGGCATACCAACAAGGAGCTGACCATTAGGCGTACGGTCAGGGGTATGGGACAAATAATATTGTACAGCGCTAGAATTAGCATCCAGAAACTTGGTAAAGTCCTTATCTCCCACAGGAATTTTAGGAACCTCGTTGGTATCAGTAGGATTCCCCACAGAATGTGAAGGGGGTGATTCAGGCAAAGAAATAGAGCAAGCATGTGAAACCATAGTGGCGGCTTGCTTTCGAGTGATAACAACCATGGACAGGAGTTCATAGTAGGGTTTCAATTTGTCAGGAATAGAAACAAACTCAGACTGGTAAAATTGGTAGGTTGCTGGTTTGTCAGGAATTGGAAAAGAGATTAACCGATATCGGTCTAGTAACCGATGTCGGTTACACTATAGCCGACGTCGGTCAGGTAACCGATGTCGGTGTAAGAAGTCTGGGCTAACAAGATATAAAAAGGCTGCTAATTTGATTTTTAACAATGTTTAGTATACTTGTCCAATTATTGATCACAGAAGATAGAGTATGAGAAAGAAAGCATGACTAAAAACAAGCAAGATGCACACACAAATCCAGAGATTAACCCTAGGGTTAATTTTAATTATCGTGGGCTTATGCCTTTAGACGTAGAATGATGTCAGAATCCTAAACAAGAGACTTAGGGGAAATGTCAAGTTGTTTTGGCTTATAAGGTTACCTCAATCGAGCGGAGGAATACCGCGGAAAAAGGGGGGATGTTTGAGCTGTTGTGTTAATTGTGAAGTGATTCGGTATGTGTTGTGCAGTGAATGTAAGATTAATTTCCTGTCAATACCGTGGATATCACCCCCATGTGTATGACCTGTTACTTAATCTACGTTCACTAGAATTGAAAAACAACAAGCAGGAATGCAATGCACGTGTTTTAAACCCAAATCGAAAATTATGTTCGATGAAGCAAGAGAGATGACTTTTACTAATGCGAAACTAGGAAAGCAAGACAATTTCTTTACGAAATATATAACAAAAGCAGCAACAGCAAGTATGCTTCCTAAAATGAAAATAAGCAAGAGAAACAGAAACCCAAGATGGGTCCCACAGGCCGTGCCAAAATGTTTCACTCGGAATGATTCGTTCCTTTTAGAAACAGATAAGGTTAGGGGCTAGGAGGAATACCTGTAGAATGTCGAGATGGTGTGCGCGTACTGTAGAGAAAGATCAGGCTGATTGCGAAGAACTCCTTTTTGTCTTGGAAGGACTACCTGCAAATAAGAACACAAGACCACAAGATTTTGGTTAGACAATAAATGAGGAAACTGCCTTGGGCCCAGGAAATATAAAACTTCCTTTCGAAGGTGGTCAGTTTCCCTACTAATATGAATTAACACAAAAGACTGTAAAATATCAATTAAGTTGCTTCGTTGAACTGGGTAGGGGAAAGTCTAGTTTTCTGGTTTTGATCGGAGGAACCGATGCCGGTTACTGATAACCGATACCGGTGGGTTCTAGGATTTGTAGGTTAGTTGCTTTGTGGGGTAGTTGTGTTGTTTGTAAGGCTGTATATAGGTGGTATTAGGAAATAAGGTGATGAGAGGTAGATGAATGATAGTTAGATGCAATGACACGTTGGGTAGTGGATCCAAGAATGGATTTAGGAGGACTGTGATTCAAAGAGCATAAGAAATGTTATAACAGAGGACATGCAAGATGTGACTTACTGGTTTTGACAAAGATGCAAGTTGATCTCCTTTGCTGTAAACACTTCTGGTTTCTTCACTCATCTCTGCTCGGTCAAGTGAAGATCTGGACTCTGTTTTTCGCTCCCAATGATCTCTGTTGATTCAAAAATCCTTTCCTTTGATCCAAAAATGAATTTTCGATCCCTTGTTTTTGGTTTGGGGAGGCCATTTACAGGGAGCTGATGGCGGTTGTGTAACCGATGGCGGTCGAGTAGGAACCGGCATCGGTAAGGAAAAAGTAGGCTATTTTTAGTAAAATAACCCACCTTCCCTGCTTTTCTCCCGAGAGATCAGTTGTGGGCTTGGTCAAGTGGCTAGAAGGTCGGTTTTGGGTGCGAGTAAGGAGGCATTAGTTATGGATGTGAGTCTAGACCAGGTCATAGGTCTTAATTAGGTTAGTTTAGGGTTAGGGCTAGGTCATGATGAGCTGGCAAAATGAGGTGGCAGGTAAGGTGATGTGGATTTATCAATTACAAGGTAATTAATAAATAATTGTGGAAGGTTTAGGTGATGAGGTTAGATTGCGAGAGGAGATGCGGGTCACAAGGGGTCGTAAGACACAAATTTGGTGTCTACACTGTCAATTCTCATATATGAATCCTAAAACATATGATTGGGAAGATAGGAATCACAAACAATATTCCTTTAATGAGAATGTAGAGAAAATGCTCGCGCCCATCGTGGCATATGATCAATAATTCTGTAATAAGATTGTCTAGAATGTAGCACAAGTCCCAGTTCTGAAGTGATTAAATAGGTGCATGAAGGAGTGTGTAGAATGTGCCCATAAAAAAATGCGCATGGTCCACTAGCATAAAATCAGTATTGCTTGTATGAGTATGTTTAGATACTGGGCACATGACCATACTCCAAATGAAAAAACAAATTACTGTTGCATTACTAATGTTAAGGAAATTTGTATTATGCCTCAAAAGTATGGGCACCCATTTCATCCACGCCTCTTATCAGAGCCGTATGCAATTGAATCAGCATTTTTAAATGGCCATTCTATCAAATGGGAAGATGCTAGATTCTCATATAGGAAATTCTCATCCCTACCCCATGGGTAGATAGGAATCATACTCAATATTACTTGTATGAGACTGCTACAGAATAATTCACATGCCCACTATGGGTCAAATCATTGTTGCCTGTAAGAGATTATGTTTAGCATGGAGCTTATGCCCATTCTGAAAAGTTTGTCATGAATCATCCTGTATCTATAATGTATGGCATTCCTGCATATGCCATATTTATACTGGACATTTTAAATAGGATAAATCATTTTTATTCAGATTTAAAAGATAGTAGAACAGACACCCTTTGTCATTGACTTGTATAAAGTTATCAAATCGATTTAGAATTTTCTACACCATATTATCTTATAAGGTAATCGGCAGATTCTAAAGCTCACTATAGGAAAACTATTAGTTCGACTCATGGAAAATATGGAATGAGTAAGACAATGTCACTTGTATGAGCATTTACAGAATTCACCCCGCCCATTATGGGCTTATAGGAATCCTAAAAGACTTGCATTGGCAAATAGCACTCACAAACAATGTTGCCTGTAGGACACCCTATGTCCCTAGAAATTTCACATGCCCAATATCATAAAATCCATTATCCCATTGTATGAGAATGTTTAGAATGGGCACATGCTCATTCTCAAATAAAATGAGAATATCTACTTAGGTATTACCTAATGTTTACAATGTGCATGATGCCTATTATAGAGTGGCCATTTTCAATGGCAGAATTTATTTTCGTTCCTGGATGAAAAGGGCATATGTGCCCTGAGAACTCATTCTCAAAGTTTATACAGAACAAGAGTGCTTCTATGAGAATGTACAGACAAAAGTATCATTACCATCGTCAGTTTGAGGTCATTATTGATTTGGTCATAAAAAGACAAATTAGTTCAATTATAATGGGTAGAAAGAGAGAAGAAAGGCAAGTTCGAATGGGCATTGGTTAGGACCTTACTATCATTGTGGCCAACATTCCTATGGTACTGGATCATTAAAATGTTTAGAATGGGCATATCTTGAGTAGATAGGAATAATAGAAGAAGACTAAGAAGAGTCATGCACCTTAAGCGGTTCTCACTGGTTTTAAACATGGCACAAAAATCAGAAATAATAGTAACAATCTCATAAAATCAGTATTGCTTGTATTAAAATGATCAAAATGGACAAAAATGCCCATTCTCATGTAAAGAAAATTGTTTCATTTTGTATTGAATAAGTCATCACATATGTGAAAACCTATATTCACATATAGGATTGGCGTGTTGGCATAGGTCCCTTGGTGAAAACAAACAAATATGTTTTTTCATGTACTAAAATGGGAGGATTCGTTTTTCACAAGTCGTTCTATATGTATTATAGATTGGGAAGTTGAGAATTTTTTACTTGTATCCTAGGGCTAGTTCCACATTCTGCATTCTGAAATTCCATTATAGCAACCTATCTCAATGATTAATGTTATCCAAAATTACATGTGTATTCTCGAGGTAATATTTGATTTTAGACATGGCATTTTTCCTTAATTCTAAAGATATGTCCCAAGCAATTATAATTGATATCATAGGCAAAACATTTACTCTGTTAAGCATGGGAACTTACCCAATATTTTCACTCTTGTAGGTTTATAAAATATAACTAATAACTGTCCATAGAGGAAAACCCAGCAAGTCTTACATACCATACAAATGTGAATAAATATTATGCATGTCAGTTCAATGAAGCTTAGGCCAGGAATTTTTAAATCATGAAAAATTGCTAAGTATCTAGTCCTCGCAACAGTCGTAGACATAGATAAGCAGAAGACATCTGGAAATCAAAGAAACTCAAGGTGCAAGTTAAGGCCGCACAAAAAGGCATGTCTGACATGAGAAAAGGGGCATCCGGGACGACGGGACAGCGTTAAGGGTGCACAGAAAAGAATGTCGACATGTAAAAGGATGCGCCAAGGTGCAGGTTAAGGGCACACAGAAAAGAATGTCGACATGTAAAAGGATGCACCAAGGCACAGGTTAAGGGCGCACAGAAAAGAATGTCGACATGTAAAAGGATGCGCTAAGGCATAGGTTAAGGGCACACAGAAAATAATGTCGACATGTAAATGGATGCACCAAGGTTCAGGTTAAGGGCACACAGAAAAGGATGTCGACATGAAAAAGGATGCGCCAAGGTGCAGGTTAAGGGCACACGACATAAGGTGTCGACACGAAGAAATTTGTGCCTAGGCACAGGTTAAGGGCCCACAACAAAGGATTTTGACAAGAAGAAATTCATGCCTTAGTGCATGTAAGAGTATGTTGACATAAGGATGGATGCGCCAAGGCGCACCTTCAGGAGGCGCAACATTTTGAGCGCTGACAGGAAGCAGACCCTGACCTAGATATTCAAATTGCCATAACTTTTCACAGGGAGCTCGAATTAATGCAAGGTTGGACTTTTTGGAAATCTTACAAGGTCCTCTATCCAACTATGACTGGATATCTTTAATTGAGTGGGAACAAATTCTTAAAACTAAAAAATATAGTTTGCCACTTTTTGGGTTTGCTAGGGTTCTTACCTACCACCATTATGAGATGAATTAAATACAATCTGGAGGTGGTTGGGGTAGATTTGGAGTTCCTCTCTCTTCCCTCTCTCATTCTTCCTATAAATTGTAAGGAGGAGATTCTTTCTAAAGGTTGGAAATTCTTGTTTTGCCCCTCCCTTCTTCACTTTTCTAGGTGAGTTTGTGGAGTTCAAACCTCCCATTTAAAACTGTAATGCAACTTTGCCTCTTGGAATTTTGTAGTGTATTGTATCAATATTTGGAGTAGATAATGCATGTCTGTGGATGATTCTCAACCCTCTCTGTGTTTATTTACATCCTCCTGATCTTTCACTACAATTTTGGTTATCTGTGCATGATCTTGCATTGCATTTTAATGGTTTGTGTTTATTGGCAAGACAGGTGTTCTTCATTCCTCGGTGCATCACCTTTGTTAGTTTAGGTTTATTTTTATGCATCTTCTTACCCTGTCTCCTTAGCAAGTTAGATTAGGTTTTTGAGTAAACCCTCTACATTTTTATGTGTGCATCTGAACAAAGGAATAGGAATCGGCCTTCATCTGGAGAGCTTTCCCGATTCACAAGGTCCCACACTTGGGAAAAGCTCCATGTTATGCAATCACACTGAGAGTCTCAACCCATTGAGTTACAGACATTCAGGGGTGTTGTGATTCACCATCAACAGTTTTGGCACACCCGGTGGGACCAAGAGGTCATTCCATAGGATTTGAAGGAATTTTCAAGAAATTTGGACTTAGAAATTACAGGTTTTACAATTTCATTTTTTTACTTTGCAGGCTGAACTTTGAAATCAATTTTCAAAGGCTTGACTTGCTCAAAACAAGTCAAAATTTCACCAGTTGATAGATCCAGGGATAATATTCAAAAGGGTATTCTTAGTTTTTTGATATTTTGACTTTCAAAATTTCATGGTTTTTTGTATTTTGGGTTTTCCCAGTTGCCTTGCATGACCTGAGTTTCACCCGCACCTTTCGGGGATTAGTAACTGCACAACAATACCTGATAACTGAATTAAAGAGCTGTATCTTTCGGGTCCTTCAAGTTTTACCTTCAAATTTTTAATATTGTCAGGTTTGGTGTGTAACTTGGTAGATCCAACATTTTCATGCTCGTTCTCTAACACATCTGGCAACTCCGAAGGGATAGATTCAGTGGTATAGCAGCACAAGTTTCCCAGGTACATGAGAAGAATTCAAACCAGGTTTGATACTCGATTAGAGGGGCTATTTGTTCACTTGCAGCTATCACCAGGCAGAGGAAGGAGAGGAAGAAGACCACAAAGGTCACCATCTCCACCTAACCAGACTTTGTCTACACCTCCACCTGGTAGACCTTTTCTCGCATCAACCAGAGTTCTTAGGCCAATCATAATGGCACATCTACCACCGAATCCCTTTTTCAATTTCACTGGCAGTAGCCCACTTGCCCTCAATGCACAGAATCCAGTTCCAATTGCAGCATTAAAGAACATTCCATTTTTCACTGGAGAAAATCATACCACTCCTAGTGATCATGTCAAAGACATTGCTAACGTTTGTGTAATCCATGAGATAAATGAAATGGATGTTACTATCAAATTGTTGGCATCTTCATTCAAAGGGAAGGCATTGCAATGGTTTACGAGCCTTGGAGCTGGTTCTATCCAAAATTGGAATCATTTATGCATAGTTCTCCATGAGCAGTTTGGGGAAAAGGGAGACAATTTGTCTCTACTAGAATAATTGACAACTATCAAGAGATCTCCCAATGAGCAACTAACTAACTTCAACTTCAGATTTCAAAGGTCTTGCGATAGAATTCCAGTGGCCGCTAGGCCAACAGCTGAAGGTGCTTTTCTATACTATCTTAAGGCTTTGAATTCTAATATTTCTATGTTAATTCAATCTATGGGAGGCACAACCTTACCTGCTGCTTATAGCATTTCCATTAGGGCTGAAAATTGTCTTATTCATGCTGGTAAGCTGGTTCCTAGGCATCCCATGCCCTTGTATCCAAACTTAGAAAATCCAAGTACTAGTCAAACACCCACTTTGGCTCCTATTCCCACTCATAGAAATCAAAGTTCAAATGAAACTTCTACCTCATCCTCTAGTGCTTAAAATGAACTCCAGGAGGTTATGAAACAATTACAGAACCTTGGAAATGAGCTGGTGACTATCAAAAGATAGCAAGCTCAAAGTGCTAGACCGTATCATCCTCAAGCGCAGTACCAGGCTAGGCCACCATACCAACTTAATAGGCCACCCAATCCAGCTGCAAATCAAAGCCAAGTAAGGCCTCCCACCAATAGACCATTTCATCCCTATAACCCCAATGTTACATTTGCTTCTAAAGCATTAGTGCCAGTGCAAAACAACATAGCTCAAGAGTATGATTGGTGTTTCCCATACAATGAACCTCACAACCAATCTATGTGCTTCAATGGTGCTTTAAACCAAGCCTTGATGGTGACAACTACTGGCGTGGAGGGTGAAGTGAGTCAATAATCAAATCAGCAACAAGGGACATCTCAGCAAAACACAGCTCCAAATGATACCGCACTTGGGAATTAACAAGCTGAGGATTTTTGTGGCATGAATCAAACAATTTCTCATAGTGTAGCAGGTAACACAAGATCAAAGAAGAGGAATATTGATGAAGGGCATTCATTGGCTTCAAGTGATCTACAACCTTCCATCACTCCACAAGGTGTCGGTAAGCAAAATATAGTTCCAAATATGCAAGGACAGTCCAAACCACCTTCTAAACCAACTCAAATGTCAGTTGTTGCTGCCCATGCACAAGAAAGTAATGTGCAGGCTAAAGGACAACAAAGAGATGCTTCATCCCCTTTCAACATCATCGATTAAATGAAGAAGACACATGTGAACATTTTAATGTGGGAATCTTTATCCATCCCAGGACAAAGATATCTTCTACAAGCTGCCATGAAGAATTGGTCAACTTCAAACCAGCAGGTCCATATGCAAGAGAAGGTCCTTACAAATTCTACTCATCCTGAAGGGAATCATGGAGGACAACAAGGTAAATTTTTTAAACCCCCTCCATTCTATGTTTCATTAATCATTGGGGATAAACTAGTACATAATTGCATGATTGATTCTGGGACAAGTAGTTCTGTCATGCCCAAGTAAATAGCTGATCAGCTGGGTCTCAAATATGAAGTCATATCAAAGGGGGTAGTGTAATTGGATGGGACATCAATAGCAACAGTGGGAGTGATTAAAGGTTTGAATCTTACCTTGCATGCATGCCCCAACATTACCATTTTGCAAGATGTGTCAGTGATAGATTTGCCACCACTCTTTGCTCTATGCTTATCAAGGGATTTCACAACTAGAATTGAAGGATTATCTGCTGACTGGTCACACATGTTGTTTAGAACAAGATATTGTACTACGGTCACAATTAGATCTGAACCAATTACAAACTTTCACATTGAGCCTCATACTCCAAGCCAAGTCAATGCCAACTATTCAGCATTTGATCAAGAAGATTATCCAAGCACAGATGAAGCTGACACCAAAGTGGGAAGCATCCCAGATTTGAATCTTGATGAATGTGCAAGCAAGGTACATGCTTTCAATCCCTACCAAGAAGTAGAAGAATCTGAGCTAGTAGTTTATTGCATACATGAAGAAAACCAGCCTATTCCTAGCATCACCAAACTAGACCATAAGGATGACAACAAAATTTGGTAACTATTTTTTTGATGGTTCGATAAGCAAACAAGGTGCTGGAGGTGGTGCAATGTTGATTTCACCACAAGATATCAAATATTTTTCATCTTTTCATTTCTAGTTTTCCTTTCAAACAACACAGCTGAATACGAGGCATTGATTCATGGACTTCATTAGGCCATGAAAAAGGGCATAAAAAACTTACAGGTGTTTGGGGATAGCGAGTTGATCATCAATCAAGTCAAGGGAAAACATGCTACAAAGAATGACCTGCTGAAGAACTACAAGAATAGGGTATGGTACCTCATTGAGGATTTTGAAGCTTTCAACATCGTGCCCATACCTAGGAAGAAAAATGAAGCCATGGATAGGCTTGCAGTAGTTGGAGCAACGTTTGATGTGGTTGACAACATCAGAAGGGAAAAAACACAACCACATATCCATGTGATTGTGAGGCCAGCAGTTCCAGATAATAACACAAGCTGGCAGGTGTTTGAGAACGATCAACAGATTGTCAATTTCTTACAAGAAGAGGCTGAATTCTCAGCTAGGAATCAGGAAAGACTAGAGCAGTAGTATGGTGATCAAGTAGTGCTGCTACGGACAAACAAGCTTCCCAAAGGTTTAGTAACGTTGGAGTCTATCTTCAACCCTAACGACCAGTTCCGTAGGGAAAAGTCTAACATACAGGTTAAGAGAGAAGAGTCAGAGCCAATTCCGATTGGGGAAGGAAAAACACTTCAAATTGGTAGAGTGGCCACTGAGCAGGAAAAATCAGATTTCATACAGCTTTGCCAAGAATTTCCAGATGTCTTCGCTTGGAGCTATGAAGACTTAAGAGGATTTGATCCAAAGTTGGCACAACATACCATATAATTAGATCTAGATGTTAAGCCCATCAAGTAGAAGCAGAGACCAGTTAACCCTCGCATTGAGCCTCTAATGAAGAAAGAGATAAACAGGCTAATAGAGGCAAGCATTATATTCCCAATAAAGCACTCAAGCTGGGTTGCAAACTTGGTTTTGGTCAGGAAGAAGAGTGGAGAAATCAAGTTGTGTGTGGACTTTCGAGACCTCAACAGGGCATCTCTCAAAGACCATGACCCACTTCCTTCAATGGAACAAATATTGCAAGTAGTATCTGGTTCGGAGAGATTCTCTCTCCTAGATGGCTACTCAGGGTATAATCAGGTAATGGTAAAAGAAGATGACTAGTTCAAGACAAATTTCACCACCAAATGGGGCACCTATGCCTACAAGAAGATGTCATTTGGACTATCAAATGTTTGAGCCACTTTCCAAAGGGCAATGGATATGGCATTCAAGGGATTGATCAATAAAATAGTCCTGATATATCTTGATGACATCACTGTATTCTCAAAAAATGTAGCGGATCACTTCTTTCATTTGAGGCAAGTATTTTAGAGGTGTAGAAGATTTGGGGTATCATTAAATCCCAAAAAATGCATATTCTTGGCTCATGAAGGAAAACTTCTAGGCCATATTCTTTCAAAGGAGGGATTGACGATTGACCCAGAAAGAGTTAAAGTGATTCGAGCGTTGCCATTGCCAAGTCATAAGAAGGCTCTTGAAAGCTTCTTAGGAAGGATCAATTTTTTCCGCAGGTTTGTTCCAAACTTTGCATCTCTCGTAAAGCCAATAACGCTAATGTTGAAAAAGATCATGACATTTAAGTGGACATCTGAAGGCAAGGCAAGTTTTGAGGCAATAAAAGAGGTGATATCTCAAGCTCTGACTCTCATCAATCTAGAATTCTCCAAGGATTTCATGTTATATGCCTTTGGTGGTGGAGACACAATTTCTGTAATCTTGGTACAGAAAAACAAAGAAGGATTAGAACAACCAGTTTCTTTCTTCATTCAAGGCCTAGAGGAATACGAAACAAGGTACTCTTTCATTGAAAATAATGTCCTTGCAATGATCAGGAGCTTAAAGAAATTCAAGCACCTAGTCTCAAACAACAAGATCCAATTGTTGGTCTCTCATGCAGGAGTCAAGGACTTCCTTCTAAACAAGGATCTGAATGAGAAACGTGTAGGATGGATAACCCATGTCATGGAATATGACATCGAGATCAAGGTCACAAAACTAGTACGTGGAAAAGGACTATGTGAACAGCTATCTTTGAGTCGGCAAGTTAAAGCAGGTGATGAAAAAGAGACTGTCTTGGTACTACAGGATGGTCAAGAATAGGAAAATGATGATGTGCCCACTCCTTGTTGGACTTAGAATACGATACACTTCCTACAGATAGGCCTATGCCCTCCAGAATTGAGAAAAGCAGAAAGGAGATACTTCAAATTACAAGCCATTCCATATGTGCTTGTTGATGGTGTTTTGTTCAAGAAAGACATCAATGGAGTTCTATTGAGGTGCATTGGGACAGATCAAATTGAGAGGGTGTTACAAGATTTTCATGATGGAGATTCTGGAGGACATTTTTCCCCATGGATAACAACTCTCAAGATAATGAAGGTAGGGTATTATTGGCCCACAGTGTTCAACGATTGATATACATGGATAAGAAAGTGTAAGAAATGTGCACTCTTCACAGGCAAAGAAAGACTAAGTGCTTCCATTACACCCAATTTTGGTTGACCAACCATTTCTGAAATGGGGATTGGACTTCATTGGGGTCATAAATCCAAACTCAAGCCAAGGCCACAAGTGGATTCTCATGGCAACAGACTATTTCACCAAGTAGACCGAAGCAGTAGCGCTCAAAGAAGCAAATGAGTCTAACATACTAGACTTTTATGAAGGGATGGTGACCAGGTTAGGTGTGCCGACCACTATCATATCAGACAATGCATTGGCATTCATAGGTTCCAAGATTACAGAATGTTCTGTCAAGAATGGAATCTATTTGAGCACCTCTTCAAACTATTACCCATAGGGTAATGGACAGGCAGAGTCCACGAACAAGAATTTGCTGAGAATAATCAGAAGGACTTTGGATGAAAACCAAAGGACATGGCCTACCAAGCTAAAATCATCATTATGGGCTGATAGGATAATGCCAAAGAGGTATACTGGTAATTCTACCTACAAGTTGGTCTATGGGAAAGAGGCAGTATTGCCTATATCATTAGAATTGCTAGCATTGGAGCTCATGAAGCAGTTGGAGTTGTCTGAGTTCGAACCAATGGAGGCCAGGTATGTAGAGTTGATGGAATTGGAAGAAATAAGAGAACATGTAGTTCTGATGATTGAAAAGGATCAAGCCTTAGTAAAAAGATGGTTTGATAAGAAAGCGAGAGCAAAGACCTTCCAGGAAGGGGACCTAGTTCTGAAATGGGATACAGATCAGGAAAAACCAAGAAAGCATTCCAATTTTGATGCCATTTGGAGTGGCCCCTACATGGTCATGGGATGTAAAATTAGTAATGCCTTCCAATTGTCTACATTGTATGGAGAAGAACTCCCGATTCTGGTTAACGGAATCTATCTTAAACATTGCTACTAAAAGAAAAAGGTTTACCCTTGTAAATATTAGCCTAGATTTCAATTTCTCTAAGTGTGGATGCACATTGTCTTGTTGTAGTTAGGTTTCATTTTTCCTAAGTGCTTTGGCACAGGTTTTCTTGCTCTCAGGTTGTTTTCTATAGTTCAGCATGCTGTCGGAGAAGAAGTTGCGGTATCAGGCTCGGGATCACATATCAGGTTGGTTTCAGGTTATTGTTTATGACTCCATGCCCAATGGATTGCTAAAAGGCCATTGATCTTCTACCTAACAGGTAGGTGATCCCCTTGAGTCACCAAAATTATTGTAAATATCTTCCCCCCGGGTAGATATAGATAAGCAGAAGAATATGGAAATCAAAGAAACTCAAGGCACAAGTTAAGGGTGCACAGAAAAGAATGTCGACATGTAAAAGGATGCGCTAAGGCACAGGTTAAGGGCGCACAGAAAAGAATGTCGACATGTAAAAGGATGCGCCAAGGCGTAGGTTAAGGGTGCACAGAAAAGAATGTCGACATGTAAATGGATGCGCCAAGGCACAAGTTAAGGGTGCACAGAAAAGAATGTCGACATGTAAAAGGATGCGCCAAGGCGCAGGTTAAGGGCGCACAGAAAAGAATGTCAACATGTAAAAGGATGCACCAAGGCACAGGTTAAGGGCGCATTGAAAAGAATTTTGACATGTAAATGGATGTGCCAAGGCACAGGTTAAGGGTGCACAACAAAGGATGTCGACACGAAAAAGGATGCGCCAAGGCGCAGGTTAAGGGCGCACAACATAAGGTGTCGACACGAAGAAATTTGTGCCTAGGCACAGGTTAAAGGCACACAACAAAGGATGTCGACACAAATAAATTTTCACCTTGGTTCATGTAAGAGTATTTCGACATAAGGATGGATGCACCAAGGTGCACCTTCAGGAGGTGTAACATTTTGAGCGCTGACAGGAAGCAAACCCTGACCCAGATATTCAAATTGCCATAACTTTTCACAGGGAGCTCAGATTAACACAAGGTTGGAATTTTTTGAAATATTACAAGGTCCTCTATCCAACTATGACTAGATATCTTTAATTGGGTGGGAACAAATTCTTAAAAATGAAAAATACAGTTCGCCACTTTTTGGGTTTGCTAGGGTTATTACCTACCACCATTATGAGATGAATTAAATACAATCTGGAGGTGGTTGGGGTAGATTTGGAGTTCCTCTCTCTTCCCTCTCTCATTCTTCCTATAAATTTTAAGGAGGGGCTTCTTTCTAAAGGTTGGACATTCTTGTTTTGCCCCTCCCTTCTTCTCTTTGGCAGGTGATTTTGTGGAGTTCAAACCTCCCATTTAAAACTATAATGCAACTTTGCCTCTTGGAATTTTGTAGTGTATTGTATCAATATTTGGAGTAGATAATGCATGTCTGTGGATGATTCTCAACCCTCTCTATGTTTATTTGCATCCTCCTGATCTTTCACTACAATTTTGGTTATCTGTGCATGATCTTGCATTGCATTTTAATGGTTTGTGTTTATTGGCAAGATAGGTGTTCTTCATTCCTCGGTTCATCACCTTTGTTAGTTTAGGTTTATTTTTATGCATCTTCTTACCCTGTCTCCTTAGCAAGTTAGATTAGGTTTTTGAGTAAACCCTCTGCATTTTTATGTGTGCATCTGAACAGAGGAATAGGAACTGGCCTTCATCCGGAGAGCTTTCCCGATTCACAAGGTCCCACACTTGGGAAAAGCTCCATGTTATGCAATCGCACTAAGAGTCTCAACCCATCGAGTTACAGACATTCAGGGGTGCTGTGATTCACCATCAATAGTAATCATGTTGAATTATTAGTAAATGAATATTTAAAAATAGTTAATTATCCTTTTGGAAAACAACTTTTCCTACCTAATTTTATAATTATATAGACAACTACAAATATAATAAGAAAAAAAAAAAGTCATTCATCATAACAATAATCAATATATAAAACAAGGTAATAATAGCATATAATAATGATACAAATGTCAACATTGAATAAGATCATTTCACAGTCAATATTTTACATAAAAAAAATTCATACATTATCACAAGAACTTATAGAGATAAAATTTAATTTGTTTTGGAATAGAAAATTCCCCATTATCGCAGCCTTTATATAGTTCTCAAAATGATTTACTTCAAGATATCTTCCTATATGTGAATGGGTATATTCCCTTTCTTATATATGAATCATATAAGAATAGAGATGAATTTTAATTTGTTCTGTGATGGCCTGTTCACTACCATGTAACCTTCATCTCTGAATAAATCACGAGAATCAATATTATAGAAGAAATTTAATTTTCTATTGTTCTACTATGTTTCCTATGTGAGAGTGGGAATATAGAATGGGCATATTACCATTCTCATTTAGGGATCATAGAAGAATAGATATAGAATTTAGTACATTATAAAACAGTGAAATAATTTTTTTCTCTATTCTTATGTTATGATTCCTATGTGAGAGTGGGAATATACAATGGGCATATGATCATTCTTGTATAGGAATCATATACTAAGATTAGAGATAAAAATAAAGTTTTTTAGAATGGGTAATTCTCCACCATGCAAGGGAAATAAAACCATATTATATTCTTCATCTCAAAATAAATCAACAAAGAAGAGTTAGATAAATTCATGCCTGTGAAAAGAATAAGTTCAATATTGATTTTATTACAATGATTAGAATTGGCATACACCCATTCTCATACAAAAAAAAAATTATCTTCAATTGAATGGTTAGGTATCCATTTCTATAGAGGTATTAAAATGTGTAAGTTCAATTTTGCTTGTATTGAATGGGTAGATGCCAATTGTCAAATAGGAATCATATACCTAAAACATGGCTACAATATTGTTTAATATTTATATTTATTTTTGACCATGACATAATGAGACCATTAATTTAAAAATAAATTGTTTACCACATTTTATTAATTGAAGGTACTTGTTTGTCAAGCACGTCTTCAATCACCCATTGGAGGGAAATTGGAAAAATTAATGGCAATTAATTCATGCCACTCTATGGTACTGTATAAAGATTAATGGTAGTTAACATGCTTACATTAAATATTGTGTTTACTAACACACTTCCCATTCTCACAACCCATTCTAAAAAAATTTACAATCATATAAATATATTGTATGTTGAGAACTACATAAACCTTGATCCCTCTCAAGGGAATGTAGTGCATCACTTGGCTTTGCCAAGGATAGTTCAACTAGTATAATAAAATTATTAATAATTTTGCCCATTGTAAATCTTATTTCACTAGTAATATTTTCTATCTATAAGGGTTGTGTGAATGCACAGCTTCCATTTTGAAATAAAGTAAGGCTGTGAGAATGCACATATTTTCATTCTAAAATAAATTAAATTGTGTACTTATTATCCTTATATGAGAATGGGCATATTCCTCTTCTAAACATCTAGTCTTATTCTATGTTTCTTGTATGAGACTCGGCCTCTACTCATTGCAACCATTTTAATAATAGAATTTTTTTAGCATTTTCATATCGTAATCAGTATCTTCTTCCTCGGTATTTTCTCTATGACAATGGACATAGTCCCGTTCTATAAAAAATACAAATATAAAATCTATCCAATACAAAAAATAAATGTAACGTCTTTTCAATACCAAATGCAAATGTAACATCTATTCAGTTGGATTGCTGCATCAACAATGTTACATCATTATTATAATTTTTGTATCTCACATTCACTCATACTATACTGCTACTTGAATAACCTAGGTCTTATATTATTATGGAATTTTCACTTATATTTGAACTTAAAGGACACCCATAAGACTCAACAACACTACTTCAATATTATCATTTTATAAGAGTCTAACTTTGTGCATAAGAATGTAGTTTCTAAATTATAATTTTCATATAAACTTCTTATTCCACAGTTTTTTCTTCCTATCCAATAACTTCCCACATATCATCCTTCACCATCTCATCCTCCTCTAAACTATTGAGGTAAAGCTTAAGCATGCACTTTTTACTTCCCTTCTCCAGTTGATCTAGCCTCCTTTGAATATCCATAACCATATTGTTAAGCCCAGATAGATCCTCTCTAATGGAACTTTGATAAGTGAAAATTTTCTTCAAGGCCTCAATATACTTTGTACAAGTACATATCATGGCTGCCCCAGAATCATCGAGGGAATCAAAGTTCTTTTCCAACTACAGAACCCTAAGGAAAATTTTTTCCAATGCCATACTCCAATCAGACCCTAGTTTTTCTTTTCTTTTGCAAGGTTCCCCTTTGATATCAAACATAGAAACACATGCTACAGTATCAATACCCTTCATCTTCCTCAATTTATTCATTTGTTCAACCAGATTAGAAAATTCATCTAGATCCTTTGAAGCCTCCCTCTCTATATTAGCAACAAGATCTACAATATTTATCGACAGAATAAAATACTCTTTTATGTCATCTGAGACCAAAGAGGAGGAATCCTCATAGTCCTTCTACTCCATACACTTCTCATCCTCAACATTCTTTACATCATCATTCAACAAGCCCCTAAACTTCTCATATTTTGTGAAATCTATAGAACCCAAATGGAATAAGGTCATCATCAATCCTTTATGAAGAGGGATTTTCAAATTTCCTTTTTGGAAATTCTCAATTGATTTGTGCAGGGAACGACTGAGAAATAATGGGAAATTATAATGCAAACCATGGTGGATATGACATAACATAGGGAAATGGTGGGCATAGACTACATCGTACCTACCCTTGAAGGTGATAAGTTGCATCAAGTGCAGGGTGGTTTCATTGAAAGGATCAGGTAAAGAATCTCTCTCAAAACTTGCACATTGATGTCTTAGTTTCTCTTTACCCACCAAAAATTTTCCCATCTCTTCATCGCATTTTTTCTTTGGTTTTTAAATCTCCCTCCCCTCGTTGTTCATCCCAACCACTATAGCAATAAAATCCCTAGAAGTTTTTATAGAAAAACCCTAGATACTAGCCTGACCATCCTTCCAATGAGTAGCAAAATCCTTTCTCAGGGCTTCTTCGTGGCCTTTAAAACTTTAAAATAGAGATGGCATACCTTCTTTTTCCAACATCATCCAAACTCTTCTAGTAAACCCATTGTTTGAATCAAGTTCTAGATGAACCATTTCACCACCTATTTTTTTGTTTCTCTATTAAAATGGAAATAAAAAAAACCTAGTTCAAAACCTTCTTGTCCATTCTAAAAATAATGATCATACTTTATCAAGCCCTTGTTTAGACTGAATGTCCTTTCTAAAGCCAATACAAGCACTTATATCATCCAACCTCTATGGTGTCTCCTCATTAATTTTTACTCTTCCCTCATACCCAATACTAACAGAGAATTATTTTCAATCATTACAATGACACAAAAAGTTCAACCTCTTTAACCTCTATTTGCAAGGTAAACAACAACCTTGTTCCCTTCCCTGTAGGTATAATTATAGGAAATCAGTTAAAGTATGTTTCCATGAAATCCTCCCATTCTTTTTATTTTAAGACAATCAATAGTGAACTTAATCATTTTAATAACTCTTTGAAGGATGCGAGAATGGGCAACTCGCCATTCTAAATATAATTCAATTCTATCTCTATTCTTCTTTTATGAATCCTATATGAGATCTTGCATTTTCTTATTCAATACATGATTGATCTTATTAATTAATTTAATAAGTATGAAGAGAGTGATAATGAAGAGCTACTCATTTTTTAAAAAGTAATTTTTTTCTATTTTTCCTAGTATATGATTCAAATACAAGAATAGGAAATTTCCCATTCAAAATAATAATAATTTAATGTCTATTCTTCTTCAATGATTCCTATAAGAGATCGGGCATCTGCCTATTCAATATAAAAATGTTTGTTTGTATGGGAATGTGCATATTCCCATTTTAATAATTGTAATACAATAAATGTTTAGCTTGATCGTTACTAATGGGAAAAGTACTTGGATATAAGAGTGAAAAGCAATGGTCAATCTAATACAATAATTATTTAACTTAATCAATTTAAAAACTATATGATGGCTGTGAAAATGGACAACTTGCCATTTTAAAATTAATTATACTTTATCTATATTATTCTATTATGATATTTATATGGGACTGGGTAGTTTTTCATTAGATACAAGATTGAAAATAAGAATTTTAATACATATGAAGGCTGTGATTATGGGAAACTTAAAAAATAAAGTAAATTTGATCTATTTTTATTATATGATTTCTATATGATAATGGGAAACTTCCCATTCTAAAACAAATTAAATTAATTATTTTATATATATCCTTCATATATGACATTGGGTATCTTCCTATTCAATACAAGAAATAAATGCTTATTTGTATGTATAAAGCCATAAGCTCCTTTTAAACATTCTAATACAAGCAATACTGAACTTAAAATATTAATACCTTTATAGGTATGGAGACCTGACCATTGATTGGAAAATAAAAATGTTTATTTATATGAGAATGGGCGTATGTCAATTCTAATCATTGTAATACAAGTAATATTGAACTTAATTTTTTCAATAACTCTATGAGGGTTGTGAGAATGGGCAACTGTCCATTATAAAACAAGCTAGATTTTATATTTTTCTTCTTTTATGATTCCAATTTTGAGAACAATAATTTTCTCATTGGATACATCATTGAACTTAATCATTTTAATCCCTATATGAAAACAATTAAGTTTACTATTGCTTAACTTGGCAGTGTGCTCATCCGCTAGCTTAGCAGCTTAACCTCGCCTGCCCATCTCAGAAGGTCAACTAGCCCACTTAGCGTAGTAGGTCATCCCCCCAGCCAAGTTCGGGAATTTAACTCACACGTTCAGCTCGCCCGCCCAACTCAACTAGCTAGCTTCACAAATCAGCTCACCCACCTAGCTCAGAATGTCAACTCACCCGCTGAGCTAGGTGAGTTAGCTTGCCCTTCAATATTGGTGAGTTGGCTCTCTCACTGATCTCAAAAATTCATCTTTCCCACCAAGCTTGGCGAGTCAACTCCACCACTGAGATTGGCATGTCATCTCACCCACTCATCTTGGCATGCATAGATCGCCCACCCATCTTGGTCTGCAAAGCTCCCCTGCCCATCTTGGCTTGCGTAGCTAGGCCACCTAGATTGGAAAATAAGAAACGCTACCTATGTGGTAACCTACATTGTACTTTGGTAATAAAAAATAGTTAACTCCCCATCTTAGCATGAAGGATTGGAAGTGGTTTTTCTAGAATCAAAAATATTTTTTTACAAGGGAATGATATTGTTTAGACTTTGAAACATGTAAGAAACAGTCATATTTAGAGGCATCCTTTTATAACTATGGAGGATAATATTATGCAATTACTTCGAAATATTGAAGTGATATTCTTAAAACACATATCAATAATACAAAAGGATAAAAAAATATGACATTATCTTTATACCCAAATCAGAATACAAGAGAAAGAAAGAAGGATGATATTCTTCATCTCATAATAAATCAACAAATAAGAGTTATAAGTATCTCTTAAACTTATCTTCAATTTTAAAAATAAGTAAAAAATTTCTTCACTATAAAAAAGTAAATTATTCTTCTAAAAATGAAACATTTTCGGCCTACAGAACTCACCTGCGCATCTCAAAAAAAAAGTAATTCCACCTAGGGGGTAAGACCACTTGGTAGTTTGGTAAAATCATAACAGTAACTCTCTGTATTAACAACTACGATTTCGTTAACAACTACACATTTATTTCAAAAAATTGAAGTGATATTCTTAATACTCAGATAAAAAAATACAGATGATAAATAAAGGGCATTATCTTTAAACCCAAAACATAATATAAGGGAAATAAAACCAAATGATACTGTTCATCTCATAATAATTCAACAGAGAAGAGTTAGAATAATTCATGTCTCAAATTTTCTTCAAATCTTATGTGTCACATGCCGAAACGATCTTACAAAACTAAGGGAGCCCATATCAGTAAAGGTCAACAAAATTTTAGCAAAGAGGATGAACAATATCTCAGAAATATTATTCAAATCACCTGCGTCATAGGAAAAAATGGTCTAACGAAATGGGCAGCCCAAAGTGGAAGGACAAACAAAAAAGTGTAAAATGGATGAAAAAGAAATTAGAAAGGATGAACAAGAAAGAGATAACTTCACCGACCCGCGATAAACCTTGCAATTCCCAAGGCCTATACCTCCATCGAAAAAACAACCAATATCATTCTCTCTATAGTGTCATAGAGTGGTGTGAATTAATTACTATTAATTTCTCCAAATTTTCCTCCAATGGGTGGTCAAAGACGTGTTTGACAAACAAGTACCCTTCAATTAATAAAAAACAAGTACTTTTAATTAATAAAAAATTAATAGTGGAAAACATTTTATTTACAAATTAATGGACTCATTATTCCATGGTAAAAAAAAATATAAATATTACAAAATATGGTAGCCGTGATTTAGCTTTAATAATTGCACTTAAAATAACATTTAAATTTTCAAAAAAAAATCATAGCCATGTTTTAGGTTTATTACATATAAATAAAATAAAATATAAATTTTAAAATTTAGCATGGTCTTGATTTAGGTTATTTACATTTAAAATAAAATATAATTTTTAAACATTATCATAGCCCTGTTTTAGGTTATTTTTTGCATTTGAAATTATTTGTACTAATTTTTATTAGAGAGGGGATAGTTAGGGAAACTATATATGACGCATGGTTTTCACAAAATCACTCAAATGTTGAATCATTTACTTGTTTCAAGAACTCCCTGAACTCTATATGGGAATGTCGACTTAAATAGAAAAAGGGGATTGGGCAAATCGATCCAAAACATATATTATTATTTCTTCATTTTTAAAAAAAAATTGGCAAATAGTTTTTTGAAAGGGACTATACCCTTGAGAACAAAAGAGGGCCTAGAAGCCAGAATAGGAATAAGAACCAGAATAAAAAGGATCAAAATCCAAATGGGACAATGAAACCCACAGTAGCCCAAGAGCACCTACCCCATCAAAACAAAAACAGTATGAACACTATAGGAAAGCAGCAAAAAGACAGCAAAAATACAACAATAATTACCAAGAAGTGCAGTAAAAGCTCCCACAATTACTTCTTGGCGGCTTTTTCGATGTTGGATTTGATAATCTGCCAAGAGGTGAACATAGCCAATGTCATAATGTGGGTAGGGTCAGTAATATCTAGCTGTTCAATGGTCCTTTTTCTTTCCTTATCTGTGCCCCAAAGGGTTGTCGGAACTCTACTAAGATTGGAGACACTGCGGACATGTTGTTCACTAAACTCTTCAATAGCATTAAAAATGGCCATATTATAATCATGGAGAGTCTTGGCCTTCCCTAAACGGGTGTCTAAGGAGTTCAGCTTCTTGTATATATCTTCAACCTGACTATTATCCATAGCCACCTCCTCCTCCTTCTTCCTCTTACCTTTTTACTTTGCCAAGTTTTTAACCTCTTCCTTCAACAGCTTCATGTCAGCTTCTAAGGCTTCCAGCCTTTTTGTGGAGCTCTCAATATGTGCTTCTTGAGAACTATCACTACTAATATGTAGGAGTTTATGGGCAATTTCAATCTCTTGAGGGACCTTCCCCACAGCAGGGGTATCAAGGTTCAGTCTTCTAGAAGACCTGGTAACAGGTCTGGCTGAAGTGGAAGTGAAGGGGATGGGAGCAGAGGTGGGGGGAATGGAAGATGGAGCCGAGAATGCCGACAGAGGGGTGACAGCAACAGTGGCAGGGACAGAAGGTGGAGATATGGGGCTAGTGGCTGCAAATACCATATTTCTTCATTGGTTACAAATGACAATCCTATTATTTGGTATTAATACCATATTTTATGATATCTAGGTTTTTTGCTTATTTATATTTTTTTTCACATTTAACCTTGACTTGTATTTTTTAATATATTTCAATAGGTATCTTCAATATTTATCAAGTTTCATTATAAATATCTTGAATGTACTTGAAAATAATTACATCTCCCATACGTGTTTGTGTTAAAATCACTGGTACTATAATATGGTTATGAAATTGATAAAAACTATATAACTTATAGTAATCACATCAAAAGTTAATATTAGATGTTCTAAATAATGAGATAGTACCTTAGAAGAACATTTAGTAGAATTAATTTTTATTCTTTTTTGAGAAAAAAAAATAGTATTATCTTGAGGCAATACACATAGACAGAATGGGCATATGTCCATTCTCATACAAACAAACATTTTTATCTTATATGAGAATGGGCAATACACAGACAGAATGGGCATATGTCCATTCTCATAAAAATATACATTTTTATCTTATATTGAATGGGCATATGCCCATTCTCATATAAGAATCATAGAAGAAACATAGACGTATTAGCTTGATACAATACACAGACAAAATGGGAATATGTCTATTCTCATACAAACAAACATTTTTATGTTGAATTGAATGGGCATATGCCCATTCTCATATAAGAATCATAGAAAAAAAATAGAGGTCATATTTAATTTTTTCTGGAATGGACAGTTGCCCATTCTCACATCCTTTATAGTGATATTAAAATGATTAAGTTCAATAATGCTTCAATAAATTAGAAGGGTTAGAATAGGCATATTCCCATTCTCATACAAAAAAGCAAGTTATTATTGTGATGAGAATGGGGATATGCCATTTATCATACAAAAACATATTTGTATCATTGTCATGAGAATGGGGATACGCCATTTCTCATAAAAACAAATATTTTTATCATTGTGATGAGAATGGGCATATGCCCATCCTCATAAACTAAATATAGAAAGAAACCAAAATTCACCTACGCGAAACATAAAGAATGAATGAAAATTAGATACTTTTAGGATAATGTTTAAAATGGATGAATGCCCATTCTCATAGTTAGTGAATATTGGAAGTATAAGTAATTCTTGTAAAAGTAATATATGTTATGTTAATATGATGAAGATATTTGGATGAAGCGGTTAGCAGTCCAGTTTCTAGTTAACTCCTATTTAACCTCTATTTATTTATTTCTCATCATTTAAATTCAACCTCATCTATTTATTTCTCATCAATTAAATTCAAATGAGTCAAGTTCAATCATAGTTTGGAAATCATGTTATAAATATATTCATGTCAATTTTAATTATATGTATAATTTTGAAGTATTTCCAAACCTTACT
This sequence comes from Taxus chinensis, assembly GCA_019776745.2. Taxonomy (NCBI): domain Eukaryota; kingdom Viridiplantae; phylum Streptophyta; class Pinopsida; order Cupressales; family Taxaceae; genus Taxus; species Taxus chinensis. The sequence continues at coordinate 417,427,004 of CM034156.1, forward strand.
AAATTATAGAAGTTCACAGCTCATGTGCTATGTGTATTCAATATACTTATAGTTGTACATACATGATAATTTTTAATTTATTTTATGCAATGGTTTAATATATTTTCCATCATCTCGCAAACTTTGTATTTTATGTTGTTACAACAGTAGGGGATTTTACGTTTGTAGAGGATGATCATGTGGACTTTTTTTCAAAAGGAACCAAAGTTGTAGAGGGAAGAGTATATCCAAGTAGGAAGACACTAAATTTCAAATATGTGGGAAGAAGATTTTTTGTTGTCAGTGTTAACACAATATTGGATGGGACAGTAAAATTTCCTTTCCCAATTGATGAATTTGAAACCTTGGTAGATGTCAGGAATAAAGGATACTACATTTCTTGGGAAGAGAGTGAATTATCAAAGCATGTAGATTCATTCATTCCCCCTAATTTGGGAAGTGAAAACATTTGTATTGGTTTAGAGGATTACAATGCAGAGAGTGATGAAGATTCTAGTGATGACGGTGAAAGCACCATCAATATAGGTCCTAAATATAGAAAAGATTTTGTCACAGATAATGTTATTCTCAAACACAAATCTTATAATAGAGACGATGACATGGCCATGGGTTATATAACTCATGTGCTATAAGTTCATGAAATTTATGGAGAGAGGTTGGGTCCTTTGAATTTTGGTGTATGCATAGAGATTGTGGTAAATATGTGTTTAGAATTCTCAGACTCGCTAGAACCTAATAAAACAATTGTTTAGCCAATAAAACATTTTATTTTTGAAGAAACAAGAAATTCCCTTATGATTAAGGAAGGGGTGCTCAAATGGTTGGTCTACACCTTCTACACAGTGATTAGCACAATTATAAGTTTAGGGGAGTTATTACAAAATTAATACATTACTCCTCGATTGAGTCTAAATTTGTAGTAGAGGGAACAATTAAAAACGTAGTTGTAGGAGACATGGTACATTTCAATAGATTGGATGCCAATAGCTTCAGTGTGTATATTGATAGAGTATTCAACCCTCTTTGCAAAGGATGTTGACTATCTAAATGATCTCTCATACAATGGTCAACTAGGCAATTGGCTGAAATAAACGGTTCTTAGATGGATATTAGATTCAAATAAGTCCTAAAGGAGGTTGAGGTCATCATGTGGGATACATTAGAAGAGAAAAGACCTCAATTTTTTTATCCAGTTTCATATGATGTCACTAATCACAATCAATCCAATTGAGTGATAAAAACATCTCATAATGCTAGAAAACTTACGAAATTGGGAAACCCCTCAAGCCAATCCATCAAATCAAAATTCTGGTGAGGATAGAAAATGGTCAATATTTTTAGAAGAAGTGGAAAATGTGGATTTTAGTTGTTGCAAATCTAATTTTCTCCCAAAATTAACTCTTTCTTTAGTTAAAATTCAAAATTTTTGGCACACAACTAGAGCCTTAAATGAAGTTCACAGAAAAAATAATTATGTTTGATGCATTAACAAAAAATGCCATCTTCAATGTTGGTAAGAAAACTATGGAGATACATAAAATAAAATTTGATGGGATGGATGTTTGTTAGAATTCATGGCACAAAATATATGGGTACCGAAGTAGTTCCTTCTATAAACATAAATATGAATGGATAAGAAAAAATAGGCTTGGAGTGAATGGCAACACTGGAAAAGAGAAACAAAGGTAAAATATTGTTGTAAAAATTGTCTGCATATTAAGAATTGTTGAGATAAATTCAGATATCTCTCCACATCTGACTTGGTCTATCAGACATGATGGAGTAAAATTTATCCAAAGGTTTCTTCCTTCATTCTTTACCCAAAATATATTGCGAAAAAAATGCAATGAGGAGCTTGAATTCTTGAAAATTCCTCAGGTATCACAGTCAAGCTTCAGTAACATAATGAGCAACAAAGTTCCACAAGTTTCCATTGCAAAAAATAATTTATTTCCCAAGTTTGATGAGTGCACATATTTTTACAAAAAACATAGAGCCACCAGATGCCCAAAAGCACTCGTAAAGATTGAGGAGGAACAAACATGCTACAATGAATATATTCAAAGTTGTCATGTAACTTACTATTCCCACAGATTGCAGTCAGAAGAACAGCCTCATGGATTCTTGAGCATTGTGTAGGATAAAATGGATAAAATGAAAAATTCCATACCAAGGATCAGTAAAAATAAAAGTCAATAAGTAATGTTATGAACCTATCAGTTACTTTGACTAGTATTCTCACACATGGACGCAATATAGGGGGTTTCGGCCATTTTGGTCTACAATTTCTTGAATGTGGTGAAAACTATATAGTCACATCATCAACTTTGTGTCTCAGGAAGCTTGAAGAACATGTAATTGATGAGTATGGAGATTTTTTGTATCGTTTTAGATCATCCAAACAGCCATTACATGATGCATTATTAAAAAATTATGTGCATGAAAAATATAAAAGGTACAAGGAAATATTTGACCATTCAAAATCAGTTAGTGTTGCTAGCATGAATACTTCTTTCATAAAGAAACCTTCAATCCTCTACTTGCAATTGGATAATGCTTCAAGTGATAACAAGAATCATACATTATTTTCATTTGTATCAATGTTGATAGAAAAAAGGGTATTTAACATTGTGTATGTAAGCTTCCTTCCAGTGGGAAACACCCATGAGGATATAGATGATACTTTTGGAAGATTAACAACATCGTTACACAAAGTAGACACATTTTCTTTGCCACATATCATGGACTCTTACACAACATGCCAACAAGAGTCAAGTACATTCACTCCTTATCTTATTGAGGAAGTGTACAATTTTAAGGACTTTGTGGAGCCATGTTTGTTGGATGGGAACCATAAGACAGTGAGTATTAGCAAACCAAAGTTGTTCAAATTCCATGTTGTGGATGGCATGATGGTGATGGAGTATAAAGCAACATTAAAGGATCAATAATGGTCTCTTTCTATCCATATATGGAGTACAAAGGATAATGGTGAACCAATCTTACTGAAAGGGTAACCTCCTTTGGCACCTTTCAAGGAACTCAAAGAAAAAGAAAATCTAAACAAGGGAATAAAATCATATATTGATAATTGGGGGGAAAGTACTATAGGATAAGGTAGTGACTATTGGCTTCCAAAGATTGTGTATTGGGAAAATATTTTACATGATTTGGATAGACCATTTGTAAATTGTAGAAGGAGGTCAGATGCTTGTTTTTCACCAAAAATAATATAGGATAAAGACATATATGACCAAATAATAGGAGCCACACATATTCACAAAGAATACTACATTAGTCGACATATCCTAAGTACTAATGATATTTACGTTGGGCCTGTTTATGGAAGATCTAACCAAGAATTCAACCCGTTTAACGATGTGTTCAATGGACAAAGGCTACTTATACGACCAGTAAATGATAATGAAAATATATGAATGGGGAGAGTAGATGGGGATATTTTCCTTCAATAGTAAGGTAATGGTGTAATTAAAAAGCTGAGAGTTCAATATTGGAAACATATAGGGAGAGGATAACATACAACATTGTATCGGGATTGTTTAAAGCCAAATAAATTTAGACTATCTCAAATGAACCTAAAGCAGATATCGATTTAGATAGCATCATCTGGTCATGGACACCAAACAAAGATTGGAAAAGTGGGTCGATAAAGATACCCAATAAAGGACATGTGGCCATTAAATCATACCTTGAACTACTTGAACAAGATAAGGAATGTTGACCTGGATAAACTATTGAAGTTCATAAATTTGTATGTGAAATCATCTTGGCCTAAGATGTGGTTTTAAAAAAATATATATTCTAAACCTTGGTCTTATAAAAGTTTATAGTTGTATTATTATTTGATAATTAAATGAAATATTGAGTATTGTATTACTTTGAATGATTTTTCCATAATATAAGTCTATAAAACATTGTGTTGCTTATGGAAATCTTGAATCTTATTAATGTATTATTAATAATATGATTTCCACCATGCAATTAATTTAATTTGAAAAAAATCCTTAGTTATGCTCTAAGTAAGTTTATAGGGAGTTGGAAGAGTGATTTAAAGGGATTTGGATTTGATTTACAAGGAATTCATTTCAAAAGATTAATGCTTTGTATTTTTATAGGAATTAGTATTGATTTATGTATTCATTACAACCAAAAAATTATATGGTCTTTTCATAAAGCTATGTGCATAAGTCAAAACCCCTCGTATATGAATTATAGACAAAGAATAAATATAAAGTTGATACACGTAAAAATAATTAGGTACATACTTGTTCAATGAGTGTGATGAGAATGGGAATATGTCCATTCCCATAGACTCAATAGTTGCTTCTTATTTCATAACACACGTACCCATATCACATTGTTTTAATTTTCAAAAGGGATCAAAATGCCTCATGTAGGAATGATAGAAAAAAATGATATAAAACAGATACACATAAAAATAATTAGGAACATAGTTGTATTATGAGTGTGTTGAGAATGGGAATATTCCCATTCTCATAATATCAATATAGAATTAGGAACATACTTGTATGGCACAGTGTAAATAGTGGAATTAGATATTACACTACTTAAATTCCATGATAAACATATTGAAATCTGATATCACACTAGATAAAAACCAATAATGGTAATTTAGGAATCTAATTTCAACAATTATAAAACCAAAAATAGTAATATTATAAATCCACATTCTTAGTAAAATTTCCATATTTAACAAAATTATGGTTTGTTGTGTTTCTCTTTGTTTTCATCTCTCCACTATATGTTTACATTAGGGGACTACATTAGGAATACTCACATACACAAGTGAACATGAACATACCACATTTGTTATTATTTTTCACACCATGCTGAAATGCTAAAAAACTACAAACAAGAACACTGCACACTAAAAGAATCACACACGTGCCACCAAATCATTCTATGCGGCCCTGTCATTGGTGACTGAGGAGAGCTCATTGATTGACCTCCAGCCTCTTGTGTCTTCGTCCTCCAATCTCAAGTTGCTAATTTAGTTGGATGTGATTAGGAAGCTCAATAATTTCCACATTCATTTTGTTTTTATAACTTCCCCCCCGCAATGTGAAATAGTTTATTTTCTGGTCTGTGGGTGACACTAAAAATGCGTCCGTTAGGAAAAAAATTTAATTTTATAGAATTTTTAAAATAACATACATGACCATTTATTTGAATCTCTAAATACCATTGTTTTTACTATAGACATTTTGACGACCTATAATTGATGCACAAATTAACAAAAATTAATGAGTTTTCACTAATCAAATAATATTGTTAAACGAACCTTAACATATAAAAAAACAATGAGTTTTTCTTCAAATATACCAAGACTTACTGATAATAAAGACAAAATACTTTTTTAGAAGTTATTTGCTCCACTAATTTTAAAGAGAGGGCCTGTTTTGGAGTGAACCAAGTCCGTATCACTACGAGTGAGAGAGAAAATCACATTTTATAATTTGTATGAGGATGACGTTGATGAACCATCAAATGTATATTTATAATAATAAATTCATCAATGGTGTCAATGGTTTAGCAGAGGTGGATGAAAACAAGACAACTATAAATTGAAGATAACTTGTGGGTGTTTTTCAAACTTTGTGGGATTCCAATGAAAAATGGTGACAAAGTTAATGGAGAATGCAATCGGTGGAATTTGAACAATGCATATTCTTTTCTTCCATTGTGTGTCCTCTACTAAGGCTTTATTCACTTGACAAATCAAGTGTTCACATGTGTAGATCAATGAATACATGGGCCACTTGAATATCTAGTGTACACGAGATATGGAAATCTCACATTTTTGTAGACTACAAAATTCATCATGAATGTCTCCTATTGGCCACTGTAAAAGAGGAGACCAACTCAATACAAGGTAACACGTTATATTTCCCTTACTGCAACACACCAGACATTAGTGCAAGAGTCTTGCATAGAGGGACTGAATAGAAATTGTTTCAATGTAGAATTTATTTGAAATATAGATATTGCAGCTGCTCAGATCATACACTACCAATGTGGAGGGTATACAAGGGTTGCAAAGAAGTCTCAATTCTCAACTAATGGAAATCAATGATAAATTTTGATATTCAATCAAATATTATCATGCACTAGTGTTGGAAAACAAATAGCTTGAGATAATTTTAATGGATCTAAATCTAGGAAATTCTAGACATTTTTACCAATCCCTAAGGTTAAGGCAATAGATGAAGGAACACAATCAAATAGAAAAACAAGTATATAAAGTAAACCAGTAATGCCTAGATAGACTATTGAATTCATATCAGATAATTTAACTCATGGATTTGAGGAAACCATATGGATTATAATGTTTCCCCAAAAGGATTTCTTAATACTTCATTAGAGGAATGAGCCTCGGACTTGCTCTGATACCAAATATGGGTGCAATAGAAAATTTAACAGACATAAATGATCAGCTTTCTCTTCTTGAACAATACAATACATTTGCAAATATATAATATTTTTTTCTCCTAAATTATGGGAGAACTATAAACAACCATAGCTAAATATGTGAGTAGTTTCAACCACTATTATTCACGTATTCAACAACTAACAACTTTCTACTAATGAATAATTACTCACGTACTTATTCATATTACTAACTTACCCAATCATAATTACCATACTAGTAAATAACCCATAACCATGTCAATGCTAGATTCCTAACATAAAATTACAAAATGGAGAGTAGTAAGAAACAACCAAAATGCATGACATGATTCCAAACCATGAACTCTGATACCATGTGAGACTGAGGAAGTATGAGGATAAAAAAGGAATACGTGCACATCAAAGAAGTTACACTCAGACTGAGACGTGAAGTAGCTTCAAGATGAAAGAAATAATTCATTCACAAGAATTGTGCATGTAAAATAAAATAGGTATACTCATGCTCATAGATCAAAATGAAAACGCACAAATAAGAGTGTTGTGTAACTCCCAATGCAAAACTCATCATACCTCCATAATAGAGAAGAGGAGTTATGTTCTAGAAATGGAATGTAACTTTTGTATGATGTACAATGACACACATGACATATTCTATGACAAAATATTTCATATAACTCCTAATGAAACCTAATGAGGTTATGATCTCACATAAGTGATATGACTCACCTTGTGATGTGGAAATTCATCTAATTAAGGAATAAAAGATGAAAAATACACCTCACACTAACACTCACGTCATGCTTATGATGATAAACCTCTTGATGAATTTGAATTTCAATGGAGATATTGACTCTTTTCAAACTCTTTTTCAACCTCATAATGTTCTTGGTTTCACTTGGTACATCTTGATGGGCTCTAATTTGTTCTTTGACACACTTGTGATCTAAAATGATGCTTTAGGATCCTTTAACATCTTGTGGAGTGTTAATTTTCTTGTTTGATCCATGAAACATCTTCTTGACTACAAGATGATGTAAAAAATAAAAATTATAAGAAAAATGGGATTTTCTACAACTTTCTAGGCTGAAATTTGAAACTTTCTATTTTTAGTAGGTAGGGCCAGAAGCTGTTATTTTAAGCAATTTTGCATTGTTTTCACTTGTGAATGTTTCCGACCTATCCAGGAGAATGCAGATGCCAATAATTCACCTTATTTGACTAATTTATATTCTTAAAAACTCACCATCATGAACACATGTTATTTTTAATAATTTTACCACAGGTGTCAGATTACAACGAAAATAGTCTAGAAATTTTGGGTTTTATTCCATGATTCCCTGCTCCAAATTTTGGATGATTCCTTTATATGGATGAGTGGAAAAATTATTTTTTCATAAGAGGGTGCATAATATTGATAAAAAATCAGTCCTCCATATTTGAAAAATTAGCAACCCCATCGAGAGAGAAATGTCTCAAACGAAACTATATTTTTTGAATATCCTTCTCTCCAAATTTCAGATATTTTCACCCATTAGATGTTCGAGAAAGTGAAAAATTATTTGAGGAGGGAAGAATTATTCCGAGAAACAAAGTCCTCAATATCCCTAAAAATTAGCTTCTTCATGTTACAAAAAGTGGCTTGCATGAAAATATTGTTTTATGATCGTTTGCTCTAATTTTCAATTGATTTCACCCAGTAGATCTTTGGGAAATGAAGAAGGCTCAAGATGTCCTTTAGTTGTTGTGGCATGGTATAAATTAAGAGAGGTTGGAATGTTTTAAAGTATAAACAATGGAGGAATGGAAGTCTACGTAGAAGGAATGAGCAAAAATGGTTTTTTAATGTGTTTTATTTCACTTTTATGATGTCTTGTTGACCATGGTTTGACCTCGAGTTGATGATATTTTATTATGAGGTTAAAATTTTGTTTCCATGGTATAATAGGGAAACAAGTAACATAAGGGCCTCAAAAATTCACCTTGTATCAATATGAAGACAAGTGGCAGTACTTGAGTGAAGATGAGTGAGATAGAGGAGCTAGGCAAGCACCCTGCGGAGCTGAGAGAGGTCATGTGAATGATCCAGAGATGGGGATTGAGAATAGGCACAATTTTTGTCCCTCTTGTTCCCCTATATTTTGGGGTTAATTGGGACATATTTTACCTAAGAAAAATCATGGAATCATATTTGAGCATGAGGGGATGAGTGGTTGAGTACAAGTGCTAAAAACAAGCACGTGGAGCCTAGCGGAGGTCATGTGAGTGAAAAGGGGATAAAAATGGGAATGAGGTGCAATTTATTCTCCCCTCTAACCAATTTGTATTATAATGGCCACAAGGGATATAAATTTTCACCTTGAAATAAGGTGGTGACATGTGGCACAGTGGGGAAATTGGTTAACACTCACACTTCTCCCTAACTCATCTCAGACTTAACCCGGGTTGTCTTAACTGCACCCGGGAGGATAAATAAGTACAAGGATGTCATGGGGAAAAATTTATTGTCCCATATATCCCATTTTAGAAAAAGGGACAAGAGGTGAAATAAAGTGTGCCTTTCCCCATTTGGAAAGCCATTTTTTACACGGGTTTACCCGAAATAGTATGAAAGCATTAAATCTTCACCCTAGAGGCTCGGGATGGAATTTTAAGGTAACATTTTATATGAATCTGACTCAAAAATAAATTATAAGACTAATGGAATAGTTTCCAAACCTTAATTATTCTTGCAACTACAAAACATGGCAACTTTTTATCAGGACAACAAGGTACACCAGCAAAGTTTGAAATGTCTCAAGAAATAATCAGACCTTGGATGAAAGTTGATGTTGCCACCATGTAAAGGATTCTTAAATATTTCCATTTCAGATTTCCCAAATTTTTCCTTAACATCCTTATGGAGATCCTAGAATCATCTAGAGAATTTCAGGTTTATAATTTGGTTGTTCATTCCTTACACTTGGAAACCTACTTGTCCACAGACTACCCCTAAATCACAACATCTTTCCTAAATATTCCTAAAAAAAATCCAACACATTTAAAGATCTCCAAGAACACCTCTATATGTGTATGAACTTTTCATAATCCTCATGGAGGATGTACATAGGCCCTCAAATGGCCAAAATTGGTCTTTCTAGGCTTTTCAGAGAACTAGGCTTTTGTTGTACTTTATTGAATGGAACAATGGACCTTATCATACCATTTTGCAAACTTATACATGTTCACCTAATGTATTAGGAATAATTTGAAGGGAAAGGTGACCATGACATAGGAGGAAATCTAACCGGGAGAGGGACTAAAGAAGATTTTGAAGCAATTTTTCACTTTGTTGCTTGGTCATCGTGGCTTAAGTTTTGATTTTATAGGCTAGTAATTTCACATGACAACACGACTAGTATGGAAAACTATAAAATGTAAGTCCAGAAACAACAAGCAATAAAGATAATAAAGATAAAAGCAATTTCAAAGTAAAACAAGTGTTTTTAATGCCTAGTTCTCTTTCTTAGGAATCAATCATATAAATGAAGTATTTAGATTATAGATGTATATAGTAAGTGTGTGATTTAGTGACTACACAAAGGATTGATTGTAAAAACATTTATTCTCAATGAATAGAAAAAGGTTCATTATACCCTTTTTAATTAATATAATATATTAATAAAATTCAACCCCTTTTCATGCATATTAAGTAATATAAAATCATACCTTTAATTGATGATATGTATGAGGCAGTCCCATATCTTATAAGCCACTTGTAGACCAAATAGTGGCTACCCAACATTGTGGATGGTAAAACCAATTATTATTTTTGTTATTGTTAGTATTATTATTGTTGTTATTTTTAATTTTTTGTTGTTATTGTTATTATTATTATTGTTAGTTATTTTTGTTGTTTTTGTTGTTTTTGTTGTTCTTAGTGTTCTTTTTATTCTTCTTCTTCTTCTTATGTTCTTTTCATGGTTGTTTTTGTTGTTGTGTTCTTACTTTTGTTATTGTTGTTTTCATTGTTCTTGTTTTAGTTCTTCTTCTTCTTCTTATTCTTCTTTTTCTTGTTTTTTTGTTTTTTGTTTGTGTTGTTATTTTTATTTTTTTTAATTGTTCTTGTTGTTGTTTTTGTTGTTTTTTATTGTTATTGTGTTTGTTTTTGTTGTTTTTATTGTTATTGTGTTTGTTTTTGTTTTGTTTTTTGTGTTGTTGGTCTTATTGTTGTTCTCGTTCTTTTTATTATTGGTCTTCTTGTTGTTTTCTAAGGGTTATTTAACTCTATTATCATGGCTTATGTTAGGGTTGTTTTTTATAACATTTTAAGGGTTCTCATCCCTTTAACTATGTCAAGATCATATGTCAGGATTGGAAGTCTCTTATTCATATTTTTTATACTATTGGCCCTTGTTATTCCCACCCTTAACATACTCTTACAGATATTCCTACAACCTAGTGGCTAACTAAGACTTCTAGCTATGAACTCGTATTGCAATCGGAGGTTATACCTCATTCTTATTTCCTAGATCATAAGTCAAATGTGTTAGCTTTATTATTCTAAATAATAATTATGCTAATATTGGTGTTTATATTATTTAAAATAAATGTAAAATGGATATTCCTATTTTTTTTCTTTCATGCTTATTACAAAAAAAATGTGGTAAATGCTATTATAGCTTTTATACCTCTTCTATAAAAGGAACCTATTACTATAGCATCTGTTAAGAGTGTAGAAGAACCATATTTTGATGATGATGTATTTTAATCTAGTTGGACCTCTCCTACCAATCTTCTAAGAACTAATCATGTTACTTTCCTTCCTAATATTACATGGATGATGATAGTGATGATGAATGTTATTCCACTTGTATAGATGATGATGCACATATTGATTGACATATTTCATGTGATAATAATGTACCTATTATTGATAATGTTCCTACTCATGTTAATGTTTATGTTTGTAAGGATGTTTATTTTCATAATAAAAATTCTAGCTATGATGAGGCTTTTATTCATAGTAAACCTATTACTTGTGTCTCTACTATATTTATTGATTGAAAATTTGGTATTTATATGTCTCTCATAAATGAAAATGTGTAAAATATTTGTATCCTTCAAGGTAAATTACAAAGGTGAAACATGTTTATATATATCCTTTGTCCACAACCCAAAAATTATGATTTATTTATTATTGATAAAACATTAATTAAGGATTTGGGAAATTTTTAAGACCCCCTACAAAAATATCACAGTTATTACTTGGCGAATATGTGAAAATTACTTTTGAAATCATGGAAAATTTAAAGGAAATGGGTTGCACATTTTGGTGAATTATTGGATAATGGTGTCGGTCGGTAACAATTGTCAACCGATAGTATATGTTAAGCAGAAGTATATATAATTTTCCAAAAATCATTTTTTTGACAATAGCAGTTAAAAGGATCGTCTCAATGAGAAATATATCATCATAAAATATGGCATAAACAAAAAATAAAATAAAAATGTTTTTTTGTAAAAAAAAAGTTTATTTAGTCATTTTTGTTAAGGAAAAAATTGAGATTATTTGATGTTAGTAGTTAAAAAAATCATCTTAATGAGAAAATTGTCCTTGCAAAATATGGCATAAGTAAAATATATGTATATTTATGTTACCATCATGTAACATAGTATAGATACCAGCATAGCATAAATATATGCTACCAGTTGGTAACACAATATATGTTACCAATTGGTAGTAATATGTATGCTACCAATTTGTAGCATATATTTATGCTTCTAGTATCATAATGTATGTTATCAGTTGATAGCATAAATATATGCTACCATTCGGTAGCGAAGTATATGCTCCTAACTGGTAATGTTTATAACATTTTGCATTATATGCAACCTCAACATAATAACATATTAACTATTAAAATACCTTTAATTTTAGAGGGTTTTAATATTCAATTGATCTTAAGTGTCAATTCCCATAGAACCATGGGCACGGGTCTAAGAATTCCAAATAAAAATTGATGTGTACTTGATATTCAAAGTTGTAAATTTGTAATTTATATATATATGAAGGTGAATTTTACAAAATTCAGTTTCACACTAATGGTTATTTGAATTAAAACTCAAATATTGGTGTAAACTCTAGGTGAACTAACCCCTAAAAATAACTTGAACCCAGAAAATTTAGGCCACCCATTCCAAATCCCTACACCTAAAATTTCTCTAAATACAAATTTCAAAAACTAGAATATTTGTGAATTAACAAATATTTTCCACTAAAATTTACTCTATCAGGAGTAACAATTTTGTTTATTTGTTATATTCCTAGATGATCAAATAATATGTGTATCATTAATGTAATTCAATTAAACATTATTATGTAGTTTAAATGGAAATGCATGGATAATTATATATGATATATATGTTTTTAAATTACAACATTAAAATGGTCAATTTTAGTTATGATTTGTGGTTCTCCCAAAATAATTTAGTCTTGGAATTATATGATTTTGTGATTATGAGGCCCAATAAATTTATGTATGAGTGAGTTGTGATGCTAGAAAATAGGTTCCCTTGTAGAAACTTGGATACCCAGAGGCGGGATATCATCAAGGAGAGGGGTTGTTGACACAACATGGACCTCTCAGTACATCTCTTAGTACAAGAAGGTAAATGGGGAGAATTTCACTCACACATATAGATAACTTGCATTCTATTTTCATGAGTATGTGTATAGTGAATGATTGATTTATCAACTTTGTTGTGTTTTCGTTTAGTATGAGTTTATTTCTCTCATGTGATTGATTTCTATTGTGGTATCTCATAGAACAAGAAGCATTATATGCTTCTAGTAATGCCCTAAGTGATGATGAACCACTCGAGGCATTCTAAGGAGCGTGTATAGTTACTTCTTGCTTCTGCATATCACTTATATGATTGGAAAATTATTGTGAATAATCTATTTTGTAATTAAAAAATAAATGTAGCCTTTATTTATGTATTTGGAGTTTAGACGCCAATTTAACTAGTGAAATTGTTTAACTTATTTATTTAAATATTGATGCATCGAGAGTGTATGAGTACTTGACTGATGCAACAAACCTTTTATTCCGGAAAAATGTTATTAAATGTCAATTTATAATGTGTACTACATTTTGTGATATTCCAACTTGTCATGATGTTGTTTTCTTTTATGAACATAAGGTCAAACCACATAATGTGGTAGAGAAATTCTTCTTTAATTAATTTAATTTCATTAAACTGCATTCATCTAGAGTTGGTCAAACTTGTTTTAACACCACATAGTTGTGATGGCATGGTTGTTTTGGGTGTTAAGTTAAGACATTACATGGTAGCCACCTTGGATAACATGATATAGAAAAGGAGACATTTGGATGTTCACCTAAGTTGGTGATTATTACATTTTAAAACAATGGGTGCAAATTTTTAGGAAACTTAAAATATTGATTTGAATGCACATTCCTTATTGTAGAGAGATTTTTCTCTCTCCTATGTATTTTTTAACCTTGATTTGGATTTTTTGTGATGGTGGTAAGTTTTAGCTCTACCCTAGCATCACTTGCATGTGACAAGGGTAATTTTATTGTTTGGTATTAAAAATTCATGGAATTTTTACAGGAAAGGAGAGTTCCATTTTGGAAGATACATGGGTTTGATTACTCACCATTTTTTCTTTGCATAATATGAAAAATTCTATGTAAATATTTATAATTTATGTTGAAAATATTTTTGGACTATGATTTTTTATGGAATCTTCAAAAGTGTATTTTGTGTTCTTTATTTTCTTTCGATTGCAATTTCTCTTGGAAGTAGAAGTCATGGTGAGTTGATCCTTGACTAGAATCTTATTGTATTTGCTAAATCAATGTATGATGAATGATTGGACTATTTTTAATTTAGCATGAAGGATAGATGTTTTGTTTTTAAAATTTTGTGTGAATGAATAAATGTATAGTTTACAAACTATGAAATTGGAAAGAAAACTTGGTTGTTAACATAAAAAAAATGGGTTTGTTTTGAATTCCTTGGAAATTTTCAAGCATACATAATTTCCAAATTGAATTATTGTTGAATTTTATTTTTTCAAATCCTTCTTAGCCATGTATACAAAATATGGAATATCACAAAAGGAACATGATTTGTTTGAAAAAATTCCTCAACAAAATGCCAAAACAAAGAGCCAAATTTGGAGATGTGGAACTAAGCATGGAGATCCATCACAAAATATTTTTATGTGGATTTTTTTTTCAAATGTTGTAGTTACAAATTTTCTAATAGACATCTATACAAGCAATTTGTTTGACAAAGTGCATAATGCCAATATGTTCTTATGAACAGTAAAATTGCATGATATGTTATGTATGGCTATAGTAAGCATGCCTTCAAACTCTTTGAATAAATTGGATGCTCTAGATTCAATCCTTCCCATGTCAGTTTTGTTTTTGTTTTATTTCCATGCATCCATAAAGGCCTGGTGGGTAAGGAATGCAAATACTTAAATATTATAAGTGTATGGTCAACCTTCTCTACATGCTAGCTATATTATTTGATATAGTTATTTTATTAAATATTTAATTATTTTGGTATGGAAAGTAAAAATACAAACACTTAAAAACTCAACATTTGCATGGATATGATTGTACTAGGTGATAACAGAGGACCTTGGTTATATAGATAACCACTCTCTCTTTCCATATGGAAGTCGGGATCAAAAGCTATCCCTTACCAAAGTATTTATTTGATTATATGATACATTATTTAATATATCAATATATATGAGCCAATTTTTGTACCCTCTTTAAGGAAAAACGATTTCAGATAACGTACATTTCATCACAAACTACAACTTCAACAAACTTAACATTGTTATATTCTTCGACACAGTTTGCAACTCATGTGCAATTGCTATTATATATTGACATTTGATATTTTGAAATTGAAATTTGGTATATATTATGTGATGTTAGTCATTGTATTAAATGCTTCTTATTTCATATCGTTATTTCTAGTTTCTCATGTTTGCAATTTTCTTAATTTCTTGTTCACATGTGTGTTTATAATTTTGATATGAAAAATTGAATAATGTACACAACTAGAGGATAACCTTCTAAATGTGAATATATGCCATAACATAAAATTTATATATGCATAGATATATACCTAAGGATTTTGGTACATTTGGATTCTCCGTATTTAGTGACATAAACATAGTAATCATAATACGGTGATCAAATTATCAATGGTAGGCATTGTAAAATATTGGTCCTACCACTTTTGGACTAAATGTGCTTAGAATATGCCTTAATTCCCCCTCATATAATAAAATGTTCTTTAGTTCATCCATGTAGTTTCATAATTGTTTGATAAAATTATGACTACATGCACATTGCATTTTTTTCCCTTGTTGATAGTTATTTTCCATAATTAGACTAACAATCACGGGCTCCTTTTGTTGTTGCTTGTTCAAGACCCATAATATATGAATTTTATTTGTCATACCCATATACCTGGGTTAATCCATTACTAGGGAAAATGTTACAATCAATGCTTTCTCCTTTTATTTTTCTATAATGATCACACCATCATTAACAAGCTCTTCAATCTTATCTTTTAATCTAAATCATTTATCATCTCCATGTCCATTGATTATGTGGTAGTTGTAAAATTGTATTTCCCTCTGTCACCTTAGATGATGTGAGGAGTGATATAGAATAGATGGTAAAGTGTTTAGTTTCTTATCAAGTAGTTTGTGGAATATAGTACTCAACTTATCTTAGGTCCTTTGAATCTTGATAGTTTCACCCTTAGAACTAGTTTTGGAACTTTACTAGTTTTTTCCTTATAAATTTACCTTGATGGAGATTGATCCCAAGAAGGCATACCTTTGTTAATGATTGATGTAATTGAATTTTGTGTCTGAATATTCTTATATGAAAGATAAGAAACTAAAAAATATCACATTTTTAATCAATTAGGTCACAAAAAACATGATCAAAAGACTTATGCACATAGTGAAGGCCGTTTTCTCTAAAAGAGTGTAAAAGGCTCTTGATAAAGAGAACTTGAACTTCTAAATATGTAGGCTTGTAAATTAACCTTTTATGAAATCTTTAAATCTCAAGATGTAATCACATATATGTTCATCCAAACCATGTTGAAGGGAATGAAGATGCTCAAATGTGATGTTAGAACCTTTATTAGTACCAAAATAAGATAAGAAATTCTTCTTATGGTAAAGTAAAATAATGAATAGATCACTTAGTCATGAATAAAATCAATCTATTCCTCTACCTATCAAACTACAATGGAAGGTTTTAAGAAATAACCTACCATTATGTTTTTATCTTCCAATGGAAAATGCAAAATGTGTCAAATGTAAATAAGGATCTCTTAATCCATCAAAAAAATGAAATATTAACATCTTTAAGTAATTAGCATAAGGATAGGTAATGGCCTTTTGAGAAATGGGTTGACATTGAATAACATCATGGTTTACCCAAGATTTGTTTGCAACGAATTCTAAAGTCAATATAATAATTTGATTTTTTATTTCACCTAATGTGTTCATCATGGATAATATTTGACTGGTAAGTACTATTTTAGTTTGAAGGGGATCATCTAAAGTTCTCATATTACCATTTATTTCAAACACATGTGTGAACATCACTAGGAGGAAAAATCATAAAGAAACATCATTATTATTACATGAAACATTATTGCAAATATGCATAGTAAGAGAATAACTATAGGCATGTGAAACAAAAATAAAATCATCATGTTCATTTATTGATCTATGCATAGACTCTACATAAGTATTTAAACTATTTCTAGATGATTCTTGTCCACTGTCATAATAAAATGTGTTATTCTATTAATCATTTTTATTATCATTTGTTGATATAAGGAATAACATGTGTAGAGAATAATGCATCTACGAGATGAGCCATCATTTGTAATATATATATATATATATTACATGCTAAGGGAATCAATAACCTAGAAATATAAAAAAATGTAAATATAAATGATAAGATTGTGAAATGATCCAGATTATAAAGGTGGATGAAATGAAACCCTAATGGGTCTTTAGAAAAACTCTAGGTTTGTGTTCAAATAAAAAATTGGGCTCATCAAAATATTTTACTAAAAATACCTCACATTACATTATTGTTATACACGGTGATATTTGGTTGGGACATATATATACATCTCAGTTTCAATCTTAATAATGATTTCTCTTTGCAAGTTGGTGCATTGATGTCCCTAATTGCATGGATTGATGGGTAATATTCGGAGTGGGGTTGGGTTTGTAAGTATTTAATGAGAGGGTTGTTGTGCATGGATATACCCTAGATTTCCATAGAATGCCTTCCTACCCTTACTACACCCTTTTTACCCTATTATGACCACCTTACTGCCTCCTTACTATTTTCACCTCAAAATATGTCTACAACGTCTTCATATCCCATTTAAATCACCTTCATACCTACTTCTAATCATTAATTATCCTCCATGTTATTTCACCTCTTTTTCTTTATGCCAAACTATTTATGGCTAATGACAATGACCATGGCTGATGACAAAACCATGGTTGATGCTATCTAGTAGAACCTTTTTCCAACTGGTGGAATAAATGATAATGGCTAAGAGATTTTATGAATTCAAGTTATGCTTCCCAATAAATATACATCATTTTTTTTATTTCTATAAGATCATTGTCACATAGTTTACTCTGATTGTACTAAAAAATATTCCCTTAAAGGTTTAAAAGGCTTATGATTTAGTGGAGCTTATACTTAGATGTATACTTTGAATTATTGGATTACTAAGGTAAACAATAATACGATCTATGCCTATAGGTTTTGCCAAGTCTTTGGAGTCCCAAACTTTAGTTCACTTAGGTCTTCTATCTATCCATCATGTGATCCACCCACAACAACTTGTACTACTAACTATGGGGGGCTAATGAAATAACAATGTCTTCACTAAGGTAAGTATCTCTAACCATTCTATTTACTTTATGTTGGTATGAATTATTATGTTTGATGCATCATGTATTAGACTATGATAGAGTAACATATGTTTGTCTATTCAAATATCTCTTATGGTCCTTTCCTATTATCCACCACATGGCTTTATAACCATTAGTTTATGTATATAACATCATTTAATTATTACCTTTATTCTTGCAACCTTTGAATCATACGAAGATCCCATCCCTTATGCTATACATATGCTTTAGTACATTATGCCTTTGATAGAGTATGGATTACTATCTTCTAAATCCATGACTATTCTAGCTATTGGAATTCTATCTTTGGCTTATGTGTTCACCCTTTTATAGTTTTCTACTTATATCTTATGAACTATATTACTGAGAAGAGATAAAGGATAATCATATTGAATTACTAACATATAGTAAGTAATAGCCAGATTGATGACATATACAAAAAACTGACCTCCTTAGATTCCCGCCTAGGGAAGATGAAGACTAGGCATGAGTATAATATTGCAGCCTTCAGGGCCATCGAGGAGTTCATCGAAGGTCATGCAAGAAGTGTTTCACATCTTAGCGGTGTCCCGGCTACACTTTGGGGCAATGAGAAAGAGAGCAAAAGAACCAGAGAGGAGCTCGATAAGACGGATGCTGCTCATATGACCACGTTGGGCATGTATCATGCTTGGAAAAGAGTAAAGACGAGTATTCAAGCGGCCAAGAAGTAGTCCCGACTACTTTTTCTGGTCCATTGAAGTATCCCGACTACTTCACTCTGGTCCTTATTGTTGCTTCTTGGCTGTAGGCTTGCTGTTTTTTTGCCGTTGTTTTGCTGTTAAGTCTCGTTTGTGTAGCTGTTTCTGGGCTTCGTTTTTCTTTGTTGTAACTTTTGTGCTCTGCTACAGCTTCTCTGCTCCTCTCTCTTATTTCGGCTTTTAGGCCTTCTTCTGTACACAAGGGTATAGTCCCTTTCAAAAAACTATTTACCAATATTAAAAAAAAACATATAGTAAGTTGTTAGAACTATAATATTAATTGCATCATAATATTTAGTTTATAATTAAATAATATAGAATAGTTATATTCTTATTATTTAAACATAAACTTTACATTAGGTTAGATTATTTATTAAGTAACTAACTTGTTATTAAATCATGGTGTGCCCCATCACTTATGGACATAACCCTTTGGGTTATTTAAATATGACTATAGGTCATATTCGAGATATCACGTGAATCATTTGGATTCCGAGTAAATACATGGAGTAGAAGGTTTTCCATGTTAAATTTTGTGTCATTGTGTTATGGTGTTATTTACTTTTCTTGTGTATTCATTGCTATGTGTTCGTTGCATATTCAATAGTTTAATTTATTAATGTTTGGTGCAATATATTTATTAATATGGTTAATACAAGTAACCCTTCAGATCTATATGGATCGAAGTGGGAAATTACCACGACTTGTAAAAGAAATATTTCACTATATTTCTATAGTTTCAAATGTGTGTAGGTTGATATATTTATGGGGTGGAAATGAAAATAATAGGTTAAAAAAATCCAAGTTAATTTGTAGGAGACAAATTCCACAAGAATAGGAAAATTAAAATTTTCCATTGGTCCATGAATTGTTCATGTTCCCCATATGATATTTTTTTAACTCCACTAAATTCATCTAATAAATTTAATCTTATGTTTGTTCCCTAGATCACATTTTAAATAAAAAGGTTATTTTAATACTATAATATAAATAGTTTAAATATTTAAACCTATAAACTAGGTTAAATATTAACTAAAACTATCATATAGGTTAAAATCTAACCTATATATATTTTATGGAATATTTAATTCTATAGTTTATATAAAACTATGATTTATAAATCAATCACCGAAACTTAAATGATATGGCCCCTTCTTTTTTAAGTACCCTTCTTTTATTAGTTTATAGCTATATTATTCAATAATAATAATAACCTAATTTTATAGTTTTAAACGAATCTATATTAAATGTTTAAATCATGTCTAGCGGGGCCTTTTCTAAATGGCCCCATTTAAAACCCTACACATTAAACCTAATTCCAAAATATACATAGATATAGGTTAGTGAATTTTAAATCTTGCAAAGTTTTAAATATATATGAACTACCATATCTTAACCATTTCTAAAATGTATACCCTATATGTTTATTATTATGTTAAGCCTAAGATATCCACATTAACCACAGTGCCAAGAAAATGCAAACAAAAGTGTTTGTATGTGGAGAAGGATTTTATCCTTTTAAATAATTAAAAAGAAACATAAAAAATTATTTTTCATTTAATGTGACATGGAATTTTTAATGTTGGCCTAATGGTGAAGAATATGTGCTCTTGAAATAGAGGTCACAAGTTCAAATCCTGCAAGGGGTAGGGTATGCATGCCTCATTTGTAGCAAAGTTAGTTGCCTCCCGCATGTGAGTACGAGGTAGTCCCATATGCTGTAAGCCGCTTGTAGACCCAAAAACAGGCTGCCCGACATCGTAGACTGTAAAAACCTATTATTATTATTATTATTATTATTAAACCTTAAAACATTATGTTAGCATCATTGTGCCACATGGGACATTGAAGATCACTCTCAAGCCTCCTTTGGCTGTGGGCCATATCCAATTTATTTTATTTTAATTAGAATTTTAGTGTTTTTTTAATTTTTAAAAGTTATGTTTTTATATGAATAATAATTAGCATGTTTTAATATATGTTATTGGAACATAAAGTTACCGGTGATGTGGAGAGTTTTATGACCGTGGAGCTTGGGTGACATGGGACGCTGAGTTGGAGAAGGGATTTTAGTCCCATATCAATGGGATATTATAATTCAGTAGGGTTTAAATTTTTTCCTTTAACATTGTGGAAGTGCCTTAGGCCATGTTTTGATAATTCCTTGTTTCTAAAAGATTGGATAAATGACATGGTTAGTACAAAGGAGCTCGTCTGCATGAAATGTATAGGTAATTGGTAATGTTGATAAAATGTGGTTCAATTTGTGTCTAAGGTCCTATACATCCACTCTCATTTAACTATCCAAAATTATATATATTTCTTAACTAGTTTTCTCGGTTTTTAAATTGAATTAAATTCAAATTATTCTTTTACCTTTTGAAAATAACAATGAGTTCAATTAGAAAGGAGAATATTTTTTGAAATGTTGTTTTCTATGATACAATGACTAGATCGTCATCGTCATTTGGATAGAAAACTTAAAAAAAAATTATATTTCAATTTGATTTTTTGATATTGTTCTAACTTTTTCGTGTAAAGACTATTTAACAGGACCTAATTTTGTGGTGTAAAATTGATCATGATCGATTCCAAGGATTAAAATATGACAGGGGGATTTTTCTATCAAATTCTTATTTTAATCCTTGTTTTTCAATCATTTTTTACGCATAAATGGGTCTAAACAATTTTCAATTGACAAATCTCAGATGTTGAATGGAAACAACTACAACATTTGGAAGATTCAATTGAAAGAAGAATTCATGGATCGCAAACTATGGGCAGTTGTAAATGGAACAAAGAGAGCTCTTACTAGAAGACATGCAATTGTTGATAATGTTGCCACATATCAATAGAAATCAGAAGGTAAACCTTCTAGGATTAACAAGAATCAAAAATCAACTCTTAAAATTCCTAATAAAAGCAAGAAACCAGGAAACTTAAAAGTTAGTTTCGATGGTAAATGTCATAACTATGGGAAATTGGGACATAAGAAAGAGGATTGTAAAAAAAAATTTTAAAAATCAAATTTTAAAAATCAGAAATGGAATAAATCAGATCAAAATCAACATAATGATGATGATAATGAGAATAATCATAATGTTAATATAATAGCTTTATAAATTACTTCTAAATGAAAAGTATATTTTCTATAAATTGTATACTATTGAAAAAGGAGTTGTTTTTTAGAAGTAACTACAAGTGAAAACATACAAAAAAATAGCTTATATGTGCTTTTTCTTTATTTTTTTAATTCAAAAATAGAACTATTATTCATGTATTGAAAATATCTTACATGATCATTGTTTGAAAAAAAATCCATGGGAAGTATCTGTTATCCAAAATGTGCCCCTTGCTCATTTTGTGGCTAACTCCTTTCATTCTTCCCTCTCTTGTGCCTCAGTCATAAATTTTTTATTTTTAGGGACTCAAAACTTTCTGGAAATGGCACCATTGGATAGAGCTCTTTCTAAGCTTTCCAGAAAGGTAAAGTTTTCCTCCTAACTCCATGTATTTTCGAATTTATGGCTCGGCAGAGTTTTTGTGGGAAATTTTCCCCTCAAAGGCCCGCAACCAATGAGATGCCACCACGTGTCCAAGGAAGTGGCGAGGGTCAAAAGAAAACTTGGTTTTTAACCAAGTGTTTGGCAAAATTTCAAAAAGGAAGATTTTCCCCGCATGCCCGCCAGCGAATAGAATGGTGCCACGAGTCCATGGGGAAAAATTTGAAAAAATGACTAAGTGTTGGCACAAGAAAGAATTTTTATGCAGAAGGCCCGCGCCTAATCGTATTGTGCCACGTGTCACCGAAGGCTGGAAAAGCGGAGGGTAGAGGTGAATTTAGAATTTTGGAAAAGTGTTTTGGTAAAAGGTAATGAAAAAGGGTTTTGCCCCGCAGTTCGTGCCTAATCAAAGCATGCCACGTGGCACCTAGAATGGCAGAGCGTGGGGATTTTTTGGGAAATTTTCCCAAATGCAAAAAAGGTGAAAAATTCAAATTTTCACCCGCCAATCCGATTTGGCCGTGTTTTGCCCTAAAACTTCAAACGGCCATATCTTTCGATCCAGAGCTCTGTTTTTCGCGTTCTTTATATCAGTGGAAATCTGGTCAAATTATATACAAGATTCCAAAGTCATTTTTACATTTTGATAGATTTTAGAGAGATAAAATCGAAAAATGCCTCTGGCACATGGTCATGGACAAAAATGACATTTCAACCACCATTTTTTTAATGAAGAATGGCTCGCATTCTCTCCCAACATGGCTAAAAATGTCAAGGGATGGACCTGTAAGGATGCCCATGCTATTTTGATTGTGTTTTTGTCAATGGTTGAATCTTCCCCATGTTTTCCCACATTTCTCTCTCCTATTTTTGTGGCTTGCACTGTAAAAGCCAGAATGGGTTCATTTTTGAAAAAAGAGACACTTTTCAGCTCTGTAATTTTCATTTTTTTTCTTCTTTGGCAGAATTTGTGAAGATTTTTACCATTCCATGTAATACAGCACCTCTTTCTTTCCTTTGGATCACTGTAATGCATTGTATTGGATCTGAAATGTTAATATATGTTCTGTGATTAAAATCCCTCAATCCTTTCATATATCTATCATTGTTTTCCTGATCTTTCATTACATTTTGAGCAATTTGTGCATGCCTTGTGTTGTTTTTTCTTCTGGATTGTCTATTTTTTGCAGTATCAGGTGTCTACAACTCCTTTGGTGCATCACTTCATTAGCATTAGCTTCATTTTCTTGCATTACCTACCTTTGTCCCCTTGGAATTTAGAGTAGGAACTAGGAATTCAAACCTCTGCAACTTGTAAGTGATATATCTGATCAGAGGAGTTTGAGGAACCAGCCACTAATTTGGAGATTCCTCTCCCATTTTTACAAGTCCCACACTTGTGGAGAGGATTCAATGTTGTGCAATCACACTGGATGTCCATGATGTCAAAATATAAGTCTGATCAACATCCAGGGGTGCTGCTGATTTGCAACAATAGTTTTGGCATGCCCGGTGGGACACTTATAGGTCTTCATCTTCATTGCAACAAATAGATGTTCCTTTGTTGCAAGTTTCCAAGTTTAAAGAGCCCTAAATTAAACATCTGGCAACTCCAAGGGAGAAGAATCAGCTGGTTTCAGTAGTACAGGCCTGAAAACTCATGAGAATAATCAACACAAGGTCAAGAGTTGGAGAAGAAGAAGTGTTGTTTGAGTATCTGTAGTTATCTCCAAGAAGAAGGTAAAGAGGGAGGAGAATTTAGAGGTCTCCATCTCCACCAAATAGAACTATCTCAACTCCTCCACCTGGTAGACCTTTCTTTCAATCGACAAGGGTTCTAAGGCCAATCAAAATGGCACAAAACAACCCCTATGTCAATTTCACTTGCAGCAGCCCACTTGCTCTCAATGCACAAAATCCAATCCCAGTTGCAGCATTGAAGAACATCCCATACTTTACTGGAGAAAATCAGACCACTCCTGGTGATCATGTTAAGGATATTGCCAATATTTGTGCAATCCATGAGATCAATGAGATGCAAGTTGCTGTCAAACTGCTGGCATATTCATTCAAGGGGAAATATTTGCAATGGTTCGGGAGTCTTGCCTCAGGTTCTATTCAAAATTGGAACCAACTATGTATAGCCCTCCATGAGCAGTTTGGAGAAAAGGGAGATAACTTGTCCCTTTTGGAACAGCTGACAACCATCAAGAGAGCTCCCAATGAGCAACTGACTGATTTTAATTTCAGATTTCAAAGGACTTGGGAGAGAATCCCAGTGGCAGTCAGGCCAACAATAGAAGGTGCTTTCCTTTATTACCTTAAAGCTTTAAGTTCTGATATTTCTATGTTAATTCAATCCATGGGAGGCACAACTATCCCCATTGCTTATAGCATTTCTATTAGAGCTGAAAATTGTTTGATTCAAGCTGGAAAGCTAGCTCCTAGGCCTCCAATGCCATTATTTCCAAGTTTAGAGAGCCCAAGTGCTAGCCAAGCACCTATTTTAGCTCCTATTCCCACTCCAAGGAATAATAATTCAAGTGAAGCTTCTACTTCATCTTCTAGTGCCTCAAATGAACTTCAAGAAGTCATGAAGCAATTACAAAATTTAGGTAACGAGCTGGTTACACTCAGAAGGAAGCAAGCCCAAAGCTTTAGACCTTCTTTCCAACCCCAATCTTAGCCTAACAGGTAGCCATACCAACCTCAAAGACCACCCAATCCAGCTACAAATATGAATCAAGCAAGGCCTCCTTCTAACAGACCATTTCAGCCCTATAATCCCAATGCTATATCTGCCTCTAAAGCATTAGTGCCAGTACAAAACAATATGGCTCAAGAGTATGATTGGTGTTTCTCATGCAATAAACCTCATAACCAATCCATGTGCTTCAACGGTGCCTTGAATCAAGCATTAATGGTGACAACAACTGGTGTGGAGGGTGAGGGTAGTCAAGAAACATTCCAGCAACAGTCAACTCCAAATGATACCACACTTGTAAATTGGCAGGAAGAAGATTTTTGTGGCATGAATCAAATGGTTTCCCAAATTTTTGCAGCCAACACAAGGTCAAAAAGGATAAATTTGGGTGAAGAACAGCCATTAGCCCCAAGCAATCCTGAATCTTCTATCAATCCACAAACTATTGGCAAACAAAATCCAATCCCAAACACGCAAGGACTGCCTAAAACAGCTACTAGGCCAACTCAAATGCCAGTTGCTGCTGCCCATGTGCAAGGAATGAAAAGTGCAGGCCAAGGGACAGCAAATGGATACTTCATCTCATTTCAATATCATTGATAAGATGAAGAATAAATATGTAAACATATCAATGTGGGAATCACTATCTATCCCAGGCCAAAGAGATTTTTTACAAGCTTCCATGAAGGACTGGTCAACTTCGAATCAGCAGGTCCAAATGCAAGAGAAGGTGCTCACAAATGCTACCCAACATGAGGGGAATCATGGAGGACAGCAAGGTAAAATGTTGAAGCCCCCTCCATTGTATGTTTCATTGATCATTGGAAATCAATTAGTATACAATTGCATGATTGATTCCGGGGCAAATAGTTCAGTAATGCCCAAACAAATAGTTGATCAGTTAGGAATTTAGTATGAATTCATATCCAAAGGGGTAGTGTAATTAGATGGGATAGCAGTAACAATAGTTGAAGTGATAAAAAACTTGAATCTTACCTTACATGCCTGCCCCAACGTTGTTATTTTACAAGATGTCAAGGGACTTCACAGCCAATATTGGAGGCTACTTATCTTCTGATTGGTCACACATGTTGTTCAGGACAAGATATGGAACTAAAGCCACAATCAAATCTGAGCCTATTGCAAACTTTCACATTGAGCCTTACACTCCAAGCCAAATCAATACCAATTGTTCAGCGTTTGATCAAAAGGATTATCCAAGCACTGATGAAGCTGACACCAAGGTTGGAAGAATCCCAGATCTAACTCTTGATGAATGGGCAAACAAGGTACATGCTTTTGATCCTTATCAAGAAATAGAAGAATCTGAGTTAGGATTCTATTGCATGCATGAATAAAATCAGCCTATTCCTTGCATCACCAAGCCAGACCACAAGGATAACAATGAGGTATGGCAGTTGTTTTTTGATGGATCAAGGAGTAGACAAGGTGCAGGAGGGGGAGCTATGCTTGTTTCACCACAAGGAGTTAAGTATTATTCAACTTTTAGATTTCATTTTGCATGCTCTAATAACACTGGTGAATATGAAGCCTTGATACAAGGATTGCATTGGTCAATCAAGAGAGGAATAAAGAACTTACAAGTATTTGGTGACAGTGAGTTTATTTTCAACCAAGTTAAGGGGGCAGCATGCTGTCAAGAATGATCTACTCAAGTGCTACAAGAATGGGGTGTGGGACCTCATTGAAGATTTTGAGGGCTTTGGCATAAGACCCATTCCTAGAAAAGAAAACCAAGCTATTGACAGGCTTGCAGTAGTAGGGGCAGCCTTTGACGTTGTTGAAAGCATCCAAAAAGACAAGGTACAGCCACACATCCATGTGATTGTGACGCCTTTAGTACCAAACAACAATGTAAGTTGGCAAGTGTTTGAAAATGATCAGCAAATCATTCATTTCTTACAAAAAGAGGCTGAGTTCTCAGCTAAAAATCAGGAAAAGTTGGAGCAACAGTATGGTGACCAAGTGGTACAGCTGAGAACCAACAAACTACCAAAAGGACTTATTACTTTGGAGTCCATTTTCAATCCTAATGATCAGTTTAGGAAGAAGAAAGCAAACATCCAAGTCAAGGGAGAAGATTTAGTGTCCATCTCAGTGGGAGAAGGCAAATCACTCCAAATTGGTAAGATGATAGCTGAACAAGAAAGGTATGAGTTCATACAACTTTGTCAAGAGTTCCCTGATGTGTTTGCTTGGAGCTATGAAGATTTGAAAAGTTTCAATCCCGAGTTAGCTCAACACACCATTGAATTGGATCCAAGTACTAAACCCATCAGGCAAAGACAAAGGCCAGTCAATCCACGCATGGAGCCTCTCATGAGAAAATAATTGAATAAGTTGATAGAATCAAGAATCATATTCCCTATCAAGCATTCTAGTTGGGTAGCCAACTTGGTTCCAGTAAGAAAGAAGAGTGGGGAAATCAGATTGTGTTGACTTCAGAGATTTGAATAGGGCATCTCTTAAGGATCATTATCCACTTCCTTCTATGGAGAAAATTTTACAAGTTGTTGCTGGCTCCGAGAGGTTTTCATTACTTGATGGCTATTCGAGGTACAATCAGATTATGGTGAAATAAGAAGATCAGTTCAAGACAGCATTTACAACCAAATGGGGAACTTATGCATACAGGAAAATGCCTTTTGGGCTATCCAACGCTAGAGCTACTTTTCAAAGAGCAATGGACATGGCATTCAAAGATTTGATTAACAACATAGTGCTGATATATCTACATGATATCACTGTTTTTTCAGAAAATACAACAGACCATCTCTTTCATTTGAGACAAGTGTTCCAAAGGTGTAGAAGATTTGGAGTATCCTTGAATCCTAAAAAGTGTATTTTTCTAGCCCATGAAGGAAAGCTCTGTTATCCAAAATTCACCCCCAGGATAAATTTGATAACATACATCAGAATACTCAAGTCCCAGGCAAATAAATTGATTCAAGGAAAAAATCATGTTTCTAGGGTCCCCTCGGATTTTTTCTAAACTCCCCTGTCTAAGAAGAAAGGGGCAAGTTCTAAAAAAGGGTGAAAAAGTTACAAAAAACAAGCTCAAGCCAGTAAAAATCATGAAAATTGGCTAAGTCCTGGCCCAGGCGGCCCTTGGGACAGTTGGGATGTCAGGGCGCAAATCGGCTGAAAGGCCACCAGGCGGTCCACAGAGCAATGGGACATCTGGGCCGTGGGGACGTGTGGGACGTGAAAGGGTGAACCGGCCGAAGGAGGAAACAAATCGACTAACTGCTAAGCAGCATAGTTGGGACATCTGGGCCGTGCTGACGCGAAGGATGTAAACCACCCAGATCGGCCGAAACAGAGAACTTTAGCACTAGGACAATCGGGCCAGAAGTACGCGGCGGACGCGGGGAGCCGAAGGAGCTGAAAGCCAATCAAATAACGCCACGTGTCATCGGCCAAAAGAGGGACAGGGAAGCCCGAATTGGGCGGATCGGAATTTTTTGTCCCAGAGAGTTTGGGACATCCGAGACAAAAGGACGCGGTGGACATGAAAAGCCAGCAGGCTCGAGGATGAATCAGGAAACGCCACGTGTCATAAGGGAAAACGTCCAAAATTTCAAAGGGCAAGGTTTGAAGCGTTGGCCCGAGCCAATAAAAAGAGGACACGTGTCCTAAGGAGAAGGGAAGTGCGGAGCTCGGTGAGAAATTAGAGAATTTGGCAAAAATTTTGGCCAAAAACTAAAAGGTAAAGGATGACCCCGCACCCCTGTCCTCCAACCAGATCATGCCACGTGTCCCAAGTGGCGGAGACACAGGGAAAAAATGAAAAAATTTCCAAAAGTTAAAAACATCAAAATTTCAAA
Organism: Taxus chinensis; assembly: GCA_019776745.2. Taxonomy (NCBI): domain Eukaryota; kingdom Viridiplantae; phylum Streptophyta; class Pinopsida; order Cupressales; family Taxaceae; genus Taxus; species Taxus chinensis. The sequence continues at coordinate 417,456,259 of CM034156.1, forward strand.
GGAAAACCCATGGGTAACGGAAGGAGAGAGAATTTCTCATCCAATCAATGCCTGACACGTGTCATCCAGGTGGCAGAGCGCGGGAAAAAATTTCAAAACCCATTTTTGCCTGTTTTCTGCCCTAAATCTTCAGATCGCCATATCTTTCGATCTAGAGCTCAGCTTTGCACATTCTTTATATCATTGGAAAGCTTATAAAATTCTCTACATGATTCTGGGGTCAATCTTGAATTTTGGTTCATTCTAGAGAGAGAAAGTTAAGAAACAGATCTGACGCGTGTTCATGGCCAGAAGTGACATTTCAGCGACCAAATTTAATACAGAATGGGTCGCATTCTCCTCCAATTTGGTCAAAAATGGCAGGGTATGGGTTTGTAAGGATCCCCATGCCGTTTTAATGCATCTGCAGTCAATGAGGAATGGGCTCCCACGTTTTGTATGTTTTCTCTCTTGGGCTCAACCCATGCAATGTAAAAGCCAGATTTGGCTCATTTCTAAAGGTGGAACACTTTTCAGCATAGCAATCTTCTTCTTCCACCTCCAGCAAGTGATTGTTGCAAGAATCAGACCTCTTCAAAGATTGTAACAGTTTTTTACCTCTCTGAGATTGTAATGCAGTGGTTTTGACATTGGAAATGATAATGCAAGCTTTGTGAATGAGTTTCAGTCCTTCGTTTGTATTATTTGCTTCATTTCAGATCCTAAATTATATCTTATCAGCCTGTGTATGTTTTATGCTGCAATCTTTGGTTTGTGTCTATTTACATGACAAAAATATTCACCACTCCTTTTTGGTGCATCACCATCTTTAGTTAGTTTCAATTTTTGCATTTCTATCCCTATCTCCTTGCAATTTAGAGTAGGATTAGGATCTGAACCTCTGTAGTTGTGCAAGCATTAGATCTTATCAGAGGAGTCTAAGGAACTAGCCTCTAATCTAGAGATTCCTCTCCCATTTTCACAAGTCCCACACTTGGAGAGAGGTTTCCATGTTGTGCAATCACACTGGATGCCTGAGACATCAACCTAGAAGCCTGATCAACATCCAAGGGTGTTGTGATTTTGATCTAATAGTTTTGGCACTCCCGGTGGGACCTAGAGGTCTCATTTTTATTGCAGCAAAGTTGATGTGCATATACTACAATTTTCTTGCTTAAAAAGAGCTATTATTTGCATATCTGGCGACTCCAAGGGGAAGAATCAACTTGTTTCAGCAGACAGGCCTGAAAACTCATGAGAAGAGTCACCACAAGGTCAAGAGTTGGAGAAGAAGAAGTGTTGTTTGAATACCTGCAATTATCTCCAAGAAGAAGGCAAAGAGGAAGAAGGATTCAAAGGTCTCCATCTCCACCAAACAGAACTCTCTCAACTCCTCCACCTGGTAGGCCTTTCATTCAGTCAACAAGGGTTTTAAGACCAATTAGAATGGCACAAAACAACCCCTATGTCAACTTCACAGGCAGCAGCCCACTTGCCCTAAATGCACAACATCCAATTCCTATTGCAACCTTGAAGAACATTCCCTACTTCACTGGAGAAAATCAGACTACTCCAAGTGATCATGTTAAAGATATTGCTAACCTTTGTGCAATCCATGAAATCAATGAAATGCAAGTGGCTATCAAGTTGTCGGTGTCTTCATTCAAGGGGAAAGCATTCCAATGGTTTAGAAGCCTTAGAGCTGGTTCTATCACAAATTGGAATCAGCTGTGTATAGCACTTCATGAGCAATTTGGAGAAAAGGGAGACAACTTGTCTCTTTTGGAGCAGCTGACAACCATCAAGAGAGCTCCCAATGAGCAGCTGACCGATTTCAACTTCAGATTTCAAAAGACTTGGGAGAGAATTCCAATGGCAGTCAGGCCAATAGCAGAAGGTGCTTTTCTCTACTATCTCAAAGCTTTAAATTCTGATATTTCTATGTTAATTCAGTCCATGGGAGGCATAACTATCCCTATGGCTTATAGCATTGCCATTAGGGCTGAAAATTGTTTGATCCAAGCTGGCAAACTTGCCCCTAGACCTCCCATGCCACTGTTTCTAATTTTAGAGAGTCTAAACACCAATCAAGCACCTAATTTGGCTCCTTCTCCCACTCCTAGAAATCAGAGTTCAAATGAAGCTTCCACTTCATATCGAAGTGCCCCAAATGAGCTTCAAGAAGTCATGAAGCAATTGCAAAACCTAGGCAATGAGCTGGTTACTCTCAAGAGGCAACAAGCCCAAGGTTTTAAACCTTCTTATCAACCCCAAGCTCAGCCTAACAGATAGCCATACCAACCACAAAGGCCTCCTAATCCAGTTGTAAATATGAATCAAACAAGGCCTCCTGCCAATAGACCATTTCAGCCCTATAATCCAAATGCCATATCTTCCTCTAAGGCATTGGTGCCAACACAAAACAACATTGCTCAGGAGTATGATTGGTGTTTTCCATGCAATGATCCTCATAACCAATCCATGTGCTTCAATGGTGCTTTGAATCAAGCATTGATGGTGACAACTACTGGTGTGGAGGGTGAGGGCAGTCAAGGAAACAGTCAACAACAAGAAACATTCCAACAACAATCAGCCCCAAATGACACCACATTGGTAAACTGGCAAGCAAAAGATTTCTGTGGCATAAATCAAGCAGTTTCTCAAGGTGTTGCAGCCAAAACAAGGTCAAAAAGGAGGAATTTGGGTGAAGAACAGTCATTAGCCCCAACCAATCCACAACCTTCCATGGCTCCACAAGTGGTTGGAAAGCAAAATCCAATTTCAAATGCACAAGGGCAGCTAAGGACAGCCCCTAGGCCAACTCAAATGCCAGCTGTTGCTGCCCACATGTAAGGAATGAATGTACAAGCAAAGGGACAGCAAAGAGATCCTTCATCACCATTCAGTATCATTGATCAGATGAAGAAGACAAATGTCAATATATCAATGTGAGAATCCCTATCCATCCCAGGCCAAAGAGATCTGCTACAAGCTACCATGAAGGACTGGCCAACTTCGAATCAGCAAGTTCAAATGCAAGACAAAGTGCTCACAAATGCTGCCCAGCTTGAGGGAAATCATGAAGGACAACAAGGTAAAATGTTGAAACCCCCTCCTTTCTATGTTTCATTGATCATTGGAAATCAGCTAGTGCACAATTGCATGATAGACTCTGGGGCCAAGTAGCTCAGTAATGCCTAAACAGATAGCCTGATCAGCCTAGGATCTCCAGTATGAAACAACATCCAAAGGGGTAGTGCAACTCGATGGTATTTGGACAGCAGTTTGGGGCAGTAGTACAGATTGGAGTGATTAGAAATTTTGAGTTCTTAACTTGCATGCATGTCCAAATGTTGTTGTTTTTACAAGATTCCATTCATAGCCTTCCACCACTCGTTGCGCTATCTTGTCAGGGACTTCATAGCCAAGATAGGAATTCCGTCTACTGATTGGTCACACATGGGCCTAATTCAGAACGATGTATGGACTAATGTGCTACCATCAGGTCTGAACTTTTGCAAACTTTC